>HG995313.1:12455707-12988055 GCA_905332915.2 Hecatera dysodea | reverse complement strand
ATATGTGTGAAGTTTCATTAAAATCTGTTCAGTCATTTCGCTAAACAGTGACTTGAAAATTTGTATGAAATGCCATGTACACGCTCTTAAGGCGCCACACTAGTTCCAAAAAGCAAGAATAAATGAGATTATAAATAAAGGACAGGGGCCGTATTATGACCTCTTAAAACCATCATGTTTTCGGTGTGAAAAAGAGACGGAGCTATACAGGACGAATAGCACTATCCTTTTCTCACACAGAAAACATGATGGTTTTAAGATGTCATAATACGGCCCCTGATTTTCTTATACCACGTCTATCCTCCTAGCAATTGATAAACTACGAATATTTTTATCTATCATGATCATATAAAAGTACGTGAGTTATAACAATAAGTTAACGCGTTGCACTTCGTTATGAAATATGCAGTTGTACAATCGTGACAAAATAATTTTACCGCGAAACGTAAGCAACCATTACTATTTATGCTGTGTGGCAATAGTTCTTCCTCTCAACCTTTCTAGGCCCTCTACACACGGAGCAACTTTGATATCCGAGCAACGCGCAGCTACCTACATACACTAACATTATAAAAAGGAAAGATTTGTATTTGTGTGTGTGTGTGTTTGTAATGAATAAACTCAAAAACTGCTGTGCCGATTTCAAAAATTGTTTCTCCATTAGAAAGCTACAGTCACCCTGAGTAACATAGGCTACTTTATCCCGTTGCGGAATTTGTTCGAAAGAGTTACCGCGGCCCTGGAACGCAAAGGGCACAAGAGGAACACGGGTGGGTTTTAGTCAGTAAGAGTCTGACACTCCCTACCGCTCCACCCAGGGCGGGAGGGGTGATTTGATGATTTCACATCCAAAAAAAAAAGGCTACTTTATCCCCGAATTACCACGGGAACGAGAACAACGCGAGTGAAACCGCGGGGCGCACAAATAACAACTGTTAACAGCTGATGTACAACAAGGAACTGCTCTGCTTTGCGACAAAAACTGTGTTCAATTGCTTGTTGAATTCCCTCCCTGTCCCCAGAAAATTTTTGCATCAGTTTTACTCACTGTCAAGTCAATCGCGGTTAACATAAGAATCCGTTACATTCAATATATCACCGAGAAAACTTAGGGGAAGTCATTCGGTCTATGTTGCAGAATTTGTTCGAAAGAGTGACCGCGACCCTGGAACGCAAAAGGCACAAGAAGGATCACGGGTGGGTTTTAGTCAGTAAGAGTCTGACACTCCCTTCCGCTCCGCCCAGAGCGGGAGAAGTCACTTGAAAAATTCCCATCCAAAAAAAAAGGGGAAGTGAACTTAAAGTGAGATGTCAAGTCATCAAATAAAGGTGGAAGCCTCACTCAGGCTCACTCCGCTCAAGCTATCACGGAGAGTTAAATGAATAGCATCACTGGTCATTTCGTTGCTGCAACTGGCAACCATTAGCGAAAACTATTTGGAAGTTGGTAGCTGCATCAACTAAAGTTCCTTCGTCTGCGAAGCGCCTTACTGGCTCCATACTTCAGGCCTGCATTATTTAGGTTCGCGTTAGTATTTATTCGGTGCTACATGCTCCATTCATGCATGACTGAGGAGTTATTGGTTGAACTCTGAGAAAACGCTTCACCTTTCGAATCCTTCAGGGATTCGCGATTTTATCAGTAACTAGCTGCTGCCCGCGACTTCGTCCCCGTGGAATCCCCGATTTTAAAACATTATTTATCGCTGCTCTGCTCCTATTGGCTTAAGCGTGATGATATATAGCCTAAAGCCTTCCTCGATAAATGGTCTATTCAACCCAAAAAGAATTTTTCAATTCGAACCAGTAGTTCCTGAGATTAGCGCGTTCAAACAAACAAACTAACAAACAAACTCTTCAGCTTTATAATATTAGTATAGATAACAAATCGCCCGCGACTTCGTCTACGCGTCCTTTAAAGGATACTTTCGGAAATTTCATCACAACGATTATTATGATTTACCAAGCCATTTTGGCTGCTGAGACTATAGGAATGCACAACTGTTCAGCCATTCACCCTATGGGTGCTGTTATACAAATCGGTAGACCCCTTTCAATTATTTCTGTTTTAGATTTTTAATAATTTCATCATATCTTGAGATTGTTAACTCCCCCCAGTAAACTTAAAGCCCACGGGCTATCCAGGACCAACCACCCAAACTAATAGGCAAGTCTGAACTATACTGAGGTAGACTTCCAGCTAACCAGATGTATTTTACTTGAAGCTACTTGCTATTCGACCTTCAAAACCTGAACCTCACTGGATAAAACGATACCTCTAAGATCGAGGAACAACACAGCACTAACAGTACATCAGCAACAGTGTTTATCTGGTTGCAGAATTTGTCCGAAAGAGTGACCGCGGCCCTGGAACGCCGTGGGCATTAAGAGGAACACGGGTGGGTTTTACTCAGTAAGAGTCTGACACTCCATTTCGCTCCGCCCAGTGCGGAAAGTCATAATTTGACGATTCCATAAAAAGGTATTGATCTGAAAAATACTATTTTGTCCGACATTTAATTAACAAAAATTATTGGACGTATATTTCTTCTTTTATCACGCAAACAAAATATAAAGACAATACAGTGCGTTGAAATCTCGCGTGACGTCACGCGCTGGTTAACACTCCTGAACTCTGATGCGCTTTATCTTTTTGTCAATTTTATTGATTTGAAAAGGGAATCAATACATGCACAATACATATTGAAATAGCAACTAACGAACCAAACAGAATTATTACTTTTCCATCCAGTTACTTAAATCTTGCCCTTTTATGTTTCGTCAGAAGGACAAGTGCTGCAGAATTCAGTGGGAAATCATCTAATGACTTCTTCCGCTCTGGGAGGAGCGGAAGGGAGTATCAGTCTGTATCAGACTTACTGACTAAAACCCATCTGTGTTCCTCCTGATGCCCGCCGCGTTCCAAGGCCGCAGTGACTCTTTCGAACTAATTCCGCAACATTGATTAAAACACTAAAATTCAGCGTGTTACATCTTGTAATGAACATAAAATAAATCAGAAGCAGTTTAAAACGATTGCAATTAATGAATTAGTCATTCTATACTAATCGTGGTTGTAAATTAGCTTCGAGTTCAGTTTCTCGCTCTGTTTAATTCAATGTGTATTCGGAAGAGAACGTGAATGTTCTGAATCGAGTGCAGTACTCGAGCATACCGTATATGGCACATCGCGTTTTAGAAAGAGACGAATGCGTAAGAAAGACAGAGACAACGCTACCCCCGTGTCTGAAAAGAGATTTGGAACCGCGGAGCAATTCTCGTATTTGTAAGGATCGTTCACATTTGCAGCAGTTTGTCAAAAATACCTCTAATTTCCCTGTTTTTGCCGAGATGAAATTTCGTCTTGAATAAGAGCGCTTTTAAATTCGAGAACTGGCCTTCATATTGAATTCTACTTTAACTTGATGACTAATTATTCCCCTTTCTTCTGGATGGGAAATCATCACATGCCTTCTCCCGCTCAGAGCGGAGCGGAAGGGAGTGTCAGACTCTTACTGACAAAAACCCACCCGTGTTCCTCCTAGTGCTCTTTGCGTTCCAGGGCCGCGTTAACTCTTTCGAACAAATTCCTCAACGACCAATTATTCCCCTATACAAATAGTTTTAAGCGACGCTCTGTTTCTAATCTCAGTCCTGCGGAAGTACCATGACGTCTTAAAACGTGAGTCTTCCGAGCGAGAAAAAGGGATGGAGCTATATAGGGTTTATAACTCTATCCCTCTTTCTCGCTCAGAAGACTCACGTTTTAACAACTCATAGTACGCCCGCTGATCTGTAAAAAACACCCCTAACCTCCCGAAGTTTCAGAAACCGTAAGCCGAACTAAATGTCGATTTGTCAAATTAAAGACAGCATTGAATGTCTGAATGTAGTTAATCAATTCCATGAGTACCAGGTGCGAAAGGGGCCGTAAATGGTCGTAGCAAATTAATTATGTTTGCGTTGATTTTTTCGAAACTAATGTCATAAAAGGTAACATTGTTTGTTTGTTTTGTAAAACGTTATCTCTAGACGTACTGATTCCATTACGAAAATTGATTCACTGATAGAAAACGTGACTACATTATATCCCGGAAAAAAAAGACCCTATTTCTACAGGATAAAAAACCAGTTACGAAACTGTGGTACATTAATATAAAATGGTATGTCTCGCTCCCGAAACTGAATATCAAATTTAAATTTAACAAGGAAAACAATTCCGAACGCATCAGATTATTACGTTACGTTTTTGATATGTGACGCACGTGTGCATACATTATAAATCATTATGTACTCTATGTATATATAGCATACATACACCCACGGTATAATACATACGTCATATCATTACCGATAGTGTTTCTTGAGACTAAACGCTACTTACCGAGTGAATGTAAGATTTAATTTAGAGAATATTAAAAAAGAGGTTTTTGTACGGAAATATGGATGGAATTTGACTGAGGGAAACGTCAGCTCCCTAGCTTTTTCCCAACTATACATATCGTCACCGTAGAATGTTAACCTCGTATATCCAGAAATCCAAACTTCACAGGAAACGAAAAAAACGGTTAATTTCGTCTATGTTTAAAATATTTTTATGTGCTTTTGTCCTGTTTTAAATGATAAAAAGGACTTATTTATGTTATTAACTTCACGGTTTGGCCGTATTATAAAATACGTGGTTTTAATACAATTTTTACAAAAAAAAAATAATGGTTTTTTGACATACGAGGTATTCATTCTACAGCGACGGTATTGGGTCGGATACCAGTCAAACGGCGAGACTGCCTGTCGCTCTCCAATAAAATACTCCCCGTGAAAGAGGAGAAGAAACAAGAAAACGTGTTGTGGCAACCCCAACAAACCTGGGAAAGGCCAGGAATATGATGAGGAATTGATGACTATGTGGAGAATAGCGACATGACGAATCGGCCCCTAAGCACATGATGGACACAAAATCAAATAAATAATCGACATCTTTTTTGGATGGGAAATCATCAAATTACTCCTCACGCTTTGGGCGGAGCGGAAGGGAATGTCAGACACCTAATGACTAAGTCCGCAGAGCAGTACAGAGTCAAATTCCCTGCCGGAGTCTGTGTTCCCGCTCATATCTACAACCGCCCATTTTGTCGCCCTGTGTAATGTTTTCTTTATCTATATTTTCTGTAACCTGTATGGTGTACATAATAAAGATTATTCTATTCTACAACCTGAGGAATTTTAAGTCAAGAGAGAATAGGTTACTTCTACGCAAGGGTGCTCCATCGCCGACCACATCATCGATTTCCATCAGGCGAGATTAAACACGAGCCTATCAATAATTATTTTTTTAAAGCTACTGGGATACAGGACTCCTGTCTGAGAGAGCGAGAGGGCCATAAACCACCATAGGCACTTTGCGGATTGGTAGATGCTTCTTAGATTTTTTGGTTCTAGGATATGCCACTTTCCTCCCGATGCCATTTTGTGAACTGTGGTGTTGAACGAATTGCACGAAGCTTTAAAGACGGGTACTGACATGTGTTACGAGGCGTACTGTAACATGTTACAAAGCGAACATTCGTGCAATCAGTATATAAAGCTCGAACACGCGATTATTGAGTCGCTCGTTGTTCGTTAAGAATGCTCCGCCCGCTGTCGGTTTTTGACGAATCCCTTTGAGTATTACGCGGTTCAGTCAAAGCATTTTACACGGCGTAACGTAACATGCTCGCTGCGAATTGTACATTATAGCCTGTAACACCGGTCAGTACCCACCTTTAAGGAGAAAATAAGATTTTCTATCCTAATTAGGAAATAGAAAATCTTGTAATTTTTTTCTTGCTGACTACAGAGGGAAGCGAACGTTGCTTTTTCGTTCCTTTTCCTTTTATTTTATCTCTAATTAAGTTCGTACCGTTCGCAGACGATTAAACCAATTCTCTTTTGGACATGGATTAATCTTGTTCTTTTTCAAGATAAACGGTAAGAGTGTTTGAATGAGACAGTGAAGTAAAATTCTTTTAATTAGTAGAAGCACCGGTTTAGAGCTGGTGCCTACTGTAAAAGTTAATAACTTATCATCATTAAACATACTATTTCGGTTTTAAGAATTGTTTTTTTTTTCGAAAGAGTCACCGCAGTCCTCCGAATACCGAATTGCCGCCGTACGCACTGATTTGGAGATCGTGGTTTTAGTCCGTAAGAGTCTGACACTGGGATTCCGCTGCTCCCAGAGTGGGAGAAGTCAAATGATGATTTCCCAAACAAAACAAAAGTATGGCTACAAATAAAAATTAGCTTAACAAGTAAGTATACGCTAAGAGCACCACCCCAGGGGCGCGGAAATATGATGGTAAATTACATTTAATTTGACGCAACAAATTCTCTGTCGAGTGCAAACAGGACCCTAATTACTGTAGATTAGATACGCCCGTCTGTCAGGGCGTTATGCTTGTAATAATATGAGTTCGATAGCTAACACAAATACGTATAAATATCATGGACCACGGCGAAAAAAAAATAATATCAGATGTTATTAGTAGCCATACCATAAACTCTCGAAGAATCGAATGTTTTTTTTTTTACCGTTCTTAGTTCCCGGTATCAGTTTTATGTTCTGAAATCCGCAGTGCCGGAGTCACGCCAGGTTTTTGGAAAGATGATGATGATGTCGACGTATAACAAACTAAACGCTGCGCTTGCCGGATGCAAAATTAATTCAACCAGTCACAGCAGCGAACGCGTGTTTGTCTATTTGTCACATTAATTTTGCGAGAATTTTCTGTCCAGAAAGTGGACCTCAGATTCAACATGACCAGTTAAAAAAAGACGCATGCAATCGTTCAGTGGCTAGCTATAACGTTAAAAAGTTTTTTTTTTCTTATTGCAGTTTCAAGTCATGATGAGTCGTGTCATGTGTAAAACCTTTTTTTTTCTATACTAATATTATAAAGCTGAAGAGTTTGTTTGTTTGTTTGAACGCGCTAATCTCAGGAACTACTGGTTCGAATTGAAAAATTCTTTTTGGGTTGAATAGACCATTTATCGAGGAAGGCTTTAGGCTATATAACATCACGCTGCGAGTAATAGGAGCGAAGAAAAAATGGAAAATGTGGAAAAAACAGGGAAAATTATTCATCTTTGAGGGCTTCCGTTGCGTGCGCTGCGAAAACGGTTCAAGATACCAAAAAAATATGTAGGAAAGAATTATTCCTCTTAAAATGATCTAAAAAAATGTCCGCGACAGTATATGTCTATCTTTTAAGATTAACTCACTAGAACCGTTGTTATGGTAATCAAATTTGGTCGAAAGGGATGAAAGTTTGTATTAAACTTTGTCAATTTTAAACCGATCGGGCTGAGAGTTTCAAAATCGGGTTTAAAGTTACTATTCCACGCGGACGATGTCGCGGACAGAAGCTTGTATTATAAAGAGGAAAGATTTGTATTTTTGTATGTAACGAATAAACTCAAAAACTACTGGATCGATTCCAAAAATTCTTTCACCACTAGAAAGCCACCACTTACCCGGAGTAACATAGGCTATATATTTTATCCCCGTATTCCCACGGGAACGGGAACTACACGGGTGAAACCGCGGTGTGCTGCTAGTTTTTAATATGTGTGAATTTAATGGGTTAGTTTCTAGCGAATAACAAAGAGTACATGATGAAAAATTTATCAAAAGGCATCTTCAAAAGATAACTATGTAGGTATATTGATTTCAAGTTATTACTTTAAACCTGTTTTGAGTAAGTTCAAGAAATCATGTGACCAATGAACTATTTAGGTATCTTATTTGTTTTTATCTATCAACATTGTAGGTGCCTACCCAATTAATTTAATAGGTATACCTATCTGATAACTTGAAATTAATTAAATTGACAGGTTATTGAACTCGAGATTTTTTTCTGTTTAATTTAGTCCCATTTAAGTAATAGGTATCATTATTAGGGTCACACTTGCTTTTCATAGTTCTACTTACTAGATATTTTTTATTTTAATCTATACTAATATTATAAAGCTGAAGAGTTTGTTTGTTTGTTTGTTTGAACGCGCTAATCTCAGGAACTACTGGTTCGAATTGAAAAATTCTTTTTGAGTTGAATAGACCATTTATCGAGGAAGGCTTTAGGCTATATATCATCACGCTTAAGCCAATAGGAGCGGAGCAGCGATAAAGAATGTTTTAAAATCGGGGATTCCACGGGGACGAAGTCGGGGGCAGCAGCTAGTAAAAAATAATACCGGCCACATGCGAGTCATATTCGCGCACTAATAGTAGGTACCATACCATCTATAAATAAAAAAAAGCAAAAAAGAAACATATCTGTTGTATGGGAACCCCACTTAAATATTTATTTTATTCTGTTTTTAACCGACTTCTAAAAAAGGAGGAGGTTCTCAATTCGGATGTTTTTTTTATTTTTATTGTTTGTTCGCGCATAACTCCGTCGCTTGTCAACCGATTTTAAAAATTCTTTTTTGTTGGAAAGTGTATACTTCCCAAATGGTCCCATGAAAATTTTATCAAAATCAACTAAGCGGTTTTCGAAAAATCAACAAAAATCTAAAAAAAAATATGTACATTTTCTACATTGATGACCTCTTAGTTTACTCTGCGAAGGAGCAGTACGTTTTTTTTACACCAATGTGATTGGTTCGTTTAGGTGGGGGAGGGGAGGGGGTGTAGGTACCACTAAAAAGTGAAAAATAAAAAAACTTTTTACAAAAAATAAAACCGACTTCTAAACAAAAAAAACCAAAAAGTATAAAATAACTTTAATTTCGGAAGTCGGTGTGTTCAACAACAAAAAAGCAACCAAAAACACCGAGTTCCGAAATTAAAGTTATTTTATACTTTTTGTTTTTTTTTTGTTTAGAAGTCGGTTTTATTTTTTGTAAAAAGTTTTTTTTAGTATTTATAGTGTCAACACAAATACATCATCTGTGAAAATTTCGACTGACTTAACTAACACGGTTCATGAGATACAGCCTGGTGACAGACAGACGTACAAACAGCGGAATCTTAGTAATAGGGTCCTGTTTTACCTTCTAGGCACGGAACCCTAAAAAATATTGATTAAAATTGGACTTGAAAGGAATGATTTCACTGAAAAATACTTTGTTTAAAATACTTTAACATGTAAACTCTATCAAAAGTGGTAATTTATGTCTAGATAGATAGAGGTCTAGACAGGCAGTTGCTGCACGTAAAAAATACAGGTGGCCGGCTACATTTAGTCAAACTGGGAGCCAATCATAAATTCAGTTCCAAAACAAGAATTAAAAAAAAAAACATTTCCAAGTTGGAAATAAGTTAGGCAGATTATTGAGTTTCTGTTAGCAGCAAACTACATTGTGTAGTTTAAGATAAGTATTTTGTAATATGTTTGGTGTTAACAATTGTTGGTGAGCCTAATAAATAAAATAAAATAAAAATAATATTTAATATGGTAGGTATATTAGATTAAAGTCAAGAATGTTAGGAAAACAATAACTTTGTTACATTAACACTTGTGGTATTCAAGGCTAAACTTAAATCATTCCTGTTAAATAAATGTTTATATTCTATATCTGAACTGGTGACCAATTATGGTGAATAGTTTTTATATTTTGGTAATTTGCCTTTTTGTGCCTACCATTTGCTTATGATGACATTAAATGTATTCAACACATTATTATTATTATTTAGCATTTTTTATAATCCTAAAACATTTTAGTACAATGATTTATATATTATCTATTTACAATCAATTGAAGTTGAAATGATATTTATCAGTTTGTTATTCATTATTAATTAATGTACTACAAATTCAAGCACAATGCAAATTCTTATATGAATAAATAAAATAAAGTGTCCAAAACTCAGATGTTTGTTGAACAATATTTTTTTGTGTGCCCACAACTCATGGTTATATGTAGCAATGGGAATGTAATTAGGTTTTTTAGGCTTCTTTGTCTGATTTTAAAGGAATTTATGCACATTTTTTTTAGAAAATAAACAGTACCATATTTTAATTAGTTTGTTAACTTTGTATTTTTTTGTGATGCAAACATTGCATTCGATTATTTTTTTCTTTATGAACTTTTTATAATGAAAATTCTTATATAATATTATGCATTTGGTATAATATAGAGTCATTGGAAATATATATTTTTTTAAATACATCTATTCTGAGAATGAAGGTGATGAAAAAAGCAGTTTCTGCGATAAAGAATTTGTCACTATAAAAAACATGACAATGATAAAAAGTTAAAAGATTTTAAATGAAAAATGTTTTTGAATAACATTATTTGTAAATATTCACAGTTGTTTATGTCTTATGTGGGAGAGATAAATTTAGAATGTGTGCAAAACACATCAGAATGTTCCAAAACAAAGTAGTTAGGTAAATGAATCATGTGTTAAAGTACATGTTCAATGGAAATTATAAGTAATTATTCTAATGCAAATAAAACCTGTTTGCTGACAATGACCCAAACACACAGTAACAAAGAAATAGCTATCAACAGTGTACTGTGGACTTATGTACATGCAATAACAATTAATAAGGCATAATAGACTCCATAATCCGTTGTGTGTGCCTAAGGCCATAAACATAGAGAAAAAAAATGCGCAATCAAGACCATGGCCTACATACGGAATTACGAAATATCACCAGCCAGTACATACGGAAGAACACTGCTAACGTAACGCACCTACCTACTAGTTTATCAACGCGTTATATATAGATACGTTGGCCCACGGAGTCGTGAAAAGAATGCACGCTCCTTACCCAGACAAATAGGCAAAGGTCTACATCAATAAAAACCTTCAAATAAAATGTTATTAATAACTTTTCACGGGTGTACAATAAAGAAATGTTAATAAAAACACACCCCATATTGATTTTATTTAGGGTCGTGACAATCAGCTGACGGGCCTACAGCTACTTATTTACATGGTGGCCCTCGAACGCAATAGGTTCTTTGTAATGACGATAACAAAGAAAGGATACAGTTTGATGACATCGGTGTCCATGCGTCGTTTCCCAGCGCTCGGTGACGACATCTTCGTGATCTATTACTAATAAATCACAATATCGAACACGAACACTAGAACTAACTCACACTAGACGCAGCGAAACCAATTTTTCGTCCGCCAGCAGCAGTCAGAAAAATAACATTGTAGAAAAACAATGGACACAAACCATAGACTAAAATTTCGAAGATGATGTGTAATGAATACGATGTTACCACACAACAATAAGCGTGAAACTGCAGAAAACCACCGATTTTAGCTCTATGTATACGGTTCTTTATAATAGACAATGACCATTCCAGAAGATTATGCGTCAAAAATTAAAAAGCATGCAAATTTGTCTATGCGTCATCATCAGCGAAACTTCGCGTGTGTGGATCAAGGAAGATTATTTATAATTCAGTTTTAATTATAGATTTCTTTTACATATACATCCCAAACTTAGTTAGGACGACGCGTTTGTGGACTGCGACGCTCCGTCGGCGCGCCACGAATGCGGAAACATGTGTTTTGATGTGAACATCAAATCATGATACATGACAACAAATTTTAATTTATCGGAGTTTACGTGTGTAGTAATTGTGTAGAGGAGTGATAAAAGGTTGTTGTGAGATCTTGTGGCAGTGCTGAAAACTATAGTGGATCCGTGTGGGGCTGGTGATGAGTGATAAAGTGCGGTCATTTCCGGTGTGTTATTCGTGATGTGGGCGCCCCGGTGAAGTATCCTTCTGAATTGTTCTGACGTCCTGCTACAGCCATGGCGAACACAGGGATCGGGGTCTCTTTTGACCCTAATGACATGACCAGGTTAGCAAAAAGGTCAAAGTAAACCTAACCACAATACTTACAATTTCCTGTTTCACTTCATGATTTTCCTAATAAGGAAGCAAATACTAAGTACTAACAAGTTTCAATAACCTTTGAACTTCTAAAAAAACTATCCAATAAAAATTATCAAAACTAGTATCTCTGTCTCTGGTTGGTATTTCCCTTTTCTGTACTAATATAAAGATTTGATTGTTTGTTTGTATTGAATAGGCTCCGAAACTAATGAACCGATTTGAAAAATTCTTTCATTGTTGGGAAGCTACACTATCCCTGGGTGACATAGGCTATATTTTATCTCCATATTCCCATGAAACCACGTAATATAAGAACAGAGCTATCAGAAGAAATGTCTCAAAACCACAAATTATGCCACAATAAAGGAAAACACCAGTTTTATTTATTAGGTTTTCCCTTTAAAATGTAATGTATATTTCTCTGCTTGAAACAATGTCAAAGTGTAAAGAATTTTGAACTTGCCAGTTGCCCCCATCCTCCTGCTTATGACAATTTATTTGAGATTTGTGCAGAAGCATTTCTGGTTCTCTTATGAATATGTTTTATTTATCATCACAATATTTACTCACATGGTAAGGAATGTTTCTTTTCTATTTTAGAGATTAAGTTATTTCCTAAAATTGGTAAATATTTACAATTAAATTAAAGTTATACAAATTCAAATACACCACATACTTGAATTACTTACCTAGTTTTTTTACCTACAAAAGAATAATGTTCCTACTTATAGGATTTCAAATTAGTTGTCATACAGTTGTATTTTAGAGTCTTCTAATTAATAAAGCCTATACCTAATTCCAAAGGGCATTGATTTAACACTTTCAGTGCCCACTTCTTCTTTGGTGAACAATATTTTTCGACCCATATCCGAGTTCTGGGTACCAAAAGTATTTAAACGGTATATTGTAGAATGCATGTTTAATAAAGAGTTCAGCAGTAAAATCTGAGCTGTAAACTAAATAGAAATGAGTTGTAAGAAATATTTTAATGGGAAATTTAATATCTATTGAGCAGAAATATGACTCTATAGGCAGTTGTTAGTGGTCAGTTTATGAGTTTACATAATAATATATCAGAATTTGTTCGTAAGAATTCTAAATACAATAAATTACAAGATTCTAACATTCTACTTCTAAGCTGGCCGGTAGTTGCGGATTACAGCAGTCCTACCATGGCGTCTTAAATCCATCATGATTCCTGTGTCAGAGAGAGACGGAGTTACACAAGACGAATATCACTATCCTTTTCCCTCACACTGAATCATGATAGCATTGGCACTTCGTAGTACAAGAACTATCATAAAAGATATTTAACAAATATACCTATATATGAGTAAAATTTTACTAGTGTAAGGCTTCTAAGGTTTGCAAAACCAAATTTTGGGTGAAGCTCAGCTTGGCATAAGTTGCCTCATTATATTTGCACCTGTATGTTTTTGGGTGCAATCTATACTAATATTATAAAGCTGAAGAGTTTGTTTGTTTGTTTGTTTGTTTGTTTGTTTGAACGCGCTAATCTCGGGAAATACTGGTCCGATTTGAAAAAATCTTTCAGTGTTAGATAGCCCATTTATCGAGGAAGGCTATAGGCTATATATCATCACGCTAAGACCAATAGGAGCGGAGCAGCGATAAAGAATGTTTTAAAATCCGGGATTCCACGGGGACGAAGTCGCGGGCAGCAGCTAGTAAAGAATATGAATAAACTCAATGACATAGGCACAGTATTACAATATTACAGTAGGGAAACGCCTTTGATGTCGCGCGATGCCGCCGCCAGCGTAGGTACTTACGCTGCCACATGCAAGTATGGAAGGGTTGTCACCAAATGGGAAATAAAACAATTGTGATTATTACTATTATGATGTAATCATTTTTACATTCAAAATAATTGTGATTAAGTATTAAATTTAATATAATTATTTATTAAAAGTGTAAACCACTTACGTACCTACATGTTATGTTATATAGGTAATAAGGATGTTTCCTGAGTAAAAAATATCTGATTATGTTTAGTCCGTCAGTAAGATTATAGAAAAATAGGTATTGTTCACGTATTTTTTCCTTTTTAAAATCTATAAAAACTGACGAAGATAAAAAGCATCAAAGATCAGGAGTGGGGGCTTGTTGCGTCACGGCTAGGTAAAAATTGTAGCGAGTAGTGACGTCACACGAGTTTTCAACGCACTGTATCGTCTTCGTTTTTTTCTTATTATATGAAAAAAGAAAAAAATACGTGTCCAATATTTTATGGAAATCTATCCGACGGAGTTATCAGATTTTTTTAGTCAACTAACTTATTGTACAACTGTTTTACTCTTCAATTACCGTCTTTGACAAGCTTCTATCCACAACTCGCGCCTGGAAAGTAAGTAGGTACCTATAAATTCAATAAACAAACACAAAACCTTTACAATTATAATTATCAGGCATAAAATTATAAGGAAAAGTAGCCAAAATTGTGTGCACAAGTCAGTTTTGTCTTAGCGGCGGCGGCGGGGCGTCTGTTATATTCTATAAGTCTATGGTACACAAATGAAAAACCTAACAGAACAGTTTGTGCGCATTATAGAATGTAAGTATAATAAAATTATTACACAAAAAACACGCCCGCGCCTGCCCTTCGCGCTCGGTACCGCAAACTAAGCGTGTTTGCGGTACGCGGCCCGCGCCGCCCGACACCCCGCGAGTTCCCCTCCGTTGCTCTGCGCAAGTACATTCGTCGCCGTACTGTAGGAAATATTGTAATACTGTGACATAGGTACACCATTCATGATGTTAAAATAAAATATATTCAAAACTGAACAGAAATAGCTTTATTAAAAAACCGGTCAAGTGTGAGTTGGATTCACACAAAGCGTTCTGTAAGAGAAACAGAAAAAAAACATGTTTCTTGAACAGTAGCACCCTTTAATTGTTAATATATAAATTTTGATTTTGTTGTTATATGTGCTATACAAGTAGACATACTTGAAAATTTTAACTGTATACCTACAGTACTTGCGGTACAGCCCACTTACAATCAGACAGAACGATGGACGGACAACGTTGGAGACTTAGTAATAGGGTTACCCTTAACAATACCAAAATTAACTAACCTTAAATCTCTCAATAGATGAAGCACTAAAGTTGAAAGCGTGAAATATGTTTTACAACTGTCCCAATTCATAGAAAACAGGTTTTTATCTGAAAATTTTACAAACAAATCATGTAACTATAAATACAAACTGGCTAGACTTTGGACTTTGATAATCAAAACAGAAGTTGCTTTACACAAATAATAAAATTAGGTATATGCAAAATTTACAGTACACACATATTATTATTATTTCAAGTTGGTAGGTAAATATATCTATTTTTGTGGCAAAATAAACCTTTTCTGCAGAGTCGTAGACCTGCCTGTGGCATTAATTAATGGAAGTTTTATAAAGTGCTTGATCGCTTTAGCGTATACGTCAATCTGTATTGAAACCGAAAAAGCACTCTGAGGTTTGGTGACTATAACAGATGAGCTTTTTTTCCATACACTTTGACATAAGTGAACGTTTACTACGTTAACGCGATCAATTACGTTAAAAAACTTGCACTAAGCCCTCTGAAGGCAACATACTATGTAGAGTGATAGGTTATGTGGGAGACCTTTGCCCAGCAGTGGAACAGCGAGGATAATCAAAAAAGAAGTCCCAAATAGAAATTGGTTAGACTTATTTTTATGCCAGGTATGGACCCAAAACTCAGAAAAATCAGAAATTATTACTCAATATTGTATCATACCTACCTACCTATTAATTATTATTTTAACGACGTAAAGTCAGAGAATTTCCCTACCTCATTATTTCCTCTTTTGAAAAAAAAAAAAATGCCAGTTGAACACAGCAATTTAAAGTATGTAACTGGTACATATAAATTGCACTAGTTAGAGTTACATTAAGCTTAAGGGTGTTTACTCCTCACTGTGCCTTTTTTTATTTTGATGGGAAATCATCTAATGACTCCTTCCGCTCTGGGCGGAGTGGAAGGAAGTGTCAGACTCTTACTGACTAAAACCCACTCTTGTGCCTCCACATGCCTTTTGCGATCCAGGGCCACGGTAACTCATAGACAAAATCTGCAACTCGTTACTGTACCTACTTTATACAAAGCGGCAAGTCCTTATTCTTGAAAAAGAACAAACCAATTTTAATTAGACTTATATGAAAATTTATTTGTTAATTCAAAACTATTTCGAATTTCAAAAAATCGCAGAGTGTTATGAGAAAGAAAGTGTTCTTTAACATTCTATAGAAAACTTATAATATCACTCTGTGCAGAAAAATCAGCTTGACAATATGATATATTGTGAGCACCAAAGGCTCTTAAGATGATTAAAAAACCGCCCTTAAGTCCCTTATTCATGAAAATCTAAGCAGATAGTAACAAATACTGCCAGTTCAGACATTACTATGTATAAGACAGTTAATTAGCTTATCAATGAAATTAAGCTACATACAACACAATACATAATGTCACAGTTCTACTTATATCGTTAAATAAATATATTAAATAATCTAATCGTATCGTTGTCGTTAAATAATATAATTGAATCTTTGAATCATTGTCTACCAAGAGATCAGTATTAGAACTTTACCTTGAAATTTTCACAACTCACGAAGAGTAATTAGCACAAAAACATGTTGTATTGAGACAGCAAAAACATTTTGTTGGTAATTAGTAGCTAACTGTTATGACCTTCAACTGTTCTTTAAGTGATACTGTTTGTTCCTAGACTAGATTAACATTACTTCCTTAGTGTTTGAGGAGGTTTTGGATAGTAAGAACAAACATTTATACATATAAATGAATAAAATTGGAGCGTCTGTTTGTAATATTGAAATTACCGCTTTTTACTACTTGCAAACATTTTTTACAATTTTTGTCTGTCTGTTTGTTCCGGCTAATCTCTGAAATTGGCTGGACTGATTTTGACGGGACTTTTATTGGCAGGTGGTTGATGTAATAAGGAGTAACTTAGGCTACTTTTATTTTAGAAAAATAAAGTAACGTTGCAATGTCCAAGTACAGTTCATTACCGCGCGCAGCTCACGCGTATGCCACCACTGTGCCGTCACGTCGGGCGCCTCCCACCGCTTCTCCCACCAACGAATCAATCAACGAATATCACAAAGAAACGGGGGGTTAGTAACTATTCCACGCGGACGAAGTCGCGGGCAGAAGCTAGTTCATTCATAAAAACTCGCCAAGTGCGAATCGGAAGTCTCAAACGAAGGTTTCCGTAGCATAAACCATAAAAAAACACGTTTCTTGTATGGGAGCCCTCTTTAACGCACGCACGCACAACAACAATGTCGTCTGCCCACCTGGCTGCCGGACGACCCACACTTCTTCCAGTCCGCGGACGCCACTCAGTCACCGCCTTACTCTATCTCATCATCACTACGCCTCGCCAGGTGTCCTGCTCAGCTCCATTTCAGTTCCGTTATACGTTTCCCGATGTCGAAAACTTTCGTACGTCTTCAAATCTCGAGGTTTGGACCCCAGTATATTAGCCGTATGCCAAGCGTGGACACTTCTCACCCTGTATACACTCTCCAGCGTGAGCGTCCATGTCTCGGCACCGTAAGTCAAGGTGGGCAAAACACACTGGTTCCCATTAGGTCGGACCGACTGTTTTACCGGGCCGACACACGTGTCGGATCCATATTGGCGTATGCATAGAAATATAAAATACAGGAGAAGTGGCAAGGGGGCGTGTCGGTGTCCTCGCGACATGCTCTGGGCGAGCATGTCTTACGCAATGGTCGAATCCGCGAACTAGTGCGCTTACGACCGTGAGCGTGATAAGATATAAGAATGCCGTGTTGTTCAGTGTTTTCTTGTAAAAACCGAAGCATAAACCAAAACTTTGTTAATTATGGAATACACTTACCATATCAAAATACAAGTATTTTACTATATTTGTCTTTAAAATCATGAAAAAAACTTTTTACAAAAAAATACAACCGACTTCCACAAAAAATCAAAAAAGTACAAAATAACTTTGATTTCGGAACTCGGTGTTTGTGGTTCCTTTTTCATTTTTTGAACACCGACTTCCGAAATCAAAGTTATTTTGTACTTTTTTGATTTTTTGTGGAAGTCGGTTGTATTTTTTTGTAAAAAGTTTTTTATTTTTCACTTTTTAGTGGTACCTAAACCCCCTCCCCTCCCCCACCTAAACGAACCAATCACATTGGTGTAAAAAAAACGTACTGCTCCTTTGCAGAGTAAACTAAGAGGTCGTCAATGTCGGTAAATTAGATATTTCTTTTTAGATTTTTCGAAAACCGCTTGGTCGATTTCGATAAAATTTTCATGGGACCATTTGAGAAGTATACCCTTTCGAACAAAAAAAGAATTTTTCAAATCGGTTGAAAAGCGACGGAGTTATGCGCGAACAAACATAAAAAAAAAAAAAAAAATACAAACATCCGAATTGAGAACCTCCTCCTTTTTTAGAAGTCGGTTAAAAAACAACAAATCGTAAAATATTTCTTGCTTATACTATGTTATTTTTGTTTTCAAATGTCACAGCGACAATAACATATTACAATGAATACACTGCTCCTTAACCACTACCTAAGTTTGTCGCTAAGTGACTGGATGAGCAATGTAAAAATCACAAAACGATACTTTAGCAAGCCGATGTATCGCATAGTACGGCCGCTGCTTCTTGCCGCGAGTTAGTGATGTAATTGTGCAGATACACTGTCGACAACAATGTCGATTGTTGAATGAAATATTACAAAAGTGTACCAAACTTTCTTAGATTGCAATAAATTTTTGGTAAATAATCGTTCAAGTGTTTTTGGCTTTGAATTATCGTATGTATGCCTTATCCTCGTGCTACTTCCTTACTTTTTATGGTAATTGTATTTTACTTTCGATAAAGTTTCGAATGCATTATAGTAATCGGCATGTTTAAGATAATATATTAGTGACCTTTGCTTAAAATAGTCAACATATTCATGCTATTTATTTGTTATACATGGGCAGCATGGCGTGTGTAATAAATGCCAGAATCGATAAGTCAATCACTAGCGTATATGTAAAATAAATTGCTTTTGCACAGCACAACGATACCCAGCGTTGTTTTTGTGTGAGTAAGTTGCACGGTGTACTGTAAATATACGCTGTGTTTATTAGGATAAGGTTTATAATTGATTGTGTAGTACAGTCCGATTTCAAAAATGCGGGTGTGTGCGCGACTGCGTATCTATTGCTTTTACTGAACTGCATTCGTAGTAGTTGCCGGGTGGTAGGGCAAAACAGGAGACACAGGTTCCGATACATTTTCGGCTACAGGGCATATCTCCTTGTTTATTATATCTATGGGCGTATGTATTTCAATAGTGCCGTTCACATATCCGGGCAACCCGACCAAACTATCGGAGCCGACACTTTTACCGGACGTTCAGCCACGATTTCTGTCGGGTCGGCGTAATATTGGCGTACTGGCAAGTAAAGCGCCCGCCACCCTTCCACCCGCTCATTCCCCGCTTTAGGCACTCGCGCGAGCAGTTTCATCGACGTGTATGCAAAGAAAACACGTTTAAATATGGATCGCGAAATAAATACGAAACTTTTCGTCGTCCATCGTATACAAATGTCAACTTTTGTGACGATCCGGGCAGTAAAACGACTATACCGTCAGTGGTGTTCACATTAGGTCGGGTCGGCAGCGTCTAGTGTGAACAGCAACAACCGACAGTCGGTCGACAGTAAACAGTCGGTCCGACCTAATGTGAACCAGCTCTAAGAGCGTATACGCCGTACGGCATTTCATACAAATTTTCAAGTCCTTATCTTCCAAAATGACTAAACGGATTTTAATTAAACTTTACACACAAGCAGGATACATATGTCTAAAAAGTTAGTTGAAAACATTTTCGATAAATATTGTTACAGTTAAATTAGACCCATACAAATATAAATTTTCAGTTATCTTTTTATAAATAAGACATTTCGAAAATGTTTTTAACTTTTTAGACCTACATAAGTCTAAAAAGTTGTTAAAAACATTCCTGTTTATATGTGTGACGTCATTAAAATCGGTTCAGTCATTTTGCAAAATAGTGACTTGAACATTTGTATGAAATGGCATACGGCGTACACGCTCTTAACGCGCCACAGTTGTTCCAAAAAGCAAGAATCAATGAGATTACACATACGGCGTACACGCTCTTAAAATGTCGCATGTCGTCCAATTGACTAAAAGTGGCCCAACCTGACAAAAGTTATATTCTTCTGGATACCTCTATTTTTCCAGGGTATAAAATAACTTTATCCCGGGAGTAGGAAAGTAACCTTACTTTAGGATAATTAAAATAAGAATCTAATGGTATTATTTCTATCAACAGCTGGTACTTCAGAGAGCTGTCCCGCGCTGAAGCGACGAGGTTACTCCTCAATGAGACGGAAAGCGGTGTGTTCCTCGTCAGAGACTCCAAGACTATCACTGGAGACTACGTGCTCTGTGTCAGGTTGGTATTATAATTGTTTTATTATGTCAGTTCCAAACCACTATACAGTCTTTACAAGCACCCAGTATCGTCTAAGAAGCGCTTGGGAAATCCAACCGACCCGTGCAGTTTTTGAACCTACCATGAGTCCGGTCCATTAGAAGTCTTGTGTTTCTATATTCAATTCTTCTTTCTTTCTCTTCACAAATTTTCAGAACACTACCTTCGAAAAACTCGTCAAGGGAAATATTTTTTTCATCAGATTTAATCAGTATTGATTATAGTATAAGTTCCAACAATAGATACTGACCTAAATGTGTTATATTTTATATTTATTAGTGTATTTATGTAATCAATTAATATTTTTATGCCACCTTCTGTGGCAGGGCACAGAGACACATTACCCAGTAATTGTTGCACCCATTTTGTACCTGCATACATAAATAAACGTGTTTGATTTGATCAAAAATATAACAGTTAAGCTTACTCCTTAATTAAAATGGGGTTTGTTTTAAATAAAGGAGTAAGCTGACCAACATTTTATTTAGAAGTGCAAGTAGCTGAGAGTAGGCCAGTCGTTTGGTTCCAGGAATGGAATGGAATTGAGGGGAGGCTTTTGACCTGCACGCCTCACTGCGGACCAAAGGCCTGTCACTTTATTTTTTGGATGAGAAATCGTCAAATAATCCTCCCGATCTGGGCAGAGCTGGAGGGAGCGGAGGGGGGTCAAACGGGAGTCTTTTATTATGGACTAGCAGCGCCTCGCGGTTTCACCCGCGTAGTTCCCGTTCCTGTGGGAATATGGGGATAAAATATAGCCTATAGCCTTCCTCGATAAATGGGCTATCTAACACTGAAAGATTTTTTCAAATCGGACCAGTAGTTCCTGAGATTAGCGCGTTCAAACAAACAAACAAACAAACAAACTCTTCAGCTTTATAATATTAGTATAGATGGGAAATCATCAAACGACTCCTTCCGATCTAGGTGGAGTGTTAGGGAGTGTCAGACTCTTACTGCCTAAAACCCACCCGTGTTCCTTCAAATGCCCTTTGCGTTCCAAGGCCGCTCTTCTGGCTCTCTCTTATTTTAGGGTAACTCTATCGAACTATTCCGTAACCCCTTTCGTCCTTCTTACTGATCTCCCTTTACCACAATAAATTTGAAAATGAAAATAATTTATCTAGTTTTAATTTCCGCGAATATTAGTGGGTTGCAGGTATGCACCTCCCTCCCGCCCGCTATATTATGCACATGCAAGATTACAAGGCAAATGCAAGGATTTTATGCACATGCAGGAAGGCAAAGCAAAACCCAACACCAATACCGACACGTGTTTCGCCTCTCCACGAGGCATCCTTAGGGGACGTGTTGACTCGCTGACCGTTGAGTTGCATTTGGCTTGTAATCTTGCATGTGCATAATATAGCGGGCGGGAGGGAGGTGCATACCTGCAACCCACTAATATTCGCGGAAATTAAAACTAGATATATTATTTTCATTTTCAAATTTAAAATGGATTTCCGCAAAGTAATGCCTGACTCAATCAATTTTCCCTTTACCACATTCCAGAGAAGACGACAGAGTCTCCCACTACATAATCAACCGCGTGGTCTCCGCCGATGGCACGATACGGTTCCGCATCGGCGACCAGCTCTTTGCTGATATGCCGGCTCTCCTGGCGTTCTACAGACTGCACTATTTGGACACCACGCCGCTGGTCCGGCCCCTGCCTCAGGCGCTGGCGAAGGTCGCAGCACCACCGCCGCAGCAGCCGCACCAGGTTTTGGAACTGGTTATCGCGAAGTTTGACTTTTCTGGCAATGTAAGTAACTTTATTATACGCAAAAGTTCTTGATTCTTGGTTTAGTAGGCAAACAAGTCCACCCACTAATTACCCTTTAGTAATAATTTGCTTTGCAAGGCACAAACCTGATGGTCTGATAGGACAAACCTGCCAAGGATTACCAGAAACCAAAACGATATTAACTTGTCACCTGATAGGTTAGTACTTATTTTCACTGCATACGGTACAAAATCGCTTGTTCCTATTTTTGTCGTTTTAACCGACTTCCAAAAAAGGAGGAGGTTCTCAATTCGTTTTTTTTTTGTGTTACCTCATAACTTTGTACTGGGTGTATCGATTTTGTTTTTTTTTTTTTTTATAATTCAAAGCTGTCCTGTGGTTCCATTTAAATTTGATTGAGATCTGACTACTAAAATTTGAGTTATCCCTAATTACGTTTAAAAAATGAAGAAACAACCAAAAACACCCAGTTCCGAAATTAAAGTTATTGGATACTTTTTTTGTTTAGAAGTCGGTTGTTTCTTTTTATAAAAAGCTTTTTTATTGACCTGGTGTAAAACTCCCGTGGTGCGTACGGACGGCGACCGGAGACTGCCAAGCACCGCACGTCGGGGCTTTTCCAACGGTATGGGTCTTGTAAATCGAAGCTACTTTGACTTTCGAAATGCAAAGTGAAACAATTCTTCCCAGTCTGTCCGGGTTGGTAGCGTCTGTACGCAATATTATGCTCAATAAGACCATCTTAAGAATGCATGCAACCCCTCAATGATACGCAGATACCGCTGCATATGGACATTTCAATATCAGTGGCTTCATTTTGGTCTCTCAGGGACTGCAAAATTCTATGAAGTGCATTCATTAAAAAGGCATTCAAATAAAAATGCAACGCTGCTTGGCGGCGGAAAATATGAATTGTGGCACTACTTCAGGACAAGTTTTATCCCAAATAGGACTCTATTTCAAATAGCTACGGCTCAGTATAATACCGGTCTCAAAATATTAGGCTATGACACATGAAATTTTAAGGATAAGACATAGTAACAAAAATAATGGTACTTGTAACAACGCTATGCGGACGTATTTAGAACTAAACAATAGTACATCAACATTTATGAGTTTTATGACAGTTGTTATATGAATCGATTAATAAGCGTTATTTGTCAACATAGAATACTATCGTGTACGAGGTGTTACAGTTTAATTAATACATAGACCGTTGATTTTGCTATCTACAATTTTTAAGGAAGATCAACCACTAACCAGCCAACCAACTATAAATAAAAAATTAACGTCGAATTAGGTAAACAAAAAAATGTAATTTATATAACTTATTTACGCCGTATTTATTATTATAAATGATAAATTATATTTATTTTGTAAGTAGGTTAAACATAACGCTTTTACACGTCCAATATTTCTTGTCATTTTAAGCTAGATGAAGCTATTAGATGATGATAGATGAAGTTATTAATATCAAAATCGTATTCAATTTCTTTATTGCTCTGGAGTTTGCAATGAGGGTTTTCTGTAACGACGTGCACCAGGTGGCAACACTGAGGCGTCTGGTCCAGACACCTGACAAAACGCTCATGTTTTCTGACATTAGTTAGATTGATACCAACGTCATGTTTACATCAAAGTTACGTTTTCAAAGAACCACTAGGCAAGAGGTCCTCCCTCTTGCCTAGTGGTGCCAGTTGGTAGCGTGAAATTTCCTGAAAAAAATAAATCCTCATTGCGACAGTTGCGCGCGATCCTACACTTCTGGGTAGAGGTGGAACAAATTGTGACGGGTTTTTGCATGACGGAATTCTCAATACAACTCTTGAGTTAGGGGCTGTTCCAGTATTACGTAAGCAGAATTTTTGACATTTTTAACTCCCCCTTCCCCTCGTCAGCAAAAGTAATCAACGCCCTTAACCCCCTCCCCCTCCCCGTGCTTACGTAAACATATTTATAAGTATTATTGAATCTGTTCTGGTTTCTTTATTGGTTCATGAAGCAGCAGTTAATAAGTCAAGAAATAAGGAATATATGGTCTGAAATTAAGTTCGCTATTAGGGCGTTGATAGCCCAGTGGGCAAGACCTCGCCGGATTGGATAATCTGAAAAATTTAATAAAACAATATTGCTGATGTAATCACATCCCGGATTCCCCATAAAAAATAAGCAAATCAAGAACCCCCGCCCCCCCCTTAAGTGCTAACGTAATACTTAAATGGCCCCTTAGTGGCAACAATCTCGCCCCTATTACGTGCGACCTAATACTGAAAAGTAGGTTAATTAAAATACTTTAGCCTATCCGTTTTGAGTTTACAGGCATGATTGATATTATATTGTAAAGTCCTAAAATCCAGAACTTCAGCCAGAGTTTTAAACAATTCCATGATAGTGTGACTAACACGGTCTAAAATAAAATATGTCTACAAACAAGGAAGTAAGATGTCTCATCGTAAAAATCAGGTCTCCAGTGAATGTATTTCTAATATTAGCACGGACATAGTAACGCTGCCGGTGACGTTATGAGTAACTGCCGTGATCGTATCGTGTTACGTTTTATTAAAAAAGTTATGACAGAAGTACCATTCTTGCGTAAGCTGAAGAAATAGACAAAAGTTTAAATTAATTGGTATTTTTGATGCTCAGAAAGAAAGTCCAGAGAGTTCTTGGCTATGAGAAAGGAACTTTTGGAGGATTGTAGAAGGATTTAGTATAGTCAGAGACACACAAGCTAGGAAAAAAATATAAGAAGACTTCATTTTAAAACAATGACATTACCTATATGCCTAACTGCGAAAATACGTCCAATTCAGAAAAAAAAATAGGTGCAATTTTAATAGGGTAAAACCGGGATAAATGCCACTCTTTTTGAAATAATTTTATATATCCCAGAACGAAAATCAAAATATTTAAATAGAAAAACTGGTAAGTACTTTGGTTTTTTATCTACAAATTTATGAAAAATAATTAACATTATCTTTAATATTTCCAGAGTATTAGCGATTTTCGCGCACCTATACGTTTTGGGTCATCTATCGCATATATGGGATAGTTGCCTAGTCCATATAAATTACGTTTAGATAGACAACCCACTGAAAAGCAGAGCATCGATCCTGAAAATACTTTGATCGCACTTTGTCTTCTCATGCAATTGCACAGAGACATGAGACACCTAGTTGAATCGTCTCCCAATAGATGAATAAAATAGCATGCGATTCATCCACGAAACTAGAGTAATTACAATCGGGGCACCTATACTACTGAGTCATCTATCCCGATTTTACCCTAATCTGTCTAGCCATTTCCCAACTATATTGGTCAACACCCAGTCAAACCGGATTCAGCTAAATACAAGTATTATACGCGGAGCGGCTGCCTACCAGACCTCCACAACCCATTAACTGAATAACACGCTACTTGTTGGCAAGACTGGTGTCAGATTTTCTAGCTTCTGGCAATCCGTAACGACTGCCAAAGATCTACAAATTACAGCCGGGACCAACGGCTTAACGTGCTTTCCGAGGCACGGAGGAATCTCGGTATGTTAAGATGGTCACCCATCCACAGACCAACCTCGACAAGCGTTGCATAACCTTGGAAATCGATCCGTGCGGCTGTTTCTATTTAACCACGAGCTCCTCTAGCGGCAATTTTATAAGGTGAAATTAAATCAGCAGATAATAACTACTTTCATTTGGTATGCCAAGTTTCATGTTTATAAGTCCCCCTATACGATTTAACCGAACAAATATACTGCCTACGAATTGCTGCTGGGAATTTAGTACCGGGTGACTACGATCCACGGTTTGGGCGGTTTTCGGGGTTCCGTAGCCGGAGGTTACTCAACGGATCCCTAGTATACGCCTCCGCTCTCCGTATGTTTATCAGCGAGCTGTATCTCATAACATCACAGAGTGGGCATTTCTATTGTCGCTATAGCAAAAAATATATAAATTACTAAGTGTTCTCACAGAAGAAACTTAATTTTTTGGTTCATAGTACGGAACCTGAGTGTGCAAGTTCGACTCGGACGAGAGATTGAACAAAATTACGAAATAAACGAATTCATCAAATCAAAATCAAATCACTTTTATTTGTTAACACAGGTAATACAGAACTTATATTTGAAAAAGAGAGCGCTATGTTACATATGCCAGGAGGCGTACAAATATATGGTGAGCATCCAGCTCAAGATTACAAATTAATAAGTTTAAAAAATATGTATATATTTGAGAAACCTGCATAATTATAGTATTCAATTTATTCTCTTTATTTATTTGACACATACTAATTTACTCTTTAAATATTTCTTTAAAAAAAACAGATAAAAAAACATTTAAAAATATAAAAAATAGTGATCCGCCGGTGTCGGGAGCAGGGTCCAAGCTACCGGTGGTTAGGGCTCCAGAGAGAGGAACCTCCTCACAATACGTATCAGGCCCTTTAACTAACCGTGTAACGCCAGCTTCGACAGATGGTCGTCGAAGCTTTTGGCCATTAGGCCATTGGCTGTAACGACAACCGGCACAATGACAGCCGAGTACATATTCCACATATCGACAACCTCGTGCGCTAAGTCGAGATACTTGATTTGTTTCTCTTTCTCAGCTTTCACGAGGTTCTCGTCTTGTGGGATGGGTATTCAATTTATTATTATTAACATTTAAAAACATTATCTAGCACTTTAATCATGTCAGCCCTAAATAAGGGATTACATATTTTTATAATCAATCGGAAGTACACCAAATTCTTAGAATTTAGACTTCTGCACTTTCATTTACATAGGTCTACGTACTAAGACAAAAATAATTGAAAAATAACTAGCGTTACTCTATGGCAGATGTTCTCTGTTTATGTTATGCGATGCTAATCTGCCTGGTGATAGTTACTACATTATGATTGACGCACTAGTCGCGGGTTCGAAGCCCGAGTCGCGAAAGAATTTGTTTGGCCTAACTAAACATAGATCAAGGTCTGGAATTCTGGATGTGGTATACAAATATTATGCCACAAGTGCGTATGGTTTCGGGTTTTATGATTGTGAAATGTTTTCTAAACGACTAAACGGATTTGGATCGGATGCCTTACTGCGAGTTTCAATGTCAATTTGTATTGAAACTGGATTAGCGCCGTCTGATGACAATAACGTATATCAGAATGCCACCCTTACCTATATATGCCCACGCACTTGTGGAACAACATGTGTGTGCCTTAGAAACGGTTATAGGCTTCTTTATTGCGACCGAAACCGCTAAAAACAGCTGGTAAGACGATAAACTTTTGCCCGATTTGGTGATTTGGTGTTGTCACTGTATGTCGGTGCAGGATATCGCGCCATAGACTAAAAATTGACTGTGTTTTTTTGTCTGTGGTGCGATCAGAGACTCGTGGTCTTTGGTGTCCGGTCCTGACACTGTTTTATTAGTTTTAGTCAATAAGTTGTTTTCTTTTAAGTTTGTCTATATATTTTTTTAGTTTTATTTTTTTGTGCGTCTTTTCTGGCGGAATAAACGAGTTTTCTTTCTTTTCTCTTTATTTCTTTTTCTATTTGTATGATCAAGTACTCACAAACAAATATGTAATTTGGTATGAAAATCTGTCGATACTTGCCCACTACCGGATGCAAAAGCTGACTAGCGATTTGCATGGAGGGACTGATGATGAGAAATCATCAAATGACTTATCCCGCTCTGGGCACATTGTAAGGGAGTGTCAGACTCTTACTGACTAAAACCCACCCGTGTTCCTCATAGTGCCCACCGCATTCCAGGCCCGCAGTGAGTCATTCGAGCAAATTCCGCAACCTTGGCAGGCACCTACTGATGTATCTGCATTTCATCACCGCAGTTTTCATCGCCCAGTCTTTTAGATAACGCGAAAAATTTACTGTTACAATAAGTTACATGTATCGAACTCGAAACAATCGAACGAGTCACCGCGGCCCTGGAACGCAAAGGGCAAAAGAAGGATCACGGGTGGGTTTTAGTCAGTAAGAGTCTGACACTCCCTCCCGCTCCGCCCAGAGCGGGAGAAGTCATTTGATGATTTCCCACCCAAAAAAAAAAAAAAGGCCCGCGCCTACGGTGGCCGGGAATCGCCCTGCGTTTCCCGCCGCCCGGGTCGTCTTCTGTTGCGGCGGCTGGAGCGTGAGGCTTCGATCTCCCTTGCGTAGTCTGCTTCCTCCTTCGCTAGCATTACTGCTTCGCCGAGCCCTGCACTACCCAGTTAATTAGTAATGTGTCCACCGAGCAGGGTGGCTCGCGAACGCATAGGACCGTTGAATGTGGTTCTTGGTTGTAGCTTAATTATGTCCAGCAGCGGTCAAGATCCAAGATGCAAAGCATTTATTTCGAATAAACCATTTACAGGCAGTTTTGAATTATCAATGTCGGTCATGGGCAAACATGAAGGTATTCGCACATTCCAAAGTGTAGATCTCTATTGAGGAGAAAGTGCAAGAAACTCCACGGATACTCTTTTAAATCATGTTTTAATACAAAACATGATTTAAAAGAAAAGACGTAAAGATTGGTTACGTTATCCTCTCTCTTCTGAAATGTCCAACAATGACGTCATCTTAATAAAAGCTGCTGGCTCTTGTTTCAGGACGCTGATGACCTACCATTCCGGCGCGGCGAACGCCTCATGGTGATCAACCGCGACGAGGAGCAGTGGTGGACAGCACGCAACAGTCTCGGACGCACAGGGTCCATCCCCGTGCCCTATGTGCAGAGGGTAAGATTTATTAACTATAGCAATGCCCCGCGGTTTTACCCGGGTGGTTCCCGATCCCGTTGGAATAAGGCGATAAAATATGACACAAACGATGGTTTACGTTAACGTCATCGAGTACGTTAATAAACTCGCACTGAGGCCCCTGAATCTGAAAATAAACGAAGGAGGTTTCTGTTTTCTGCAAAGCTTGGGGCGTGTTGCTAGTTAAGACAAATCACAATCAATCAGTCTCATAATTTTATCCCTGTTATCAAAAACAATTTGATAAAAGGATCGGGTCTGATCCTCGGTCAGGCCCGTCACTAAGCGCCCACTCCTAAAGCCGCTATCCCCACTACCGCCCGATACGGGGACTTTTGACTGCTGGGTGACCCCCCTGGCCCGGTTCGCCCCTCCTTAGAGGACCTGCGTCCCTCAAACTCCTTTGAGGAACCCATGTCGATACCTGGCTTAGCATGGACGGCTATCATGGGCCACTTAGCGCCACTAAGCCCTGACGTCAGACCATCCGCCGCTCCCGACCTCCGGGTGGCCGGATTACAGGAGGCGCCACGCTCCCGGTCGAACGGAGGGTTGAAATACTAGGCTAGTTTGTGAGACGGTGTCGGGGCTTCGAATCTAGGCTCTTTCTTTTTGCTTTTTATATGTTTGTCAGTGTAAAGCAGGGTGTTTGTTTGTGGTTTAATTTTGCTTTATGAAAACAATTTGGGTCACAATTTTTAGTCGCGATAGGATGTTTAATAAAAGTTTGTATGTAAAACAAGGCTCATTATTATGTGTGTGTGTGTGTGTATGCTACATTATAACGTGTTTCAAAATCCAAACAAACCTATCAAGGTTTTGTGATGTTTCTTGATATTGATATTTTGTGTATGTTTCACTAGTTTAATAAACAAACAAAAAAAGTATTGGTACATAACTAACTGAAACGAGGAAAAATAAATGATGTCCTAAAATCATTATGTACGAGTATGTATGCATGTCTGAATGTTTAATTTATTATTTGTTGTTGTAGTCAGTAAGAGCGCCTGCTCTATCCTGACTTCACAATTCAGTAACTGAGTAAATACAGTACTTTTGACAAGACTAGTGTCAGATTTTCTGGCTTCTGATTATCTGAGACGAATGTCAAAGTTTTACGACAGACAGTTTAACGTGTTTTCCGAGAAACGGAGGAAACTCGGATGATCACTCGAACTCTGCAATTGTTGCTTTACACCAAAGTTTGACCTGTGAAGTTGTTAGTATATTATAGTCTAAAAAAATCATACCTTAAGATAACAAACATAGTAATAATAAACAAAAACTGTAAAGTAGGTACGCGGTATATTCCTAGATAAAAAAAAATATAATTAATAATAAATAAACGGTATTTAAAATGTAACTCAACAAATAAAATGTATAAAACAACAATTAAAATTCATGAATTAAGTTATGAACAACAACAATAACAGTTGCTATTATAACAGTATTAAGGATTTACTTTTTAACTAAGTAAGAAGTAAAACAAACAGTGTCTTCATCCTCTCTCCTAATTAACTTAATCTTTGCTGTGCCCGACAGGGTCCATAATTGTGAAACAGAGGATAGCGAAAAACTATTTTCTTGATTGTAGGTATTTATTTTGTAATTGCAATCGAACAGAGTTTCGGCTTACGCTAGGTTCTAGATCAGGAATGCTTAACAAAATGCGCTGCGCGACATTTTTATAACTTTACCCCCTACTCTGAATCGAGGAGGGGATCGCTGCTCGGTAACGCCCATCGCGTGAGGTCTACCCGCGGACATGGCGTGCTAGTCAATTGACTTCCTCTTTGCTGTGGCTGCCGTGGCGTACTTGGTTGTCATGGCTGTGGCTTTGACTGAGGCTGTGGCTTTGGCTGAACCGACGACACGGCACGGCATGGCATGGCTTTGGCATGGCTGGCAATCGGGTGACTGTTACAGTCGGCCATCCTGAAACAATTGCTCCCGCAATGGGAAAATAAACACAATTAGCTTTCCAGTAAGTCAATCAGGTCTTCTGTCTCTAACTGCTCATCAGAGCTGCTGGCACTGTCAGATACAGGAGCTACACTTCGATAGGGTCGCAAGGAGTCAACAGATACTAAACCCATGAAGCTCTTATATCCTCTCAAACCTTTTATACTTCTGATCCTGTATCTGTCCTTACCAATAACTTTTGTGACAATATAAGGCCCTGAATAGAGATCATCTAATTTGGTACTGACTTTAGCCGCGCTACTTGTAGGAGCCTGTTTCCAAAGTACTAAATCACCTTTCTTGTATGTGTGACATGGCTTACGACGCTTATCAAAATGGTGTTTCATTTTAGCGCTGGCTTTTTCAATGCGTTGCCTAGCCTTGGTGCGTTTCACGTGAGTCGAATCGACTACCCGCCCCGGAATAGAAACATCACATACTGACCTACTACTTCGTGAAAACATCAAGTCGTATGGTTTATACCCGGTTGTATCGTTTAAAGTGTTGTTTATTCCCCAGATTACGTCAGGTAAACTGTTAGACCAATTGTGCCCGGCTTCACTAGGGTCGGTAGTTCGTAACGCGTTCAAAATGGTTCTGTTGGTACGCTCAACTTGGCCGTTAGCTCGAGGACAAGCTATAGCAGTTAAAGTATGCTTGAACTGTTTGTCTGTAGCAAACTTCTTGAAATATCTACTAGTGAAGGCTTTTCCATGATCCGACACCACTCTATCCGGGTATCCAAACAAAGCGAAAATTCGTTTTAATAACCTGACCGTCTCGATAGAGTTTACTGTCCGAGTTGGTTCCGCAATAACAAACTTTGTAAATGAATCGGTTATCACTAACATGTACACATAGCCTTTCTTTGTCTTACAGAACGGTCCTAAGTGATCAACATGTACTGTTCTAAACGGTTCAGTTGGTTTAGGAATAGGATGCAACATACCCTCCTTTTTCCCGTACTCCCCTTTTCCGTAAGCGCAATGTAAACACGCCGCAACATATTTCCGAATGAACCGCGTCATTTTCGGAAACCAGTAATCATTTTTAATAAGCTCAATGCAGCGCTTAAATCCTACATGGCCTATTTCATCATGGTGCATTTGAACAATTTTCCACCTAGCTGGTCCCGGCACTACAAGACGATTACCGCACAGAGTTTTTCGGTATAACCTATCATCTATCAGTACGAAATCTTTTGTTAAGTCGCGCTCTGCTGAACCAGATTTTAATCGATCGATTATGTTTTTGACTTTGTCATCTTGATACTGAACTGTAAAGAACCAATCAGATACCTCTAGGCGATTAACATTAAGCGCGTCAACAGGATTTCGACTAAGTGCATCGACGTGTCTCATGCGCTCACCGGGCCGGTATTCTACACTTATATCGTAATCTTGAATCATCAACCACCATCTGGCTATCCGCGGAATAATATCACGTTTTGTCAAAGTGGAACGCACCGCGGTACAATCCGTAACAATTTTTACATGTTTACCAATTACATAAACGCGGAATTTTCTCAAGGATTCTACAACCGCTAGTGTTTCGAGTTCGTAGCTGTGATATACACTTTCTTGTTTAGAAGTTACACGACTGAAATACATTACCGGTCTTAAAGTACCATCAATTTGTTTTTGAAATAATATACCTGCTATGCCTAACTTACAAGCGTCCGTATGTATTTCTGTTTCTAGCTCGGGATCGTATATCGCTAACACCGGTTTGGAGCACAAACACTTTTTTTAATTCGTTAAAACTCTCTAATTGTTTACTACCCCAACCCCATTCAACGTTTTTCTTTGTTAAATTGGTTAAGGCACGAGCAATTTGAGCAAATTTATGAATAAACTTACGGAAATAGCTACATAATCCGATAAATTGTCGAACTTCATGTACATTTTTGGGCACGGGAAATTGTGACACGGCGGTTAGTTTCGACTCTGCCGGTTGCACACCATTTTCAGAAATTTCATGCCCTAAATATGTTACTCGAGTTTGTAAAAACGTACACTTTTTCATATTTAATTTCAGATTCTCGGTTTCAAATTTATTTAACACAACCTCTAACATGTCAAGACCAGATTGAACGTCAACCGAGGGTACTAATATATCATCTAAGAATGCCAAAATCTCGCATGAATCGCTACTACCGCTATTTTGAGAAAAATGAATGGAGTTTACTATCTTGTTAATTAAACGCATGAAAACTGACGGAGAATTGGCTAAACCGAATGGAACACGAATATATTCAAATTGACCAGCCTGACAAATAAATGCGCTTTTATGAGTATCCTCAGGTTTTAACTTCACTTGATGGTAACCTTGAGACATATCTAAACACGTAAAATATTTTTTACCGGCTAACTTAGAAATATGATCTTCAATATTAGGTAGCGGGTACCTGTCTTTAACGGTTATGGCGTTAAGTGCGCGATAATCTATGCACAATCTGCTATCCCCGTTCTTTTTTTTTACCAATATCACTGGAGAAGCATAGTTGGATTCTGATTCTTTAATAATACCGGCTTCTAATAATTCAGAGACTTTAGATTTTACTATTTCTTGTTCACAGTGCGATAGTCTATATGGTTGTCGATATACTGGCTTATTGGTAGTCAACGTAATTGGCATCTGAATTAAATTTGTGCAACCGAGATCTTTAGTACTAACTGCGAAACTTTGTTTGAATCTAATTAGCAATTCCATTAAATCTTTACGTTCCATTTCACTCAAATCACCTATTTTTATGTCGTTTAACAAAACTCCACCTATGCTCAGATCAGAATCTTTATCTACAGACAAAACAAAAGGTAATTTTTCCGGCACAGTTACTTTAGGCAAGTCACTTGAAATAGGCAAATCAGAAGGCTTTAAAGGCAAATATGGCTTGGCTTGGCTAACCTGGCTAATGATGGATGATGATGATGTGTCGCAGCTCTCGGCGCGTGTGAGGACCTGGCCAGCCTCCCACACGATATCCTCAGCCCCGGTGTTGATGACCTTGATGTGTCCGCTATCGCCTCGGAGAAGAGTAGCCGGCAGGGAGTAGGAAACTCCCTGAAACTCGTAGTGGCGTGCCGCGGTACAGATATCGTTGTTTTGTCGGTTGCCCAGTATCAGGACCTTGATGATGGAAGCTCCTGGTGGCAACGTTTCACGCATAGTTGTTACAATCTTGAACTTGTGGAGCTCTTCAACCACATCTTTCTTTGGCATGGAGTCAGATTCACGCATAAGTGTGGCTGTTCCGTTGCTTACGACGAGTGAAATGTCGCTGGCATTGATGACGGGTTGACCGATGAGTAAATGAATGTCACCCATCTCGATGTCTGTCAGGTACGCATCGCAAGTAACATGAATACCGTCTATTTCCAGATTAAATTTTACTTCTCCACGCGAAGTAATTAACCCGCCGGCGAAGCCTTTTAGGATCGTACTCGTAGGTATGACGTCGAGAGATAATAATCTGGAGATCTGACTGGTCATGACGTTCACCTGGCTTCCGGTATCGATGTAGGTCTTCACGTGGACTCCGTTGATCTTGGCTATTTTCTTGTAGGTGTCATTGTAGTTTTGTATTAGCTTGATATCCTTGACGCTGTTGTTCACATCGAGCGTAGATTTTTGAAGAGCGTTTGTAGATGAATTATTGCAGCGGGTAGCGATGTGGCCTTGCTTACCACATTTAAAGCACACACGTTGATCGGGAAGCGTACAATTTCGCAACATGTGACCCGTCTTCTTACAACGTGGGCACGGATCATTCTCTGTAAAAGTCTTCTTTTCGGCGGGCTTTGGTCGAGGGTCCTTACTCGGTAGGCGAGATTCTGATGCGGGGCCGTGATAGTCGTCGAGGGCACAGAGAAATTCTTCATATAGTTCATCAGGGCGTTCACATTGGAAAGCACGTGCATTTGGTTGTAAAGATGAGGGTAGGCCTCGAATGATGCACGAGACGCTGGCGCTGTCCGATAGCTTACAACGGAAGCACATGGATACTTTATCTTGATAATATTTGGTCATTGTTTCATTAGGCATCTTCCGTCTTTGCATCATCTCGTCTAACAATGCACTGTAGTCACGATGTTTTGGAAAAGCACGCAGCAGCATCTGTTTCCACTCGTCCCACGAATAATTATACTCGTCGAGTCGGTTGTACCATTTGCGAGCTTGTCCCCGTAGTTTGTCTTGTAGATGGAATGCCTTTATTTCATCGCTCCAATGATGTATGTCGCCGAGTTGATCGATTTTTCTTAACCACGCTGATATTGTGCTATCTTCACTATCCGGGTCGAATTCAGGAATGAGGGACGCAGCACGATGATTTTTGGATATACCGATGTCTGAATCCAGTTCGCGGACGGCCTTGTCAACTTCATTTTGTAGGAGGTGTTTCAGAATTTTTCTGGCGGGCGGTGGTGTACAATCGCAGTCTTCATCTTGCTCGATGTTGCTCGAGGGGTCCCATCCGGGTGGACGCACCCCACGTCCATGAAGGTCACCGCGATTTCGCTTCATCCCGCTTCTGAGTGAAACAGAGGATAGCGAAAAACTATTTTCTTGATTGTAGGTATTTATTTTGTAATTGCAATCGAACAGAGTTTCGGCTTACGCTAGGTTCTAGATCAGGAATGCTTAACAAAATGCGCTGCGCGACATTTTTATAACTTTACCCCCTACTCTGAATCGAGGAGGGGATCGCTGCTCGGTAACGCCCATCGCGTGAGGTCTACCCGCGGACATGGCGTGCTAGTCAATTGACTTCCTCTTTGCTGTGGCTGCCGTGGCGTACTTGGTTGTCATGGCTGTGGCTTTGACTGAGGCTGTGGCTTTGGCTGAACCGACGACACGGCACGGCATGGCATGGCTTTGGCATGGCTGGCAATCGGGTGACTGTTACAATTGTGATTATCATTTACTTACCCTATCAACTATGAGTACATTATGGTACGCAATAAAGATTTGACAATAGGGAACATGCAATATTTTTATCTTGCTTTCATTTAAAAGAATTCCGTGTAAAATAGACCATACAAAAATTTAATGTATTGCTAAATAGGGTATTTTACTGTAAAAAATATAATTAGTCCGTCTGATAGATTTCCAAAAAATATTGGACACGTATTTTTTCTTTTTTCACGTAAACAAAAAATGAAGACGATACAGTGCGTTGAAAACTCACGTGACGTCACGTCGCTGGTAAAAATTGTAGCAACGTAGTGACGTCACGTGAGTTTTCAACGCACTGTATCGTCTTCATTTTTTGCTTACGTGAAAAAAGAAAAAAATACGTGTCCAATATTTTTTGGAAATCTATCAGACGGACTAATTAGATTTTTACAGTAAAATACCCTATTGCGATCATAAAGTGACTGTTTTTCTTTTCTCGCGAAAACGAACGATGAGTCACTCCTGTCTGCCAGAGATCATGAACTGTCATGTATTAAAATTTAAGTTCGTCTTTTCGTCGTCATAACACCAGTGACGTCACTAGACGCTGATTGTTTACGTTCCGTTTCACGTTATATTAATTCGTAATTTATTATTTAGCTCCTCAGGTCATCCTCCTCATGTCTGAATGTTAACAAAGATAAAAAATAAAAACGTACTTATAATGTATCCCTAATCTTATTATTATATTATCAACAGATCCTGGACCCGTCCGGCGTGCCGTACCCACCCACAGAGGCGCTTACTCACCTCGCAGACCCACCGAGCCCACCTAGCAACAAGCATCCGCAGCAGCGTACTAATATGCAGGTTCGTTACCAAAAGAATCAGTTATTTCATTGCACGTGCGTTTACATAATTGTATTTTAAGCCTTATCTCAACGGTTTGGACCTTATTCATAAAATAAATATCCTCTGTTACCCGGAATGTTTTAACGAATCTTTTGATATTCATTCATCAAAATAGGTTCAGTAGTTTAGCTGCTAGAGTTGAACATACATACATAAATAAATAGAAAGCTAAAATCATTACTCTTCCTTTTGGCTTTGCCGTAGTGCGGTAAAAAATCTAAACATATAGGAAACTATAGGTGGCAGCACAGACGCGTCAATGTCTATATATTTTACTTATAAGTTTCAAATTTGCAACGCTCGATTGCACAGTCTACTTCGTGCACGTTCCCCTAAACGGCGGGTGTAGGAAGTATAGGTGGCAGCACAGGTCAAATATTTACAACGTAAAAGTTTCAGATTTACAACACTAGATGGCATAGTCTACGCCGTGCACGTACCCGGGGATTTGAACAATTGAATAGAAAAAGCCGGCTAAATGGCTTTTTCTATTCAATTGTTCAAATCCCCTGAGTAAAATGTTAAAGACACAGACTAGCCCATTTGTGATACTTGAGTAATGTATTTCCTTACGTTCCAGCGCACTCTCCCGGCGTTAGCGCGCGTGAAGCAGCCGCGCGTGCCCAACGCGTACGACAAGACGGCGCTCAAGCTTGAAGAAGGAGATATTATTAAAGTAAGAAACTTCATATATTTACTAGCTGCTGCCCGCAGCTTCGCCCGCGTGAATGTCGGAAATTATCCCAAGGGAACATAATCCCGGGATAAAAAGTATCCTATGTTACTTATAATACCTCCAAGAATATGTGTACAAAGTTTCATGATGATCGGTTGAGTAGTTTTCGCGTGAAAGCGTAACAAACATCCACGCTTTCACATCTATACTAATATTATAAAGCTGAAGAGTTTGTTTGTTTATTTGAACGCGCTAATCGCAGGGGGTTCCCTCTATCTGGCAGAATCTTGTTGCTCCGAATTTTACTTGGCATAACAAACTTGGCATAATTTTTTTTAAACGAATATTTGTAAGGCATAAAAAATATTTAGTATAACTATTGTTTGGCAGAATGTTTATATGTCCGAATTTACAATTGCATACTATTAAGATGGCAGAATTTTATTTGGCATAATTACCATAAGCATAGTTAACATGTCGCATATTTTCGTTTAGCACAATGTTTACTTGGAACAACAATCATTTTGTATAATTTCACTTGGCATACTATGAAGATGGCAGAATTTCATCTGGGATGAATCTATTTAACCATTACCATAAAAAAGCATTTATCTAATCTTAGGTAGGTATATTAAAATTTAAACATTGTTTTAACAGTAAAAGCTTTTTATTACAAATTTACTGACAGAAACGAATCGCTGCAAAACCGACTCCACGTAGTCTTGTCTGCCCTACCCCTAGAGTGTACTTTAAAACCGCGAAGGCGCGGAGGGGCGAGGCGGCCCGCGAGTTGAGGAGCAGGTGGTTGTAACACTCGCCGCCGCGGCTGAGGCTGCAGCAAGCCGAAGCTGCGGTGGTGAGCGTTAAACCCATCTGCGACGATAAACTCGCGTGGGACCGCCGGAGCCTCGCAGCGCCGTAGCCGTGACAGAAACCATGCATGCTGCATGTTGCTTGCTTGCTTTCATGCTGCTTGCTTGCTTGCATGCTGCATGCTGCATGCTGCATGCTTGCTTGCTTGCATGCTGCATGCTTGCTTGCCTGCATGCTGCATGCTTGCTTGCATGCTGCATGCTTGCTTTCATGCTGCAAGCTTGCTTGCACAAATTTTATTATTCTGGTAAGAAATGCTAAATTATTGTAACTATGAATTTTTTGTAATATAACAGATGTGTCTTTCAATTTATGGATGTCAAATGTATGCCAAAAGATGATTCTAACTGTTAACTTTCTGAAATATGACAGTTCTGCCTTTTAATGACTACCGATATGAAATGTATGCCAAAAGAAGATTCTGACTGTGAACTTTCTGCGATATGATGGTTCTACTTTTTAATTATTATGGATATGAAATTTATGCGTAAAGATGATTCTGACATACAAAATTATGACTTTTTAATGTATGATAAATGAGGGTATACCAAACAATTTTCTGCGAAGTGAAGATTATGCTATGGACCGTTGTTATGCAAAATAAAATTATGACATTAAAAGTTCTGCTATAAAGGGTAGACCCAATCGCAGGAACTACTGGTTCGAATTGAAAAATTCTTTTTGGGTTGAATAGACCATTTATCGAGGAAGGCTTTAGGCTATATAACATCACGCTTAAGCCAATAGGAGCGGAGCAGCGATAAAGAATTTTTTTAAATCGGGGATTCCACGGGGACGAAGTCGCGGGCAGCAGCTAGTTTATAATATTAGTAAGGATTATACTAAAAGAAAACATCAACAGTAGTTCAAAACTATCCATGAATGATAGATGTTACTAAAATATTTATCATCTGGGTAATTTAAACCGGATTTAACAAATCCAATATCTTGCAAATAGTTTTCGTCAAAGTGAGTTAATTTATTTCGATTACTTAGATCACAAAAAAGGCGTTTTTTAATGTCAACAATTACAGTTTAAAAATAAATTAAAATAATGTAATGGTACTAGTTATCCATTTGCAAAGTTAGATTGTTATATTGAAGAACGTTATTACGACTTAATTAATTTCATCTAATGCAATTGAAATTTAGTTATTCCATTATTAAAAGAGTGTCGTGGCCAAGTAGTAACGGCCCCGACTTACGAATTGTAAGTCGCAGGTTCAAACCCAGCCAGGCGCATTACTTTGTGTAATTAACTTCACCACCACTGCTCTCAAAACGGTGAAGGAAAACATCGTGAGGAAACCAGCATGTCCTAGAACCAAGAATTCGAAGACATGTGACATTCACCAACCCGCACTGGGCCCGCGTGGTGGATTACGGCCCATTCCCTCTCCTAGAGAGGAGGCCTGTGTCCTAGCAGTAGGAACGTTAAAAGGCTGATTATTATTATGCATTATTAAAAAGCACATAGGCGAAAACTAATAAAACATTTCTTCCAGGTGACAAAAATCAATATAAACGGCCAATGGGAGGGCGAGTTACACGGCAAAATAGGTCATTTTCCATTCACATGCGTCGAGTTCCTCGACGAGAATCAGGCGAGTTAAAATAGTGACGTCACACGACCATAGATACGCCGTCTATGGTTTAGGCTCTATGGACTGTGCCCACCGATATTGGGCTATTGATTGCACTATGGTTATTGTGAAGTGAATTTGATGATGCATTTTTCGAGTCCCATATTTGAAATGTATTTTTGTTTTTTTAAGGCTACAGAATATCTTTGATATTTTTTAATTGGATTAACAAAAATAATGTATTTGTGTGGGATATGAAATACAAAGATAAAATACAATACGGGAATCGCCATACTTAGAGATGGTGATACTATGTTTTCAAATTCGTGACGACAAATGTGCGTTGATCGCATTACTTATATCACGGACGCCATATAAAGCTGTCACACAAATATGTCTTTAAATGACTTAGCGGGCGCTTTTATTAATGCTTCTCATTTTGAGGCATACAGAAAGGCCATTCGCTCTTATACTTTTGAATATGGGATTTGAAAAATGGACGAAATGCTATGAATAACTGAGGTATACCTATAATTTGTGATGTAAACTCTTTAATTATTATTACACATTTTTGTAAAATTGTTTCAGTTAATACATACAATTGTACTACACACAGGACGCACAAAAACATGTATTTTTAAACATAATTATTTACATATATTTAAAATATGTAATAAAAAATTTGTAATTATAATTTTTTGTAATCGAAATCTACTAAAAAAATATATTATAAAATCGATATTGAGATTATTAGAAACTCATTTTGATGTGTATTTATTATTACTTTTTTCGTGCATTTTACTGCATTTTCTAACGTTTATAAATTCGTGTAAAATTCGTATTGTCTCATCATTTTAAATGTATGACATTTTTATAATAATTCATGGCGAAATTCATTGCTATTCCTGACGTGGAGTTGAAAGTAATCTACTCGCAACTTAAGGAATATTGATGGATAGGAAAATCACTTCAAATGCTTATTTGCCTCGAAGGACCATTTTTGAATGTCTAGCGACTAATTTTAAATGCTTGATGTTGAACTAACATAGATCAATTGGACACAAAATAGATAAGTATAGTCGGCCTCTTAATTGCTTTAAACATTATTCATGAAAACTCCTAGTAAATTGGAACTAAAAAAGAAAAAACACACATTGATTTTGAGAAAAGTCCTCAAAATCAATGTGTACTAGTACAAATTCTTGCAAGCCAAAATAGATCTTGGGGCAAGGCAATTACGGTGTCGAATATACGGATGGTCGACTTTAAGCGTCTATTCAGGATAGTTTAGAGCGGCGTAGTCATATTTTAGAGTTATGTATCTGATCTGATACAGATAAATAATCTAATAAACAATTTTAAGAAATAGGTTGTCTGCAAAGTCGGTTTACGAACGATCATGTTACGTGATAACGTCATAATAAAACATTAATGAAAAATTGCATACGTCACAAGCTGAACGTTTAGACCGATCGCGCCTCTCTATCGCTAGTTCCGCGTTCTCGCTTGCACGCTCGACTCAGGCAAAACGTGACACTTTCTCGTGCGTGCAGCCGACGTTCATCTATTTATAAGACTTTATCACGTCAAAAAAAACCCTTATCAGAAAACCCAACTGCAAAAAACGACTAAAACATACCAAAAAAAGTCAGGTTATATTTATTTATTAGTGTGTCACGGTGTTTCTGATTGAACTCCTCCGAAATGGCTCGACCGATTTTCGTGAATGTTAGCGTACATATCGGCTAGGGTGGCAAATCGGACAACACCTATTTTTCATCCAACTAAATGTTAAGGGGGTCCACCCCCCCCCCAGCTACTACAAGATACAAATTACTTTTTGCAACTGGTTATTGTATATCAGAAACAGAACACTATCCTTTAATATGACTACGCACTTCTGAAACAAACTATGCGCGATCGCCTGTTTTCACTTGCCGTACAATGCCAGCCATCTATGCCTATCTATTTTGTGAATTAGACGTGGTCTAACATAGTAATAAAATTGTTGAATTTCGGACATTGTCCTTTCAGAAGTACATACAAATATCCTTCTGAAAGGACGTAAACTGAAAGAGGAATTGACAACATTCTTGTAATTAACACTTGTGATCGATATATCAAAGATGATTAGTTAACATTTATTAATCGTTGTGATTTATAAATCCGTTTTAAAGCTGTTTTTTTGTAACAATTTGAGACTAACAGTGATCATTAAAAAAACGATGTTTTTCATAAGACTATATTTCACATGAAAATCTGTATTTATTCACTATACAGGAACAATAGACATTGTAATGTTTCTAGTTTCACATGACCGTTGTTTCGAGCCCGAAAGATCGCTGCTCTCGTTCTCATCGAACTGAAATAGACTTTCGGTCGAACAGCGGTATCGTCAAACAAGATTAGACCAAGGAAATGATTAAAAATCACTTAGTTTTAAGTAAAAAAAATGGTTAAAACATGTAAAAAGCACCGGACATTGTATACTCTGTTAGTAAACGCAATAATATTGTAGTAAGCAGTTACCTACGCGGTTTTTGGACCGAACTTGTGAAAATAATTATAATAATTTGAATTTTAATACTACTAACCGTCTGGCTTTTATTATCGCTTTAGTTTTTGTGGGGCACATAAAAAAGCCAGCAAAAGTGCTACTACGCTTATTCAATTTTTGATCTAGCAACACTAGCTGCCTAAAGCACACTAAACTAGCTTCTTCCAGCGGTTTCACTTATCCCATACGTCTCCAAGAAATTGTCTGCTTTTGTGCCATGTTTGATTCATCCAAATACTAAAGCTATACTTTAGTATTTGGATGAATCAAACATGGTTCAGTCCTTGAGGTGTGATGGAAAACCCATACTTCCATATTTATATGAACTAATCAATGTATCATCTTTAAAATAACATAAAACAATGCTTCCATATCAATACACACGTTCGGTCCTCAGACCGCCAACAAAATGTTTCCATAAGGAATTGATAATTTATATTGTATACATCGAACGTCGTTTGACTGTTAGCTTTGTAACATTTTTACTGTATTGTACATTTTTTAAATGAAGTTGACTATTTGACATGCTTGTGCTCTCATACCTGGGCCATAATTATGACGTCATAATGGAAACATTGTTCCAGTGTGAGAAAGGGACGGAGCTATACAGCGCTTTTCAGAAGTACGTGGCGATATTAAAGTGTGATGTTTGTGTTTTATATAAAGAACTAGCTGACCCAGCAAACGTTGTTTTGCCATATATAAAAAAATTAAAAAATATTTTCCCGCTTTTCTGTTGAAATTTTTCCTGAATTTTCTTTGCTATAAACCTCACGGAGCCCGAGACCTTTCCAACGAATGCAAAACCGTGGAAATCGGTTCGTGCGTTCTGGAGTTATAGCGCCAGGAAGGAAAACCCGACTTATTTTTATATAGTAGATTGCAAAAATCTACTAAAAACTTTCCAAATAGATAATTTTTTAAGCCGTCTGATGCAGTTGGTAGCATCAAATATGTGATTTCTTTGTGTCTAGACATAGAAAATCACCCATAAATATGCCCACGCTCTTCTGGAACATTCTAGTTCATTCTAGTGCTATCCCTTTTCCACATCGGAGTCGTGTTGGCATTGCCGCGTCATATTAAGACCCTGTGGCAGTACTACGAAGTGCCAATGCTATCATGATTCAGTGTGAGGGAGAGGGATAGTGCTATTCGTCTTGTGTAACTTCGTCTCTCTCTGACACAGGAATCATGATGGATTTAAGACGTCATGGTAGGGCTCTGTGCTCATGGCCAAATGTTTTTCATACTCGCTAAGGTTATATTTTGCCTGCTAAGTCAGCGGGCGATGATTGTATTCCATAAAGAACATTTTTATAAAACCACCACCTCGGTAAAACACCAAAAAAAATATGGAATTGTGGCATAAGTCGTTTTTAAAGTAAATCACTAGAATATAGCGAGCTCGATCATTAAAAAAAATCGGTAAAATATATATATTTTAGAATAAGCTCACTTGAAATATACTCGAGTCACAGGCTAAATGGTAAAATGCTATGTTGTTAAAACTACATTTTTTTTATTTACTCTTGTCATGCAATCTTGTTCTTCCAATTAGTTTTTTGTACCATTAGCTTATATTTTAAGGTTTATAGTGTAATGATGACGTCATGTTTTATGTAAATATAATTTTTCCACCGATATTTCTTGTGACTTGAGTTATTTTTTGAAGTACCACCTTATTTCTGATGGAGCGCGCTCTTGTTATACAGTCTTATTTATACTATGTTTTTTTTTAGTTTATATCAAAAAACACGTCTACTGTTGTTTATGGACTACCTATCCTGTTTAGGATCTTATACTCAATTTCAGAAAAATCCTTCCTAGTAAAAGCCTTCTGCATTTCTTTTCAAATCGGAATAAAGGCAAGCTTCCAGACTTTGAAAGAGGTTTTATGTGCTAGTTAACTATTTCGCTCAGGGCCTTTTTCAATAGCCAGATAACTTTTACCTGAAGAATAAATATGGCAGTTTGACATATATAAAATCTGTCAAAGAATAAATATGGTCGTTTGACATATATAAAATCTGTCAAAGAATAAATAAATACGGCCGTTTTTATACATAAACTATGTCAAATGCTATTATCTTCTCAGCCCTTAGTCTTGTAAAAAGTAAATGCGATCTTGAGTCAAGACAAATCTTAAATATGATGCTGTTTTTCGTTCTTAGAGCTTCAGCCAAGAGTAGTTGACCTCTCAGAGATGAGGTGTAACTCTTCCAAAATATACCATAGTCAATATTTTTATAATCGCGCAGGTGCAAGAAGTATTTAGTTTAGTATTACGGTAGTTGTAGCTGGCTGAGTTTACTGACATTGACCTTTTTTAATTAATTTATAAATTTGTTGGTTATTTATTTATGATTTGATTTTTATGTCATTGTTCTGTCGGGTAGGAGGAAGAGATGGCACTATTCGATCTGTATATTTTCATCACTTTCTCACACTGGTGTGTAATCGTCAGATCTTTTCAGAGCGGAACGTCGCCCACATGTAGACATGTAGGGTTGGCATATAGCCGCGAAGTGTTTTGAAACAAAGTGTGTAAAGCAATGAACTGTCTATCTCTCCCCCTCTCTCTATCTCTCTTTTTCTATGTTAATCCTGTCGAAATAACAGCTATCGTCATTTTAATTGCTATTTTTTTATTGACCTAGTCTGTTTCATATTTTTTACTAACTTATGTAAAGCAAGGCTACTTTAAAAGCATATCCAATTCTTCTATCCTTCTTCTATTCTTCTAACCAACTTAAAAAAAGGAGGAGGTCCTCATCAATGCCACTAAACTTAGCCAGCAGATATGAAAGTATTGAAGTTTTAAAAGAATGCTCGTCATCATTATTTAATTCGGGTTTAGTACATTACATACCAAAATGTTATCATCATTGTATAGAACCATTCTATTTTGAGATTATGTGTCATATTATAATGCATACACTCTTTTAAGTCATATAAAATTTAAAAAAAATACGTCTAATTTTGTATTAAGTTATGTGTAACGGTTCGAAATAAAAATTAGGAAAGATAAACTGTGTTATTTTTTAATATTTATCCCTCATTTCCTGGTATATACCGAAAGATGGCGCCACTAACAAAAAGGGCGTCGAAGTGGCCCATAGGACTAAGAAGCGACCTCACTTTTAAAAACTCTGAAAGTTTAGCAGAGGTGTACAAGTCTACAAGTACCAGAGTACAATATCCTGGTCACGGATCCATGCCCGAACTGCTATTGAGCGATTCCACTATTGAAAAACCCAATAACACTCACTTTGCGCGGCCAGAGATCGAACTCTAGCTAGCTTTTTTTCTATACTACTGCGTCTAATTTTGTCTGAGTCCAAATGAACAGAAGAATATCTACTTCGAAAAATCGTTGTTACTAGTACCCAAGAAGGAACCAGCTGGATGTTTTTTTTTAATGGACACAAGGCTACTGCTTAACCGATTGTTCCTGTGGTGGCCTCAAATGAATTTAAGGCCCCAGCCAGGGCTTAAAACTACTAAATGACCGCTCGCTAAGGGCATCCCCTGTGGGACACGGGCCTCGGCTTAGCGGGGTGATTGAGGTAGGGCAGCAAGGGACAGGCTGGCTCAGGTTGATCTTATTTTGGGGATTTAACGCTAATGGCTCAGCCAAAAGGTGGGGGGGGGGGGGGGTAGGCGTTTGACGGGGGCGTCGCGATGGACGTTGTCGGCGAGGTCAGTATACGGACCGCGGTCTGTGTTTGTTTTTCCTAAGAGTGCTGGTTACCCTACTACTCTCTTGGTTCTGGGTCTGGGTGATGGGGTCATCGGGCTCAACCAGGGTATGCCGCGGTCGGCGGATCTTGCTGATCTGGGAGGGCGTGTATCGGGCAGCCGAAGCTAGCTATGTGACTTATCAAGTCAATATATAGGTACCTACTCGGGTAAAAGAGGTTGACGTTCTCTTTACGGCCATAGACCGAAGACAGATATTCTAGTTTGAGCAGTAGAAGTGAGAAGAAGCACACGTTCTGTGTGAAAGGGCTGCTATGCACATAAAAATTTGACTAGTGTAAGACTGTTGCGGATTCAACAGTATCGATTTAGAATTCATGATCAAAGAGGTTTTATTGTTTCTCAGCGCACCATCCAAAACCAATCGTATTGGTTCCTCTACACAGCAAATAATTTAGTTTCTTCTGTAGGTAGTGCATGTTCCTCCCGAGTTAATAAAATTATTAGAATTGATTATAGTCAACTATTTACGTTCGGTACATACGTATCGGATGCCACTGCGTTTTATTATTGCAAATCAGTGTTTCGAATTAGCGATGCACAGAGTTTACTTTTTTTAACTCGAGTTGCAACTCGATTTGACTCAATTCGATCCTATGAAAGAAAAGGATTGGTCGAGTCAATAAATAATCATCTAAGCACATCCGACGCGTCGAGTCATCTAAGTCACACAAAATCGACACATGACAAGACATCAGTAAATTGTCAGTCACAATTTATCATAACGAAAAGTTACAACTTTTGTTAAATCAAATCAAATGTTCCTTTATAAAATGTTTATATGTACTTCTAAAACTGAGATCAATCAAGCAATGTAGCACGAAGAAAGATGCCAATTTGAGAATTTCTTGTACTCAAACTGTGTTGACCGTGTTGACACCGGGTAGAAGCGAGTACGCGAAACCGTAATATGCAAACACAACTTCGAGTCTTCGACTTGGCGTGATCAGATTGTCTATGCTGTCTTGCTCGTGGCCGCGCACGCGCAACGTATTAACTCGGTTTGTAAAAAAATTGCCGCAAGTTAACACGCTTGGGTCGCTTGGCTCGGTTTGACTCGAGTTCAAAAACTCGACTTGAACATCACTATTTAGAACCAACTTAAACGCATCACTGCCTTTGACAAGTGATAGCTGGCTATGATGGACGATGTTATATGTTGATCGATAGGAAATAAATTGAGAAAAGACATTTAAAAAAGTTATGGATGCCGTATCTGATATTCCCTATAGATTCTGGCGAATCTAGTTTCAGTGATTGTGGCGTTCGGAACTTCTTAAAACGCTGTGTTTCAAAACTGCAGGTGAAAAGTTATATCGCGTCTTCGCTAGCCGGTAGCTATCAGTGCAGAAAACTGCGGATATTGACTGAAAATAGCCAAAAACTTAGAAATTTTGTGTATAATGAACTAAATAAACGTTGTGACTGTGACTCTTTTTAAAAAAGACATGACTTTGAACTGGTTATTGTTAGAAAATATGCATAAAAACATTGTTACCGATTCGTTATCGCAATTTTTTTTTTCTATTTGACCAAACAGTTTTTGAGGCAGCAAAAGTAGGTTAGTCCGATTAGCGATGGAGTCGACGTTGCCAATGGTGGAGATAACTGTGAAACCTGAACCAATAGAATTTGACAATTCAGAGGTGAATGAGCAGATTGAAACCAATCAAGAATCTGAAGAAGGTAAACACATACATATAACATTATGCATGTATTCCTAGAAGGGATGGGCAAAACCTTTTAACACTTAGATCTACCTAAACTGCACCAATTATGTTTAATTAGTTATCTTGAATAGGGATGAAGCCTATTGCAGTCAGCCATACACAAATCCAGGCTATATCAAGGACTACAACTGGTTAAAAGGATGATTATTTGATATAAATCATAGAATTCATATTTAATTTTTACAAGCTTTTATTTCAATAGCCATGTTATTGATAATAAAATTATATACATTGAAACTAATATTTATATCAATATTTAAGACTTACCTACACATGAAATTTTGCAAAAAAAAAATGCAAATTATATATAGGTACCTAGTCTATTTCATAGAAATATCCAGTTTTAGTTTTTTCTCAGGTTTGTGAGATAACTTATTACTTTTATTCTTTGAAATGAGCATTTAAGAGTAACAAACATTGAAGAAGGTTCAGTTCATTGGCCACATACTAAGGCCAGATAATAAGAATAGTGTGATAAGCAAAATACAAGCACTATTATTACTTACTGGCTTTGCCTGAATTCATATAAGCTAATAATGATTTAAAATATTTTCAAATCTACATTTATAGAGCTACCTTTATTAAAATACTTACCTTTGATTTGTTATTCTCCTTCAGTGAAAGAAGAAGAACTATGGATCAAGACAGAGCCTCTAGAAGATGATTCTCAAGACTCCATCAAGGAGGAAGATCAGGGAACACTCTCTGAGAATGAAGCCAGGTTGGATGGAGAGGCTCTGGATGATGAATTGAACAGTAAGTACAATATTATTATGTGATTGAGGGGGGGGGGGGGGGGTTTGTAATCATTCTGATGGGCATATCCAGGCGACCTATTATGACGTCTTAAATCCATCATGATTTCTGTGTCAGAGAGAGACAGAGTTACACAAGACGAATAGCACTATCTCTTTCCCTCACACAAATCATGATGGCATTGGCACTTCGTAATACGGCCACTGAAAGTGAAATATAATTATGATAACTTACTAACATGGTGTATTGGAATGGAAAGAGAATGAAGTTCTCAATCTATGTATCATTTGCAGTGCTAGATCTTAACTGAGTCAACCCAAAGTTTTGAACTTTATAGTTATCCTTATATTTAAATGTGCTGTAACCAAATTAACAGATTTATTAGAAGGTGGACTGATTGTGATTGGGGTCAAATATATGGATAAATAAATTAAATTGACTTGACTCAGCTCAGTCTAGCAGTGCATATTATTTTATTTGTCTTTTAATTTCCAAAGTAGCAGGTGTATACTTAAACTTGCGGAATTTGTTCGAAAAAGTCACCGCGGCCCTGCAAAGCAAAGGGCATTAGGAGGAACATGGATGGGTTTTAGTTAGAAAGAGTCCGACACTCCCTTACGCTCCGCCCAGAGCGGAAGAAGTCATTAGATGATTTTCCATCCATAAAAATGCTGTATGAATATAAATAAAAATGACTATCCTTGTAAAATAATATTTAGATCAGTTTAACTGTGCCCTTCATAATTTAATAAAGTACTACTAACTTCCACAGCTCTGTAGGTAGTCTTTGATTAATGATTAAATACAAAGTATCTATACTTGCGTCTGAGGGTCCAAAAATGCACAAACATAAATTAGTTTTTAAGATTTTAATTTACGAGGCAGTATTCTGAACGCCACTCTTACAAACTGCTAGTTATTAGATTTATAATTTCATCGTCGGGTGGTGTCCCGAACCCCTTCACAGCCCCCTTATTTACGTCAACGTGTATGTGTGGAGTCTGTTATATTATGGTCATACATAAAGAAGACAAAAAGAGATAGTTAATCTGAAAAGGGCAATGCTTCTTTACGATGATATCCCTAAAAAATACCTTTCACCATCATATAGTCTACCAAATACCATCCATATCTGGTAATAAAGAATATGACATCATCATTATTAGTTCTATGGGAAAACAATTTAGTTTTGTTCCTGAAAGAAATCTGTATTTAAACCTAAACAATTTTTTAGTATTTCCTGTAAAGATTCATTTAAATTTTAATCCATATCTAAACTTTTGGTTTGTGTTGTTAAAAAAATCAGCAAGTTAAAATGAAACAGAAAAAAAAACCAAATTCCGCATGCTGTAAGTATTCAATATTAACAATACCTTTTGTGAAATATTTCAAGCTAGCAAATCAATACAGTGAATTTTTGTTTTTAGGAAGCAGACAAACTAACGCGCCTTCGAGAAAACAGATTATGGTGTTTCTAGATTTCCTCAATGAGCATAGGGAGCTTGCCAACTGCTTGTTGCGCGGCCCGGCCGGCCGGGCCAGGGCACACCAGCTTTGGGAAGATATTGCAGACAGGCTTAATAACATCACTGGTTGTCATAAAACTACACAACAATGGCAGAGGGTAAGATTCTTTTGTTTTTCCTTGCTGTTTTTGACATATATATTACTAACAATTATGTCTTTTGAAGTGGCGTCGCATAGGGAAGCCTATCAGCTATTTTGAATGTCATGAAAAATGAAAAATAATCCCCCAAAACGCCCACCAACACCAAGGCTTTGCTGGCCTTCCTTGGGGAGCGGGGGTGGATCGAATGACGCATTTGTCCCACCTGCACGCAAAATACGCGCTTAGTCGTGGAGTTAACCAGCCCCATTTACATACATACATACAATGCCCACCAATCTATTTACAGCATTAGTTGGTTTCTGCCGAATTGATGATGATAACATTGAACTTATATTATTGAAATAGCACATTGCAAGAGGCTACGCAATCAGTCCCTAAACGTCTTCTTCAAAGAGTTGAATTTTCCTCAAAGCCATGAAAAGGCTTAAATCGTTGTAAATGCCTTAATTGGATCACGTGAAAAAATATTAATACCGATAAAATAATACATATCATTTTCAGTATGAGTAAGCAAGACTATAGGGAATGTGCACAGTGTAGACTATGCCATCTAGTGTTGCAAATCTGAAACTTTTACGTTGTAAATATTTGACCTGTGCTGCCACCTATACTTCCTGCACCACCCTCCGTTTAGGGGAATGTGCACGAAGTAAACTGTGCCATCTAGTGTTGCAAATTTGAAACTTATAAGTAAAATATACTTGACATTGACGCGTCTGTGCTGCCACCTATAGTTTCTGCACGTTCCCTATACTATCCAGATATCATTAACAACAAAATAAAAACGTTTTGAATTTTCTGTCAAATATTTCGATATTTTACTATAAAAAAAATTTTCCCTCTTTATTTTCAAGGTATGGTCCGACAAGAAGTATTTAACAAGAAAAGCGGCGGCCGCCCGATACGCATCCTTGGCAGGTGGTCCTCCGGCGCCAGAACTGACTCCTCAGGACGAGAAGCTCTTGGCTATTATAGGGGAACCGATTCCACCGCGGCGAGTTGGTCAGCCGGCAACTCCTGAGGTGGGTTTTCTACACTTATATTATAAAGAGGAAATATTTGATTTATTTTTTGTTTGTTTGTTTGCATTGAATAGGCTCCGAAACTACTTCACCGATTTGAAAAATACTTTAACTGTTGGGAAGCTATGCTATCCCCAAGTGACATAGGCTATATTTTATCCCCATATTTCCACGGGAACGGGAACTACGTGGGTGAAACCGCGAGGCACTGCTAGTCATTGATAGATACGAGCAGAATCAATTTACTTCCAAAGTTACTATTGATAGACTCTTTATTTGCTATTTTAAACTAACGATTCCTTGCTTTATGATAAGATAAGAATTATTTTTGTAAAACATGAGTACGATACAATTCGTATGATCTTATAATAATATTTTGAAAACGGGATCTAAATGTTTTGCCATAAACGGCGTACAATTTTTTGATCAACTCAGTTAGCCATTTGAATTTATACATCTGTAAGTCATCTCTAACTGGGCAAAGGCCTCCCTCCACTCCTTCCACTTTTCCCGATCCTGTGCCACATCCTGCCAATTTCCAAGGAAGACATCCAAGTCGTACCGCCATCTCCTTCGCGATTTCAGGGCAGCAATTTTTTGTTTTATAGGCCAAAGATTCAAAATACTAAATTTTTAACCTTACTTTTCACAGCCAAAATCGCAAACACCAAAACAGCTACAACAAGTTCTAACAGTATCGGTCCCACCAAAGCGAGGGCCAGCGAAACTAGAACAGGAGCCACAACCACTCATCCCCGTAGAGGGATTTATACCAGAAATAGAAGTACCATTACCAAGCAGACCACCACGCAGACCTTATACTCCTAGAAAGACTGAATCTTCAAGGAAAGCTTTGACAAGGAAATCGGATATCCCAAAGCCGGATGTGCCATCAACGCCAGTTATTCCTCCAGAGGTGATACGCCAGCCGGATGTACTGAAACCACCTGATGAACTTACTAAGGTTATTGTTCAGGGAGATGAGGACCCGCTGCCTTCACCTCCCGTTACGGATCTTCCTTCGCCAGCGTCAACGCCATTAGGTTTGTATTAAACATAAGAGTGATTACTCCACTGTGTTTTTCTTACAAACTTTCAGGTGCTTATTTTCCGATTTTATCTAAACTTGGCACGCATATGTAAAATACCTAAAACTAGAACCAAGCGCTAAAAAGATAACTTAGAACTTTTTCTAAAGAGTTCACTTGGAAGGAAGAGAGTGAGTGTTGTTAGAGAATTTTCTATACAAACTGACAAATCACTCTGTTGTAACTAAGTTACTAGGAATTTGGATTTCCCTACTTTGAGTATGTATATTTCTAATTAAAAATGGGATCACTCATTTCCAAGAACAAGAACGAGTTGAAAGTTTGTTTGAAACACAGTGAGCAATAGACACTTGAAAAAATCTTTCAAATAACTATGGGTCTAAGCGAGTACTTTAAGGTCCAACTGGGCTATTCTGTAAACATCTTATCATGAAATTTGACAGTTGCTCATACCACCCAAGTTAGGGGCTATTCATAAATCCAGCAAATAATACGCACAGCAAAGGAGTGGAACTCTGCCTGCGTCTGTGTTTCCGAACGCATTCACCCCTAATCTCTTCAAAGTTACAGTGAACAGGCTTCTTCTGGATAAGCTCATTCCATCGTCGACTTTGTCTCTGTCACCTGTGACCTAGACTAGAAAAAAAAAGTCACACGAATTTCATGATTTTTGACCCCATCCCCCTGTCCTTGTCACAGCTGGTCACATTTGTGAGACCCTCCTCCCTAGTGTGACGTCACATTTTTTACAATTTTATTCGTGTACTAACAGCACTCCCCACATAAGTTTCGATCCTGTGGGAATATCGGGGTAAAAATCCTATGTGTTAATCCTGGTTATAAGCCACCTGTATGCCAAATTTCATCCAAATCCGTTCAGTAGTTTTTGCGTGAAAGAGTAACAAACTTTCATCCATCGCCTTTATAATATTAGTAGGGTTTGTTCGTGCTTTACTTAACACTTAGATTAAAATAGAGTTTATGTCACGTCACGTCACGGGGAGGTAGGGGTGGTAAATATCACGTCACGAAATTTAGGACCCCTCCTACCCCCTTGTCACACAATGTCATACCTCGTCGACCCCCTGCCTCCCCCTTAACGTATGACGTAACTTATGGATGGCTCCTTAACGGGTGGTATGAGCATGAAGTGAACTTTTGTCATTTCATCTTGTTTTTATGGATTAAGAGCTCACTTAAGTTTACATGATGGGGGTTGTTAGATTCGCACTACTGGCGAGGCACGAGTACATGATGGGGGTTGTTAGATTCGCACTACTACGAGGCATCCTCAGGGGACGTGTTGGTCGCAACTCAACGGTCAGCGAGTCAACACGTCCCCTGAGGATGCCTCGTGGAGAGGCGAAACACGTGTCGGTAATGGTGTTGGGTTTTGCTTTGCCTTCCTGCATGTGCAAAAAATCCTTGCATTTGCCTTATAATCTAGCATGTGCATAATATAGCGGGCGAGAGGGAGGTGCATACCTGCAACCCACTAATATTCGCGGAAATTAAAACTAGATATATTATTTTCATTTTCAAATTTACAATAAAAAGTGTAACTTTCCGTGTGTTCGTAAACGCCTTGTTGAAAACTCAAAAACACAGGCCAGATCTAGTACGAGTTTTTAAACGTTCTCGATCGCGTTATCGCAAGCGTTCGCTTATATCAATTTGTATAGAAAAAAGAGGTTTTTCGTTATTGGCAACAACCAGGTGGTGCTTATCTAGTTTCAATACGACATCTCTGCTAAACAGACCTAGTGCGTTTAAAACTCTCTCTATGGCCATACGATCTTACTCGCATCTGGCGCTGTTCCAGCACCGCAAAAGTACCGTTGTGCAAATGTGATATAGCTTTCCATACGACCACTTCAACACGACTAAAATGCCGGAGCTGGACAACGCAATGTGAAGGTTAAATTATGTTTTAAATTAAACAGAAATGATGCATTAATAAATGATTGTGCATATAAAAAAGGCTTATATGCAGTTCAGTAGTAAATTGAATTTATACCATGAATATCAAGACAAACAATATTTTAGGTAAATATTTTAGTGTCCTATTAGACAGATCAATATAAAAATGTGTGTTATCTTCAACAGAATTAAACCGTCAAGATCGAGTAAAGCGCCGAGCCTCCTTGGACCCATACACAAAGAAATTCATCCATCTAGAAGAAGAAAGATTAAAGAACGACGCCAAAAGAAACACAGAACTATCAGAGATAAGACTGAGCTTACAGCAAGGGACTGCAGAGTTGACGGAAATCAGAAAAGTCATGCAAGAAATGTTAGGACTTATGAAACAATTCACGGGAAGGAACAGCGGAAAATAATACTGTATTAATGTTATTAGTTTTATTGTTAAATGTTATTATTTGACATAAATAAAGTCATTTTTTTACTATGATCATTGATCACAGGTTTATTTTATTCTTAATTGGATATTGAAAAGGAGCTCGTGGCTAAAGGATAACAGCCGCACGGGTCGATCATCAAGGTTTGTCTGTGGATGGGTGACCATCTCACTCAGCACGTTAAGCCGTTGGTCCCGGCTGTCATTTGTAGATCTTTGGGAGCTGTTCCGGATCCTCAGAAGCCAATAAATCTGACTCCAGTCTTGCCAAGAAGTACCATATTGCCCAGTTAATGGGTTGTGGAGTTCTGGCAGACAGCCGTTCCACTTTAAATAATGGTATTCAGCTGAATCCGGTTTGACTGGAAGCCGACCCCAGTATAGTTGGGAAAAGGCTAGGCAGATGTTATGTGGTAATAGGGTGGTGGTTGTTCTTTCCACCAAGTGTGCGACCTGCTACGTGGTTATTCTGCATATAAAAATGGAAAATTTGCAGTAAATCTGACTCCAGTTTTGCCAAGAAGTACCGTATTACCCAGGTTGTGGGGGTTTGGTAGGCAGCCGCTCCTCGTAAAATATTGGTATGTAGCTGAAACCGGTTTTACTGGAAGCCGACCCCAATAAAGTTGGCATAAACAAACAAACAAACATCCTCTCACCCCAAACGCATACACCGTCTCCGTTCCGTCGTGGGTAAAAAGGATAGGCAGATGATGGAACTTTTACGAGTATCGTCCTCGGATCGACCTGTAGATGGGTCACCAACTGAACTTGCTGTGATTCCTTCGTGCCTCGGAAAGCATGTTAAGCTCAACAGCTGACAAGCTGACAGCTGAACCAACAGTCCGGCAGCCATCTGTCTGGCGGTTTGAGTAATTCTTGCGGCCTACCCAAATGTCCTTACTTTGGTATTGTTCGTCAAATCGTTGAGCTCCTTAAAGTTCTAAGTTTGAGCTACATGTTAACTGACAAATGCTTGCACTGTCTGGACAGGTCCACTCAAATCTGTGTGGCCTCAAAAGGCTACCTCAGACATTAACCTACATGGTTCTCATATGATTTGACCAGTATGGATTGTATGGACTTTAAAAGAGACTTCGACCTCTGAGTTTGTTTCGGTGTTTCTTCTCAGGGTAGTCGGCTAGGAAACAGCGGCTTCATCTAGCTTAAAATTACAAGAAATATTGGACGTGTAAAAGTTCGATTCGGAAGTAATCGAGTCCGTGTGCGATTACTTTCGAAACCTTCGGAATCGGTATCGATATTCGCATTTCTGTTTGCGTAGGAAGATGTCGGCAGCATCTTACTCAAAAACCGATTTTCTTCTGAAATTTCCTCTAGACAGTCGAACTAGAAAAAAAGCAAAGAGCACCTCGATGAGTGCCGCGTCTTAGATCGGTAACATATTTAAAGTAAAAAAGGATGAAGGTAAAAATGGCACCGAAATGGTTTACTAATCCTCCCCTCAATAAATCAATACTGAATAGGATGGGGTAGTCAAAATCGGGATTCTAATCAAATTCTAAAGCCGCTGCATATTTACAGACATAAACAGCAAACATCTGAAATCAAGATTGCCGCTAAAGAAGAGATTAGAGAAGCGAGTAAAGCAAGAAGATGAAGACCTTTCAAAGCAAGAGAAAACAGAAGAAAACGTATGTTTTTTTATCCATTCTTTAGATTATTCGAGCGAGTTGCCGTTCTACGGTATTCCTAAGCAGTTATAGCGTAGGTACGGCTTTTAAAACGGTGAAGGAAAAGATCGTGAGAAAACCGGCATGACCTAGAACCACAAATTCGAAGACATGTGACATTCACCAACCCGCACTGGGCCCGCGTGCTGGATTACGGCCCCTCGCCCGGCCCTCTCCTAGAGAGGAGGCCTGTGTCCCAGCAGTGGGAACATTAAAAGGTTGATCATGCTAGCGTACGGCAGTAAGCAGTATTAGGATGCTGGATGGTGAAGGCGCCATCTTCACTTCATTATTGCGGCATAATTTTCCGGGGCCCGATTGCAATAAGGTCGTTAGAAATATATAAATGTTTTATATTATGTAATGATTTTCGATGAAAATTTATGGATAGTGAGAGACAATGACGACCTACGAAGTATATTGTTGACATAATGATGTTATTCATAGAATAATGATTGGATAATAGGAGAATGATGATGCACGCGGGATACTGATAGGATAGTGGAAGATAGTTTTGCTGTATTAGGGGCCATCCTTAAATAACGTATCACGAATTTCATTATTTTTGACCCCTCCCGTCCCCCCGTCCTTATCACAGCATTTAATTCGTGTATTTGTTCGTGTTTTACTTAACACTTAGATTAAAATACTCGTAGATTTTGAAATGTGACGTTACGAAATTTAGGACACCTCCCACCCCCTTGTCACACAATGTCACACTTCGTCGACCCCCTCCCTCCCCTTTAACGTGTGACGTCCTTTATGAATGGCCCCTTAAGAATAAATCCCAATGGGTCCCGGTATTGGGAAATATTGATGCTGTTTGGGTTATTTTTATAGAATACTAGCTGCTGCCCGCGACTTCGTCCCCGTGGAATCCCCGATTTTAAAACATTATTTATCGCTGCTCCGCTCCTATTGGTCTTAGCGTGATGATATATAGCCTAAAGCCTTCCTCGATAAACGGTCTATTCAAACCCAAAAATAATTTTTCAATTCGAACCAGTAGTTCCTGAGATTAGCGCGTTCAAACAAACAAACAAACTCTTCAGCTTTATAATATTAGTATTTTTCCTCGATAAATGGGCTATCTAACACTGAAAGATTTTTTCAAATCGGACCAGTTCTTCCTGAGATTAGCGCGTTCAAACAAACAAACAAACAAACAAGCAAACAAACTCTTCAGCTTTATAATATTAGTATAGATTCGGCCGTATTATTTTATATGTGAAGTTCTAACTTTGGTTTACTGTCTTCTGCTCAGTTTAATGACAAAAATTGTTGTTTTAGAATGCCGAAGAAAATGAACAACAAGAGGAAAATGCTCAGCCTAAGAGTAAGTGCAATGTACTAAATCGTAGTCTCACAACCATTGAACCGTAGACTGTTTAAATATTAACTTTTTAAACTGACGGCACGGTTGGAGCATAGTTGAGCGATTGGCTGCTGCACTCCGTGTCGTGGGTTCGATTCCCGCACGGGACAAATATTTGTATGGCCTACAGATAATAGGGATGTTTCCTGAGTAAAAAATATATGATTATGTTTAGTCCGTCAGTTAGATTATAGAAAAATATTGGACACGTATTTTTTCCTTTATCAAATCTATAAAAACTGACGAAGATACAAAGCATCAAAGATCAGGAGTGGGGGCTTGTGACGTTACGGCTCGGTAAAAATTGTAGCGAGTAGTGACGTCACACGAGTTTTCAACGCTCTGTATCGGCTTCATTTTTTGTTTACGTGAAAAAAGAAAAAATACGTGTCCAATATTTTTTGGAAATCTATCTGACGGACTAATTCGATTTTTTTAGTCAACTACCCTATTGTTCCGGGTCTGGTTGTTTGTGTATGTGAGATTGTATGTTTGTAAACGCGCCCATGACACAGGAGAAATTCCTAGTGTGGGGCAGCGTATTAAAAAAAAAAACTTTGAGTGTGAACATTATGAGCGTTGACAAATTATTTAGGCAGTTAAAGGTGCGGTTGTCCTAGACTTAGAATCATCCATTTTTATAAAATGTTTTACCTTTTTAAAGATTACTGTTTATTTAATTTATTTAGGTTATTATACATATGTCTGCTTTTAGTCTGTGCAGATTGCCTTTTTATGCCTCGAACAGTTAAAAATTAATAATACTTTTATTTTATTTTTCTTTGTTTTGTGTTGTGCGTGTCCTAAATAAATATTTTTCTTTCTTTATTAAACAACTTATCTCTCTTTCTTTTATCTTTAGTAGAAACCGGGACCTTGGTTCAACCAATTTATAAAAGCTTTTTATTTTTTCAGTGGAGACCCCCCTGATGTACTCCTATGAAACATTAAGGAACATAGAGATCGTGACCATTGATGAAGAGGAACGCCAGAAGGAGTACGAGAAGACGCTGAAGGCGCGCCAGCACATGCAGCACGTGTGCGTGCACTGTGCGCTCGGATTCGTACTCAAGCAGGCGTTCGATATGCACATGAAGGTTCATGCTCCTGTAAGGAACAGTTGTTTTTAAACACGCTTATTATTTATCTATACTAATATTATAAAGCTGAAGAGTTTGTTTGTTTGAACGCGCTAATCTCAGGAACTACTGGTCCGATTTGAAAAAATCTTTCAGTGTTAGATAGCCCATTTATCGAGGAAGGCTATAGGTTATATTTATCATCACGCTAAGACCAATAGGAGCGGAGCAGTCATGAAAAATGTGACACAAACGAAGTTGTGCGGACAGCTAGTTCATTATATACTTTACTAGCTTCTGTCCGCGACTTCGTCCCCGTGGAATCCCCGATTTTAAAACATTCTTTATCGCTGCTCCGCTCCTATCGGCTTAAGCGTGATGATATATAGCCTAAAGCCTTCCTCGATAAATGGTCTATTCAACCCAAAAATATTTATTCAATTCGAACTAGTAGTTCCTGAGATTAGCGCGTTCAAACAAACAAACAAACACATTCTTCAGCTTTATAATATTAGTATAGATTTATTATATACTTTACTAGCTTATGCCCGCGACTTTGTTCGCGTGGAGTTCCATACAAAACGTTAACCCCTTTTTCACCCCCTTAGGGGACGAATTTTCAAAAATCCTTTCTTAGCGTATGCCTACGTCATAATATCTACCTGCATGCCAAATTTCAGCCCGATCCGTTCAGTGGTTTGGGCTGTGCGTTGGTAGATCACTATAGTCAGTCAGTCAGTCCCTTTTGAGTTATATATATTTAGATTGTACACCAAAAGTAACACAAAAAGTAGACTTAAAACTAAAACACATACAATGGGCGGTCTTATCGCATTCCGCGATCTCTTCCAGACAACCTGGCATGGACAGTATATGTCTGGAAATGAAACGGGGCTGTCATTGGTGTAACAAAACCAATTCAACAATAATATAATAAAAGTTATAACAAGATAATATAGATACCTACATACAAATTTCATATAATCTATACTAATAGATACATAAATACATACAAACCAACTATACAGGCAGTAAAAATACGGAGGACTATCGCTTTTATTAGCTTCACTTGTAACTAACTATGTATGTAAGAAAATCTTGGAATCTAAATTTGACCCACTTCCCGGTCTTCGATTAGGATGAAATTTTGCACACGCTCTGAGTTCTGATGACAATACATGACTGGCTAAGAAACGTCATTACAAATCCAATATGGCGGCCTCCCCAAGATGGCGGACTGGCTGTTTGAAATCCACCCCCATGATATGGGTATCAAATGAAAGGGTTTGCTGTCAGGAAAACGAAAAAATAGACACGTGACTTAAATCCAATATGGTGGACGTCCAAGATGGCGGACAGGTTGTTTGAAATGCACCCCCATGATATGGGTATCAAATGAAAGGGTTTGCTGTCAGGAAAACGAAAAAAAATACACACGTGACTTAAATCAATAATTTTTAGTGCGTGATAAAAGCGTGTTTTTTAGTTTTTTTAACTAATGTTTTAATGCTGGGAAATCATCGAATGACTTCTTATTGACTAAAACCCACACGTGTTCCTCCAATTACCCTTTGCGTTCCAGGGCCTCGGTGACTGGGCGGAATTTGTTCGGAAGAGTCACCGCGGCCCTGGAACGCAAAAGACGTTACGAGGAACACGGATGGGTTTTTTTCAGTAAGAGTCTGTAACCCCCTCCCGCTCCGCCCAGAGCGGAAACAGTTATTTGATTAATTCGAACCTGCCTAGCCTTTTCCCAACTACAATGGGGTCGGCTTCCAGTCATACCGGATTCCAGTATTTAACGTGGAGCGGCTGCCTACCAGACCTCCACAACCCAATAACTGGGGAACACGGTACTTCTTAGTGATTACTTATTGTAAGTTTGGAAAAATATAATTTACAATTTATTTCAAATTCGACAATTATAATTTGTACGACATAGTAAGAGATTTTGATAAGGTTATAGTTTTAATTTATTTTTAATTATTGAATTATTTGCTGACATTGTATTTTATTAGGTATATTTAATTTTGACAATAGGGTATTTTACTGTAAAAATCTAATTAGTCCGTCTGATAGATTTACAAAAAATATTGGACACGTATTTTTTCTTTTTTCACGTAAACAAAAAATGAAGACGATACAGTGCGTTGAAAACTCACGTGACGTCACGTCGCTGGTAAAAATTGTAGCAACGTAGTGACGTCACGTGAGTTTTCAACGCACTGTATCGTCTTCATTTTTTGTTTACGTGAAAAAAGAAAAATTACGTGTCCAATATTTTTTGTAAATCTATCAGACGGACTAATTAGATTTTTACAGTAAAATACCCTATTGTAATGACATTGTATTTTATTTTATGGTATTCATTTCATTTGCTGACATTGAATTTTATGAGATTTTGTACTTTACTATAATTAATTTTGATTGTATTAAGATTAGCGATACTATTTTGTATGCCTTGCGGCGGAACATAGGATTGACCAAACATTTTTTTATATATACTTACTTAACATCTTTGTACCCTTTTTTTTTTTTTTTTTTTTTTTCTGGATGGGAAATCATCAAATGACCCCTCCCGCCCTGGGTGGAGCGGTAGGGAGTGTCAGACTTTTACTGACTAAAACCCACCCGTGATCCTTCTTGTGCCCTATGCGTTCCAGGGCCGCGGCAACTCTTTCGAACAAATTCCGCAACCCTAGCAGGCACCGACCCTATGGGGCCCCGTCCTCGGTGCTGACGGCTCCTTGAGGCGCGCGTGGAACACAACGCGTCGTCGACTCAACCTGGTATCGGACGGCGAGCCACCCACGCTCACCGTCCCCAGGCATCAGCCACTGCGCGATAGCACAGCGGCCGACTTGTCTCTGGAGGGGGCCGAAATGGGACCATTACTGGCACTCCATCTCAGCACCCTCCCGAGTGTTGGGAGCCGCAGCACCCGCAGCAGAAGCGGCAGCGGCGGCGACAGAAGCCGCGGCGGCGGCAGAGGCGGCGGTGGCGGCGGACCTCTTGCCCCTGGTCGGGGCGGATGGCGCGCAGGCCCTTCCCCCAGCCCAGTGCTCGGCCGGCTTGCCAACAGCCGCACATGCACTGCAGTGCGGCGTGGCCTCGCACGAGCCAGCCTTATGCCCGGGCTGACCACAGCGGAAACAGAGTCCGCTGCGGTCGACCTCCGAGGGGCACATAGCTCCCGTGTGGTTACCCACATGGCAGCGGTAGCACCTCAGAGGTCTGGGTTCCAGCAGTTTTACCCGCGCAGACACCCATCCCACCAAGAGCCTTCGGCCCTCCGACACAGTTCTGGCCGCCGTCACGGGGCAGCTCACCACAAGGGTTTGCATGCCCGTGTTGTCAGGCCGGAGGGTGCCCGCCTTGACGAGCTCGGCAGAGCACCCCCCAGTCCTGGCGACGGCGGCCACAACTTCCTCCTCCGTCACGGAGTCATCCAGGCCCACTATGCGCATGTCGATGCGCTTAGTCGGCCTGGACACCCGGACCTCGTCCGCGGGTAAGACCGCCCTCAGCCTTTCGGCCAGGGCGTCCGCGAACGGGCCACTCTCCGCTCCGGCGAGCTCGAGCTTGCGGGCACCGGTTAAGGTCCTCCTGACCCCGATGCCCCCGCTGATGCCCAGCTCTTGGAGGCTCACCGCCTCCTTCGCCCGCTTCAGTACGGCGAGATACGTCACGCCCCTCTGTTCCGCTTCCGGCTGCAGTGTGAGCACTACAGCCGCGGATTTCGGGGCGCGAAGCCTCGCCGCAATGGCGTTGGCCTTCCGCCGCTGCCTCCTCGCTTTGTTTTTGGCCGCTTTCGCGGCCCGCCGTTTCTGGCCAGCAACCTGCCACTCGGCCTCGGCCGCAGGAGGGTCCGAGGGTGGGGGTGGGGGCGGCTGCGGCACCACTGGCGCCGCAGCCTTAGCCGCTCCTCCAGCCTTCCTCCTACCCCTCTTCGCCGGGGCCGACTTGGTCGTCGTCGCCGGCGTCGTAGTCGCCGGCGTCACAGGCGCTGTCGCCGGCGCCGGCGCGGCTCCGCCCTTGGCCTTCGCCTTCGCCTGGCCAGAAGTTCCTGGGCCGGCAGCCACGGCGGCCGCGTACGAAGCCGCCTTCTGCCGGCCCTGGGGCCTCTGTGTCGCCGCTAGTGGGGGACGCCGAATCATGTCCTCCAAAACGGAGAACTGCTTCTGGTAGGGAGCCAGCTCCTGCCGCACCAGGCTCCGCACCTGGCTCAGCACTAGGCTCCCCTCCAGCGTCGCCGGACTCGGCCCCCCCTGCGGCTCCTCCGAGGCCGCTCTGGCCATGCCAGCCAGGTCCCTCCGGAGCGACTCATTCTCTGCAATGAGTCGCTCCGTTACGGCCGCGAGGCGGGCGACCTCCGCCCGCAACTCTGTCGCCTCTCCGGACCCGCCGACGTTGGCCGCCGCCGCCGCCATAATGGAGGCTTTGGCCGCCGTAATGGCCTCCCGCTTGGAGGACTGCTTTCGCTTGAAGGCCACAGCGCGGATCGCGGCCTCCACGACCTCCGCAAACTGGGCCTTCTTGTCTTCGACAGTGGGACGCACCTCTCCCGGGGCCTCCGAGTCGTCGGAGTCGAGAGCAGGCGGAAGAGTAGAGGGAGCCCTACGACCGCTCCCTCCAGGGCGACGCCCCTCCTCCACCAACCTCCCGGCCCGACTCTCCACCTCCCGGGTAGAGGGAGCCAGCCCCCTCCCCGCCTCACAGCCCCTGCCCCGCCTGGCGGTGGGGATCTTGCGGGCGGAGGCAAACTCGCCCTCAGAGGACGACCCGCTGTCATCCTCCCGTCTGGGCCGCTTGCGGAAGAGCTTGACGCCCTCCACAGCAGCCCCCCCTCCTCTGTCTCCAGAGCCCGCCGAGCTGACCGTTACTAGGTCTGGCGCGGAGCCGGAATCCGACTCCGCACCACCCCGGCGCTCAGGCGAACCCTCCTCTTCAAACTCGTACGCCATCAGCTCCTTAAACGAAGCGGATCCGGATGACGACGATGATTCGGAGCCTCCTCGGCTCTTGTTGCCACTGGCAAGCGGAAGGTCTTTGTTGCCCACCCCAGAGTACGGAGGGCAGCCCGCCGAAGCGGGGTGGGATTCCCCGACCGCTGAGCAGTCGGGACCCACCTGGGGACTCATTTTGCAAAGATCTTGACTCATTTTTGTGCCTTTTAAGGGTGCGGTCCCTGTTCGCTCCGCCCCTTCTCGGGGCCCACTCTCCTCACCTCACCTCTCCACCTGCTCGCTGCTCCCACAGTCACGTCTGATGATCAGACGCGTACCAGAGAGCAGCGAGCAAGCGTGTGTCTCTCTTGGTCTGATCCCTCACTTGCGACCTTCCGGCATGAGTGGCTCTACCGGGAAAGCTCGCAAGATCATTGGGACGCTCAAGCCCCACCACGACGACAACGTGGAGACACATTCGGTGGGGAACATCTTTGTACCCTGTGTTCACAAAATTTGATAAAATAAAATAAAAATAATTTTTTTTTTCACCAGGAATCAGGCGACCATGAATGTCTACTTTGCCACTCTCGTCTAAAAACCGCCGACATGTTGTACAGGCACCGGCTGCGGCACTATCGCCGCTACCGGTGCCTGCTGTGCCGCACGCGGTTCAAAGACAAAGACACGGCCGCCTGCCACGTCATGAACGACCATACAGGGCAGACCTTCGAGTGCGATCGCTGCGGCAGAGGCTTTAAGTAAGTACTATGAGATTGACCAGAAATATTGGACGTGTAAAAGTGCTATGTTTAACCTACTTACAAAATAAATATCATTTATTGGAAGTTTCTAGGGTTCCGTAGCCAAATGGCAAAAAATTGAACTCTTAGGGATTCGTCATGTCTGTCTGTCTTGCCGTCTGTTTGTCACAGGCGTTTTGCTCGGAGACTATTAAAGCTACATAAATTCAAATTGGTAGGTAGGTGCAACCTGTTAACCGCTATTCAATAAAGCTGTAATATTATGGAAAAAAATATTTTATTTTAGGGGTGACACACCATACATGTAACTGAAGGATGAAAAAATAAATTCCAACGAACATAATCGTGTGGGGTATCATTGGATAGACCTTTTAAAATGAAATACAGGTTTCTAAAAAAGTGTTTTATTTAAGGCGGAAAGGGGAATGGGGTAAGGCGGAAGGGAACGAGTAATTCGAACCGTGTGCTAGTTTATGTCGAACTTATGTCAAACCTAGGTATCTCAGGCAGGAAGTAAACATTTCGAACTCTTGGATCTATCGATCTATTAGCTTTCAATATACATAGGTACCTACTTTGTTTGGACAGCATAAGAGTTCCTATTTTGCTTCGCTCACAAAATATATATTTTTTTCGGGGCTAGTGAAAACTCCCTCTTGCAACTTTGCTTCTGACAGCTTCGGGATTTTTTTTTACATAGATATTTAAAAAAAAGGAGTTCGCGTTACAAAATGCTCAATCCCACCAGCCAACTTCCCCATTTATCAATTAAATCCGCTTCAACGTGAATGAACACGATCTAAACCTACCCATAGAAATACAAAATACAGGTATCCCCGCCGCCTTCTAGGAAGTGGTACCTAACAAAGAATAGTTAGGTAACGTTTTTGAGATATGTGCTTCTGAATTCGTAAAAAATATGTCCCCCCTCTAACTATTAAACTAAGAAGTTGAAAGTTAAAAAAAAATGAGCAAATATAACTTCACAGATACTACAAACGAAAATTGGTTTGAACATTATAGCTTGTATAGAGATATGGGATTATAACAGTGAACTACGGAACCCTTCGCTATGCGTGGTCTGACACGCACTTGGCCGGTTTTTTAACTTCTTAACGAGCTGACTCTTGACGCTTTGATGGCGATAAGATATCTGCGATGGAGCGAGCGAGCCCAGAAGGTGCGTGTTCGTTCTTCCTTTGAAGGCTGACGGGCTTTAAGAGGGTACTAGCAGAGAGTTCCACAAAAAAGATTAATGATGATCAGATGTTACTTGGTGTCTGTACTCTGTACTAAGCTTAAGACTTGTATTGCGGAAACCGAATTTTGACAATTATATTAGATGGGTAGGTAGTGGTTATGAGTCCCTTTGAATGTTTTTTTTTTTATGAAGATTAATATATGCATGCAATTTTTTTTATCAAAGTCCCACTTTGGTCAGATATTTGCCAGATATTTTGGGCACAGAAGACTGATGCTGGGTTGAGAAATACTTTGGAATACAACTGCCGTGCTGGAGATTTGGTCGAGTAGGTCAAGCAAAGGATAATTGTATGCTTCTAAAAGGTTGCTAAGTCATAAGTACTAACATACCATAAAACCAACATTGCACACTTACAAGGGGAGGGCACGGTGTGAGAAATTCACTTCGGGACGAGACTGTATGTGATAGTAGTTTCCCATAAGGATATGCAAACCCTAAATGATTATTTCAGAATGGCCAGTAGTTTCGAAGAAATAAGCCTTTGAAACTCTACGTGTAACTCATATACTTGTTTATTTTCATCTCTAACACGAATGGCGAAATAGCCTAGTTACCGTCTCCGATGCTGACGCTCTGGGTTCGAATCCCGCATAGGACTAGTTTTTGTTTTATTTACGTATTTATTTCTTTTTAAATTAACTATTTTAATAATTAAATGAATTCAATCGAGAAAAACATTGTTAAGTATTAAATTAATTTTTATTTACATTAACTATTATAGGTACTTTCTAAATTATAAAGCAGCTAATAATTATGGTAGATCGCAATAAATGTTTTGACTTTGACTTTGGTGAGTGTGTGCTTAGCAACATTCTTGCTGCTCTTATATTTGACTGACCGAACTTGACAATTTAAAACTGCCTGTAAATGGTCTATTTGAAATAAAGGATTTTGATATGTGAGGTGCGTTAAGTGTATTTTTCAATAAGCTTAATTTGAATTCTCTCAGCCTATTTTAGAATAAATGACTTGTGCTTTTGTGAAACGAGAAGCTAATAATGATGGTATTTACAAAAGCCTGTGCAGGATTTATACTCTTGTTGCGGAATTTGTTCGAGTCACCGCGGCGCTGGAACGCAAAGAGCATTAAAAGGAACGCGGATGGGTCCTAGTCAGTAAGAGTCTGACACTCCCTTTCAACGTGTCCACAGCGGAACAAGTCTATAGATGATTTCTCATCGAGAAAAAGAAAAGATTTTACACTCTTAACAATAGGGATGTTTCCTGATTAAAAAAAATATTATTCTAATTAGTCCGTCAGTTACATTATAGAAAAATATTGGACACGTATTTTTTCCATTATCAAATCTATAAAAAATGTCGAAGATAAAAAGCATCAAAGATCAGGAGTGGGAGCGTGTGACGTCACTGCCCGCTAAAAATTGTAGCGAGTAGTGACGTCACACGAGTTTTCAACGCACTGTATCGTCTTCATTTTTTGTTTATGTGAAAAAATAAAAAATACGTCTCCAATATTTTTTGGAAATCTATCTGACGGACTAATCAGATTTTTTTAGTTCACTACCCTATTGATCGATAAACTCAGAATGTTGTTCACAATTTCTTATATCGAACTATTCTGACTTTTGCCATATAGGCCTACTTATCTAACCACCTTGTTCGCAGGAGACCGCAGTACCTAAAGAAGCACGTGGCCCAGCATCACACGAAGCCCCACGATCTGGTATGCGGCATTTGCTTCCGAGTCTTCCACGAGCGGGGCTGGTATAGGTCCCACGTCAGGTAGGAACAGTTCTGGTCGGAAAAAAAAATAAAAAAAAAATTGATTGAGCGTTATTTTGCGGAAATCCATTATTAATTTGAAAATGAAAACAATATATCTAGTTTTAATTTCCGCGAATATTAGTGGGTTGCAGGTATGCACCTCCCTCCCGCCCGCTATATTATGCACATGCAAGATTACAAGGCAAAAGCACGGATAATATGCACATGCAGGGAGGCAAAACAAAACCCAACACCAATACCATATACTACACCAATACCATGTACTATATTGGTGTTGGGTCTTGACTAAAAAACTAGATATATAATTTTCATTTTCAAATTACTTCTGGTCGGTTTTTAAGGAGGGTAGGTCTTAGTAGGGTACTAACCATGATAGGTGGAACTGGTTTTCCCGTGGATTCTGTGGACATCTCACCTTGTAAGCTTACGAGAAGGCAAGGGTACTCAAATCGAACGGAGGTTCCGCGTGTAGTTAGCACTCAGAGAGTGTATTCGTATACTGAAAACCTAGAGCGCATTACTCAGCAATTAGCGAGAACAAAAATCCTAGTTTGAAAAAAAAATGTATTAAAATTTAATAAATCGTTATAAACAATTTCTTTTGAACTTTTATACGTTACTAGCTGTCCGCACAACTTCGTTTGTGTCACATTTTTCATGACTGCTCCGCTCCTATTGGTCTTAGCGTGATGATATATAGCCTATAGCCTTCCTCGATAAATGGGCTATCTAACACTGAAAGATTTTTTCAAATCAGACCAGTAGTTCCTGAGATTAGCGCGTTCAAACAAAACAAACAAACAAACTCTTCAGCTTTATAATATTACTAGCTGCTGCCCGCGACTTCGTCCCCGTGGAATCCCCGATTTTAAAACATTCTTTATCACTGCTCCGCTCCTATTGGCTTAAGCGTGATGATATATAGCCTAAAGCCTTCCTCGATAAATGGTCTATTCAACCCAAAAAGAATTTTTCAATTCGAACCAGTAGTTCCTGAGATTAGCGCGTTCAAACAAACAAACAAACAAACAAACTCTTCAGCTTTATAATATTAGTATAGATAAGTATAGATGAATCGCGAATGTAGTAACAACCTCGACTTAGCACACGAGGTTGTCGACATGTGGAATATGGACTCGGCTGTCATTGTGCCGATTGTTTTTACGGCCAATGGCCTAATGGGCAAAAGCTTCGACGACCATCTGTCGAAGCTGGCGTTACACGGTTGGTTAAAGGGTCTGATACAGAAGGCAGTACTCCTCGATACGGCTCGTATTGTGAGGAGGTTCCTTTCTCTGGAGCCCTAACCACCGGTAGCTTGGACCCTGCTCCCGATACCGGCGGACCGCTACTTATTATATTTTTAAATGTTTTTGTATGTGTTTTTTTAAAGATATATTTCAAAACTAGCTTCTGCTCGCGACTTCGTCCGCGTGAAATAGTTACTTTACCCCCGATTTTGAAACTCTCAGCCCGATCGGTTTATAATTGACTAAGTTTCATACAAACTTTCATCCCCTATTTTATCCCCTAGGGGGTAGAATTAATCAATATCCTTTCTTAGCGGATGCCTACGTCATAACATCTACCTGCATGCCAAATTTCAGCCCGATCCTTTCAGTGGTTTGGGCTGTGCGTTGATAGATCACTATGTCAGTCAGTCAATCACTTTTGAGTTATATATTTAGAAAGATGTAGATTAGTGAGTAAGTGTAATGAATAAAGGGAATAATAAAACTTTTATTTCGGACAAAATAAAAAAAATATTATTAAAATAATTTATAACTTTTTAAGTCTCTCGGCAATGAGTGTACTCTAGGGCTTGAGTATTGTTACGAGCTTCGGGTTCGTTACAATAAAATCAGCCGATTAAATTAAACCAAAAATGACACTTTAATTTACACCACACTAATTACACTATAACTCACTAATAACAAAACACAATCGCACTATTAATCGCTTGAGTTCGCAGTCGAAGATCGCTCTCGAAGTTATCACTTGTATCGCAAATCCAATACTGACTCGGTCGGTACATGCGCCGGCCTTATATAGAGCGCCGAGTAGATCCAGAAAGTTCGCGTACATATCGGTCGCGACCGACCAAGGTCCGAGAATTCTAGCATAGAAAAATCTCGAAGGTCCTTGACTTCACTAGTTCTGCTACTCGATACTAGATGGCGCTAGTGGTACCGAATGCCGCTATCATCCTAACTTAATTCTGGCGCGCAACACTGCCCCCTCCTAAGACATGCTCGTCCCGAGCATTATCAGCCCCATAATAACGCGCCAGTCGATCAACATGAACGATCTTAGGAGCGCTTCTTGTACCTTTCTGTATACGGTAGGTCACGTCATTGATCTTCGTCACAATCCGGTACGGTCCGTCCCATTTAGCTTGAAGCTTAGGAGATTTCCCTTTGCTGCGAACTGGATTGTGCAACCACACTAGTGAACCTTCCTCGAACCCTTTATTGTTCATTTTGCGGTCATAGCGGGTTTTCATCTTTTCAGACATTTGCTGGCCCGATTGTCTGACGTGCTTATGAATGTCGTTCATTTTGTTCCGCAAGTCATTCGCATAATCGGTTATACTGCGTGGGGCATCAGGTGGTATTCCGGTGATCAGGTCTGCAGGTAGCCGCAATTCTCTTCCAAAGTTTGCGAAAGCTGGTGTCACTGACGTGCTTTCATGGACAGCACTTCGGTATGACAGCAAAAACGGTTGTATGTGCTTGTCCCAATCTCGTTGCCGGTTTTCCACAACTTTGGCCAGATATCTCTCCAATGTCTGATTAAATCGTTCCACCATTCCATCCGATTGTGGGTGGTAAGAAGTTGTCCTCGTTTTATGAGTACCCATAACTCGGCAAGTTTCCTGGAATATTTGGGACTCAAAATTCCTTCCTTGATCGCTGTGAATCTCTAAGGGTACTCCAAAACGACAGAAGACTTCATGAACTAGTTTATCCGCAACTGTTGAAGTTTCTTGGTTTGGAATGGCGAAGACTTCCGGCCACTTAGTGAAATAATCCATAACCACCATGAAATACTTGTTACCACTTTCACTTTCCGGAAACGGTCCCGCAACGTCTAGCGCTATCCTTTCCCATGGTGCACCAACATTGTACAATTTCAATGCACCTCTGCTACGAGTCTGAGGTCCTTTTACAGCCGTACAACTTGTACACTTGCGACACCAGTCCTCAACATCGTCACGACAGTGGACCCAGTAAAACCGTTCCCGTATCTTCAGTAGAGTTCGTTTAACTCCCATATGGCCTCCTGAACAACCATTATGGTACAGCTGTAGAACATCCGGTATTTTAGCCTTAGGGACAACCATTTGCAAATGACAGTTGTCTCCCCGAGCATTTTCCCATTTACGGCACATGACTCCATCCTGAATCACTAAGCTGTCCCATTGGGCCCAATAGCTTTTTGTGATTGAACTCATCGCTGAGACATCACTCCACGTAGGCTTCGGAGCACTGGCCTTCATCCATTCCAGAATCGGCTTAATGTCCAAATCATCCTGCTGTGCACGTTCTAAGTTTTCCTTCCACTCGTTACTAAGATCTGTCTTGATCATCCTCACAGGTACGACTTCTTTACCCTCTTGTCGAGTACAATGCTTGCAGTCTTCAGGGCAAGGTCTTCTTGATAATGCATCTGCGTTGCCATGAGATTTCCCGCTGCGATGTTCAATCACAAAGTCGTATTCTTGAAGTAGTTCAATCCATCTTGCAACTTGTCCTTCTGGATTTTTGAACTGTAATAGCCATTTCAGTGCAGCATGATCAGTCCGTAAGTGGAATTTCCTTCCCAGCAGATATTTGCTAAAATGCTGCAATGACTTGACCACAGCAAGTAATTCTCGTCGCGTGACACAATAATTCCTTTCTGGCTTCGACAGAGATTTGCTGAAGTACGCTATCACAACCTCTTGATCGCCATTCCGTTGAGATAACACACCGCCAAGTCCTATGTCGCTTGCATCTGTGTCAACTATAAATTCCTTGCCGGTATCAGGGTACCCCAAAATAGGTGTTTTGCACAGACGTTCCTTGAGCTCCTGGAATGCAATGTCGCAACTTTCATCCCAACAGAAATGTCGCTTCTCTTCGGTTAGCTTGTGCAGGGGTTTGGCTATGTCTGCAAAGTTCTTGACGAATCGCCGATAATAGGAGCACAAACCCAAAAATGCTCTGACCTGCGTCTTGTCTTTTGGAATTGGCCAGTCCTTGACTGCGGCGATTTTCTCTGGATCCGTGCGGATACCTTCTTCCGACACTACGTATCCCAAAAAGCTAACTTGCCGTTTGAAGAATGAACACTTCTTCGGACTTAACTTGAGGTTTGCACTCTGGATCTTCTTGAGCACGCGTTCCAGGTTTTGCAGATGTTCATCAAACGTACGGCCTACGATGATGATGTCATCTAAGTAAACCAGACAAGCATCGCCAATTAACCCGGTTAGTAGTAGTTCCATCAACCTTTCAAACGTTGCCGGAGCGTTGCACAATCCGAACGGCATGACTTTAAATTGCCATAGACCCTTTCCTGTCGAGAATGCCGTTTTCTCCTTGTCCTTAGGATCAATTTGAACCTGCCAGTAGCCACTTTTTAGGTCCAGCGTGCTGAACCACTTAATTCCAGTAAGCATGTCCAGCGTGTCATCAATTCTTGGCAAAGGATAGTTGTCCTTCTTCGTAACGTCATTCAGACGACGGTAGTCAACACAAAACCGCATGGTGCCGTCCTTCTTTCTTACCAGTACAACAGGTGAACACCATGGACTTGATGAAGGTTCTATGACACCATCCTTAACCATTCCCTCAATCATGGTTTCCACTTCCTTTTCACGTGCAACTGGCAATCTCCTTGGTCGCTGACGGATAGGCAATTCATCTCCTGTGTTTATTTTGTGTTGAACTAAGCCAGTCTTCCCGATGTCAGCATCATTTGAAGAGAAAATATTGGCATACTTCAGTAACATTCTCTTCGCCTTGACCATTTCATTTTGAGACAGAACGGTGCGACAGTCGTCTAAAAGTGTGGTCACTTTCGTTTGGGCGTCCTTGCTGAGGTTCCCAGTCGATAGATTTTGGCACCGACGCAACCAATCCACTTCCTCGCAAGTACCAATCAGCGTGCCTTTATCTATCACCTGTTCCTTATCACAAAGGTTCAGCACAGGTACTCTTGAGATATCAGTGGCTCTAACCAAAGTACGTGCCACTTTCCATGGAAGGTCACTGTCTACCCTTTCCACAACTACACACCGATGAGTCTGCCCAGGATTTCGAGGAAGCCTAACCGGCACAATCGTTTCCGATCTCGGAGGAAGAACAATCTTCTTTAGGCTGTACACCTTTCCTGGTAACGCCCCTTCCATGAATAGTTCCTCTTGTCCACATTTCAAAACTCCTTGCTTAACGTCGATCTCACAACAATTCTTCCTCATAAAGTCTAGGCCCAGGATGCAATCGTCCATTATATCAGCCACGATAACATTGTGAAGATAGATCCTGTTTCCTAGCTTCAACTCCATCTCTTATGCGCTCGGTATGCGCTGACCGGTGGCCGTCACTAAATTTATGCGGTCTCGGTTGTATGCGGAGTCCCCAAGGAACCGACTTACTAGTTGGGAACTGACAACCGTGCGAGAGGCTCCAGTGTCTATTGTCAGCTTACATGGCGTTCCGTTTACCTCGCCCTTGATGATTAGGCTGTTCCCATCATGGGTTTGTGAGATCGAAATCCTTGGGGCTCTTTGAACATCAGCCAGCACCCGCCCCGCAGTCCTGGCTTTTACTCGTTTCCCTGCTGTTGCTGGGCGGTGTTGTTAACCGCCCTACCCTCTGGAGATCGACTATCTTCCCTGTCTGTAGTTCTCTTAGGGCAACTGGACCGTAGGTGGCCCCTTTCCCCACAGCCATAGCATCTAGGGCTGTATCCTTTAAGCCGATCGCGAACAGTAGCCGCTGCAACCTCCCTGACGCGATGGGAACGATGATCCTGCCGCACAGCTTCCACTTCCAGAGCATGAGCCAAGGCGTCCTTGAGCGTCCCGTGATGACCGAGCCTCACAGCAGCTCTGACCTCAAGGTCGCGGATGCCGTCAATGAATGCCTGCACCAGGTTCCCTTGAATGAGCGCAGGTACAGACTGGTATGCTTTTCGGACCAGCTTCTCCACCTCAAGGGCCCACTGCTGCAGGTTTTCACCGCTGCGTTGCACGCGATCCTTTAGCTGCGCACGAAACACGTGTTCCAGATGAGCGTCGCCATACCTAGATTCCAACGCCTCAAGGAGCTGCTCGTAAGTCACTTCCTTGCCGAGAGCTTCCAGAACAGTTAAGGCCTGGTCCCGCAGACCTAGTGTGAGGGCAGTCATGGCCTGATTTTTATTCCACCCGTTCGCCTGCATAACGGCCTCAAATTGTATTTTGTAGGCCGACCAGGAAGATGTTCCATCGAACGGCGGCACTTTGAATCCCCGTGGCGAAGGAGTAGTTGCTACGGAGGTTGCAATTCCATCTCCTACTTTAAGGTTGTCCAGCGTTTTCTTCACGTCAGCAATCACGTTGTCAACTCGATTATTCATTTGGTCGATTCGTGTTTCAGCTTCCGTCAGGCGGTTCTCGTGCTGAACCACCTTATCTTTAACAACCTTAATTTCTTTTCCGAAAGTGGCATGAAGATCTTTCATAATGAACATCTGTTCTTCTTGGCGGCGCGCCTGCTCCTCCTTGTCACGTTGGAGCTGTTCTTCCAACCGACGGGTCTGTTCCTCCTGGCGGCGGGCCTGTTCCTCCTGGCGGCGGGCCTGTTCCTCCTTGTCACGCTGCAGCTGTTCTTCAAGCCGGCGGGCCTGTTCCTCCTGGCGGCGGGCTTGTTCCTCCTTGTCACGCTGCAGCTGTTCTTCCAGCCGGCGGGCCTGTTCCTCCTGACGACGGGCCTGTTCCTCCTGACGACGGGCCTGTTCCTCCTGGCGGCGGGCCTGCTCCTGAAGCATCAGCATCAGAGCAGCAAAGTCTGGTGCTGATGATGATGCTGGAGCGGCGGTGGACGGGCCGGCCTCTAAGGTCGCCAGCTGTCTCTCTGTAGCCTGCGGCGTTGCACTTCCAAAACGCCTCTGGTCCGTCTCTTGCTGGCGTTGACTACGGGTACGGATACCCTCCGTGTCGTCCTTCGGTAGAATCGGCATCTTTTAAATCCACTCTTCTGACACCAATTGTTACGAGCTTCGGGTTCGTTACAATAAAATCAGCCGATTAAATTAAACCAAAAATGACACTTTAATTTACACCACACTAATTACACTATAACTCACTAATAACAAAACACAATCGCACTATTAATCGCTTGAGTTCGCAGTCGAAGATCGCTCTCGAAGTTATCACTTGTATCGCAAATCCAATACTGACTCGGTCGGTACATGCGCCGGCCTTATATAGAGCGCCGAGTAGATCCAGAAAGTTCGCGTACATATCGGTCGCGACCGACCAAGGTCCGAGAATTCTAGCATAGAAAAATCTCGAAGGTCCTTGACTTCACTAGTTCTGCTACTCGATACTAGATGGCGCTAGTGGTACCGAATGCCGCTATCATCCTAACTTAATTCTGGCGCGCAACAGTATGTATATGAATACACTCACTGAGTGCTAACTACACGCGGAACCTCATTCCGATTTTAGGACCCCACACCCTTGCCGTCTCCTTGTTAGTTGAAGTGAGCTGAGTCCATACGAACAGGATGGTATAGGTCGTAGCTCACTTACACGACTCTGCTCCATTACCGCCCCTACTCAACACCGCCCTAAACTAAAACGACTGCTGCCGGTCCACTCGTTGACAGCTAGCAGACGCCCAGCTGTTCAGTCTACCGACTGAGCGGCGCCGGCGGCAGTCAGCGCGTGGACACCGCACCGGCCGCTCGTGTGGCCACCGAGGCGTCAACTACCGAGCAGTCTGATGGCGGGAAGCTTGCTGACATCGAGCTGTCGGCTAATTTATATTGTCAATATAAACTTTATCGCAAGGCCACGACTTAAAGCTCATATTTGAATTATATTTTATAAGTCGGGTGATAGCAGAGTCGTGTAAGTAGGCTATGGACCTTATGGCAGTTCACCTCATGACGCTTCACCTAAGATTATACGATGAGATGTGGACAGAATACACCGATTGAAAGGGGCCATTCAAGTATTACGTAAGCACTAAAGGGGGGCGGTGTTCCTGATTTACTTATTTTTGATGACATGGGGGATGGGGGATCCGGGATGTGATTACATCAGCATTATCTAATATATAAAAATAAGTCGGGTTTTCCTTCCTGACGCTGTAACTCCAGCGCATGAACCGATTTCCACGGTTTTGCATTCGTTGGAAAGGTCTCGGGCTCCGTGAGGTTTATAGCAAAGAAAATTCAGGAAAAATTTCAACAGAAAAGCGGGAAAATCTTTATATATGGCAAAACAACGTTTGCTGGGTCAGCTAGTTGATATATAATTTTTCAGATTTTAATCGATTTAGTCGATTATGGTTTGAACACATGGCGATCCGGCGAGATCTTACCCACTGGGCTATCAAGGCCCTAATAACGAACTTAATTTCAGACTAAATATTCCTTCTTTCCAGACTTATTAACTGCTGCTTCATGAACCAATAAGGAAACCAGATGATTCAATAATACTTATAAATATGTTTACGTAAGCATGGCGGAGGGGGGGGGGGGGGAAGAGCCTTGCTTACTTTAGCTGACGAGTGGGAGGGGGCGGCCAAAATGTTAAAAATTCAGCTTACGTAATACTTGAACGGCCCCAAAATGGCTCGTAATTTCTCACACGACTTCAGTTTCCCTCGGATTTCACCATCGCCGCTGCTTAGAACTTCGTATTTAATCTTATGTATGTATATAATATGAATGCAGGTTTCATATTTCACTTGTTAAACAGCCCTGGAACGTGCGTGCAATTTACTAAATTTAATCTAATCTGTAGATAGGAAATTATAGGCATTCAGTGTCAAATTAAACTTTAAAAAAAAACTAACCTTGTTATTTCAAGTTTGTAACTAGCTTTTGTTACGCACATTATGAAGCGTATTTACTTGTATACAAGGTGTATTAGATTAAATGCACAACCTGAGAATGGATCGTTGTACTCATTATTATGAATAACTCTTACCATTGTACTTATGGCCGAAGCGAAAAAGTTAACTATTCAGTGGATGTCTTCGAGTTATGCAAATACTAGCAGCGCCCCGCGGTTTTACCCGCGTTGTTTCCGTTCCCGTGGCAATAAAATCCCATGGCGATAAATAGCCTATGACACTCCACAATAACGTAGCTTTCTATTGGTGAAAAAAATTTGAAAATCAGTTCAGTAGATCCAGAGATTACCCCTTACAACGTCACAAACTCACAAACGTTACCTCTTTATAATATTAGTATGATATTAATGTTTTTATTATATAAAAAAAACTTTGTCTCACACTAGGAATTTCTCCTGTATCGTAGTTGTGTTACTCACATACACAAACAGCCAGACCCAGAAAAACTATCTGTAGGCCATACACATTTTTGTTGCGTGCGGGAATCGATCCTGTGACATGCAGCGCAGCAGCCAATCGTTCATCCACTGACAAAATGTAACAGATGGTTTTTGTTTTTCGCGATATCAGTTTTGATCCCATAGTTGTCCATAATATTGAGTATAATGACCCTTTACACATTACACCCTGTATAACGATATCCACCTCGTCAAAGTTTCGCTAGTCAATTTAATTTGACTCTGTATTATGTGCATTAAGGCGTTTCCCTGACCAAATAACCTTAAGCATTCGTTCCCTCGTTGCCGCCCGCACCCTGCGCACGCCCTTTTATCATAGAATTCACACAATTTTTCGAATTATTTTGTTTAAAAAAGAAAAGCGATCTTTTGAAATGATATATATGTATAATATAGATTTTTAAATTATCTCTCCATTAGTGTAATCCTCAAATGATTAGAGCATTGCATTTAGCAACAAATGCATAAAATAAACAACTTTAGTCATTTTTTAAAAGTAGAGTTTAAATTTATTTATAACACATAAAAACAAATTAGAACGTGGACTAAGATGATAAGACATCGAACATTAATAATGTGCTTTTACATGTAGATTATTTCTCATAACTAATGAGTTAATAGTCTCTGAATAGCGAAGAAAAACGCACTATCGCAAGGTTTTGGTCGGGTATCGCCTTAGCAGACACTCATATTTTCCCTCTCATTTAACAACGCATGAAACATTGTTAGGCAATTTTGTAGATTTCTGAGTTCTAGATGGTGCAGAGGATTTACGATCTACGCCAAATTGGAGGCTTCGACTAAGGAGACAGCATTGACTCGAGAAGAGCAGGAATTACCACTTTGATTTCATATATCTACACTTAGGCCCCTCGCCCACGGCGACTTTTTGTAGCGATGCAGTCGCGCGTTTAGCAAACGCGCAACTGCATCTCTTCTAACGCGTGTTAGTCACATTTGCAACGCGTCACTAACGCGCTACTGCATCGCCATTGTATCGATACAAACGCGCGACCGCGTCGGACGTGACAAATGTTGCCTCAACGGAGTTCATCTTGCAACTGTACTGATTCAAGGTTATTTTTGTGTCGTAACTGCATCCCGACCGAATCGCGTTTGTATCGCGACCGAATCGCGTTTGTATCGCGACCGAATCGCGTTTGTATCGCGACCGAATCGCGTTTGCATCGCGATTGAATCTGGGCCCGTGGGCGAGGGCACACAGCTAGCGACAGCTTCGCGTCTGTATCGATGCCTACGCGCGACAGCATCGCGACTGCATCGCTACAAAAAGTCGCCGTGGGCGAGGGGCCGTAGATTCACTTTGAGATCATAGTTGTATAAATCAGTGAAATATGTAAATATTATTGATATATCGTAGAAATCTGCTTCTTCCAGTGACTCAAAGCCATTGGCTAGAGCAGACTATCGCATGCTCAGGGATTTTTTGCGACTAAATCCGCGTTTTTAATTCAATACTAAGTACTTCGGGCTACATGAATAACTTTAAGCTATTTGTTTTAATATTTTCAATTACATTTGATGCGGTGAATATTGTTTATATTATTAATTGTATCCTAACAAAAACTGATATAGTACTAACCCCCAAGAAACATCAATATTTTCTTCACTAATAAATAATAGGGTATTTTACTGTAAAAATCTAATTAGTCCGTCTGATAGATTTACAAAAAATATTGGACACGTATTTTTTCTTTTTTCAGGTAAACAAAAAATGAAGACGATACAGTGCGTTGAAAACTCACGTGACGTCACTACGTTGCTACAATTTTTACTAGCGACGTGACGTCACGTGAGTTTTCAACGCACTGTATCGTCTCCAACTCTGTCCTATCATTTCCGACACACTTACTGAGCGTCATTATACGAACCAAGCTAATCGTGCGCTAATATTATAGGACCCATAACGAGGAGGTGCGAGCCAAGACAGTTCGCTTGCCCGTCACCTGTCAGATATGTTCCCGCGACTACAAGAACAAGGCGAGTCTGAAACGTCATCTCCTCACTCACGATGAGGGCGTCCATTGTGAGATCTGCTTTGAAAAGTGCAAGAATCGGATCACTTTGGGAAATCACTATCTGAAAGTGCACAATGAGAAATATGATGGGTGAGTGTCTTGAGATTTGATATTTGCATAGGAACTAGAACTAACAACACAAACATACACAGCAAAAAAAAAACAAACACATCAACAATAAAAAGCAACACAAATACAACTTCGAGTTGCCTTATCAACTTTTACTTGACTTGTAAAACCTTTTTTTTTCTAACCATAATTTCATTTTATTTATTTATTCATAAATAATTAATATTGTGTTGAATATTACATATATTATTACAATCAAATTATGTTATGCAGAAACAATACATTTAAAAGTCAAAGTCAATTAATTTAATGTCAACAAATAAATGCAATGTCAAATTAAATAAATATTTATCTTTCTAACAAGTCCTTGAATTATTTTCGCGTGACCCAAGAGCTGGCTTGCACAGAGAAAAAGCATTGCTATACAAGTGGCAATGCCATGCCTTGTTGTTTTATAAATTCTGTACATCCTATCTTTTAATTTTATAACTAGCAGTGCCCCGCGGTTTCACCCGCGTAGTTCTCGTTCCTGTGACAATACGGGGATAACATATAGCCTATGTTACTCGGTGATAATGAAGCTTTCCACTGGTGAAAAAGGTTAAAATCGGTTCAGTACCTACAATACGGCCGACGTATCTTGGCGAGTCTGAATATAGGCTTTGCGAACTTTAGCGCTTGTACAATCGTGAAGAAAACTGTTATTGGTGGCATTTTTACGAATAATTTATGTGCCAACTGACACTTTCAAATAACACACTAAACAATCTTAAACACTAAACAAAAACTTAACAATACTAATAAAACTTTACAACAGTAACAACAATCTTAGACACTAAACAAAAAATTAAAAAATACCAATAAAACTTAACAACAGTAACAACGAAAACTTTTGTAACCGACTGCGATATTTGATCGATAAAGGGTCGATTGTATTAACATAAGGTCAATCTCTAGCCTAGACCACCGCCCCGCGCACGTCGCCTCGTGCCACCATTTGGTTCCTAAATAAAGTTATTGCGCAACCTTCTGCGCGAAGTTCGGACTCGCCAAGTTACGTCGGCCGTATTGTAGTTTGGGAGATTATTCGATTCAAACAAACAATTACAAAACTCTGATGTTTTTTTTTTCATTTGTCAGTGTGCCTGAGCAAACGTGCTCTCACTGCAACCGGATCTGTGCGACGCGCGCGATGCTCAAGCGACACATACAGAGAATGCACAGCGATAGAACTAAGAAGTAAGTGGACATCACGTCACATCTTAAGACCAAGGGGTAGGTAGAGGTACCACACGCCCCTTTCACCAGTTACATCACCGCTCATAAGTATTTGGCCACCTCAATTTTGTGAGGCCATCATTAAAACAAAGGTGGACACACAGATCAATCTGAAATTTAAAAATCAGTATTGTTAATAACTTTAAGGAATTACTAACAAGTAACTCCCTAATATATATAACTAGCACTTCGTCTGCGCAGATTTAGTAAAAACATTTTCCACTCCCGTTGTACCCCTTAGGGGCGAAGGTTTCGTAAAATCTGTCATAAGCGGATGTCTACACCCTAAAAGGAACCTACCACTAATTGCTTTAATTGTATTGACGGTCATAATATAGTTTCCTCCTAGAGGGGAGGCCTGTGTCCCAGCAGTGGGAACGTTAAAAGGTTAATAATGCTAATGAATAATACAGTTTCTAAATACATTTACAACATAATTGGGATAATTCTAGTTTCTAGTTTTAGTTTAGGAAAATTCTTGCTACGACATATTTGGGACAATTCTAGTTATATTTCAAACATAGTTGGGAAACATATGGACAGTGATTTGATAATGATGCAGTTAATAACCAATCGACGACACGGTTGGCGCAGTGGTTGAGTAGTGCAGCTGCTGCGCTACGTGTCGCGGGTTCGATGCCCGCACGGAACAAATGTTTATATGGCCTACAGATATTGTTATGGGTCTGGGTGTTTTGTGTATGTGAGTTTACATTTTTGTGAACGCACCCACGATACAGGAGTAAATCCTAGTGTGGAGCAAAGTTTATTTAAAAAAAAAATATTTAAAAAAAAAAACAATTTGTCGTAGATACCAATGCGACTACTGCCAGCGCTTCTACCTGACGAAGGGCGAAGTCCGAGCACACATCACGTGGTCGCACATGCCGGCCGAAGCCCGCGGCGGCCACGCGTGCACGTGCGGCCGCATCTTCCGGAGCCCCTCGCTGCTGCGCGACCACAAGGCCCGGTTCCATGCGGCGCAGCCTCCGCCCAGGGTGCACCAGTGTGACCACTGCGAGAAAGCTTTTGCGGTATTTTTTTTTAATTATTGTATGTTACTGTTTTTTTTTTCTGGATAGACACATTGTAAGGTAGTGTCAGACTGTTACTGACTAAAACCCATCCGTGTTCCTCCTAGTGCCCGCCGCGATCCAGGCAGTGAGCCTATCTCAGTCCCATATAGATAACACTACCTAAAATAAATGACTTAATTTATGAAAACAATAGCAGCGCCCCGCGGTTTCACACGCGTAATTCCCATTCCTGTGGGAATACGGGGATAAATTAATATAGCCTGGAGATGGGGATAGTGTAGCTTCCCAACAGTGAAAGAATGATTCAAATCGGTCCAGCAGTTTCGGTATCCTATTCAATAGAAACAATCAAAACATTCCTGTTTATAATATTATCTTATATTATATAAAATTCTCGTGTCACAATGTTAGTTACCATACTCCTCCGAAACGACTTGACCTATTTTCATGAAATTTTACATGCATATTCAGTAGGTCTGAGAATCTGCTACTATCTATTTTTCATACCCAATTTTTTTTTTAATATATATGGCAAAACAACGTTTGCTGGGATAGCTAGTTGTAGATCTGACGACACGGTTGGCGCAGTGGTTGAGCGATTGGCTGCTGCGCTACGTGTCGTGGGTTCGATTCCCGCACAGAACAAATATTTGTATGGCCTACAGATAGTTTGTTCTGGGTCTGGCTGTTTGTGTATGTGACATTGTATGTTTGTAAACGCACCCATGACTCAGGAGAAATTCCTAGTGTGGGGCAATGTTTTTATTAAAAAAATAAAATAAAAAAAAGATAAAATTTTCTTCAACAGAACAAGCAAGTGCTTAACCGCCACAAGAAGAGCCACTCCAACGAGATGTATCCTTGCAACGAATGTGGCCTACTGTTCAAAACTCAGCCCTACGTAAAGGTGCACTATCAACTAAAACACCTCAACATGACTCGAGCACAAATCAAAGCGCAGAGGAAGGTCAAAAAAGAGCAGATCATACAGAACAACATCAATAGGAGTACGAATTGGGAACCTCACATTGCCGACAAGAAGAGTAACGAAGTTAGTATTGATAACGAAGAAGACCCACTCCTGGTACAGGAGGGCGAAGTGCCGATCAAAATGGAGCAGGAGAATGAGTTTAAAATTCCAACTTTCCAAACTTTTATTGATATTAGTAGGGATGAATAGGCGTAGGGATTTTGGACTCGGACACGAAAGGTCATAGCTCACTTACACGACTCTGCTCCAACACCGCTCCTACTCAACACCGCCCTAAACTAAAACGACTGCTGCCGGTCCACGCGTTGACAGCTAGCAGACGCCCAGCTGTCACCGCATCGACAGCTAGCAGACGCCTAGCTGTCGCCGCATCGACAGCTAGCAGACGCCCAGCTGTCGCCGCATCGACAGCTAGCAGACGCCCAGCTGTCGCCGCATCGACAGCTAGCGGACGCCCAGCTGTTCAGTCTACCGACTGAGCGGCGCCGGCGGCAGTCAGCGCGTGGACACCGCACCGGCCGCTCGTCTACTACGTGTGGCCAGCGAGGCGTCAACTACCGAGCAGTCTGATGGCGGGAAGCTTGCCGACATCGAGCTGTGTGCTAATTTATATTGTCAATATAAACTATATCGCAAGGCCACGACTTAAAGCTCATATTTGAATGATATTTTATAAGTCGGGTGGTAGCAGAGTCGTGTAAGTAGGCTATGACCTTTAGACAGCTGCCACTTATCAACAATCAACTTTATTTAAATGTACTCTAAGTCTGATTTTCGGGAAATATTCAATTGATTCAATTCTTCTAACGATGATCTCTTTTTGACTCAATGATCTTTTGACCTTTTACGCTTTTTTTTTGCGGTGGTCAGAAACCAGAAAATCTGACCACGCGTCAACTGTATTGCCTGGTATCGTGTTACTCAGTTAGGGGGCGTTCAAGTATTACGTAACGTAATTTGGGGGGGAGGGGGTGTCTCGTAAAACGTTACGATGCGTTACAGGGGTGGGAGGGGGTCTTTCTTACAAAACGTTACGTAACATTGTTTTTTTTTTTAAATAAAAAATTGGGGAATGAAAACTACCAAATTGGCAACCCTTTTCATTTACGTTTTACGGGGAATCCCTCGATTGTATTAGTCTGGTCGTCATATTTAATTTGTTCTCTTTTTCAATTCAATTAAAACTATACCAAAGATAATAACTATAACATAAATATTTGCGACTTTAGGGTAAAAATGGTCACTTGAGTGTTACGTAACGTTTAGAGAGGGTTAGAGGGGGGTCAAAAATCTTCAAAAATTGTTTTACGTAATACTTGAACACTCCCTTAATGGGTTGTGGTGGTCAGATACGCAATCGTACTATGTATAATACCGGTTATATTTTACAACGTAAAAGTTTCAGATTTGCAACACTAGATGGCATAGTCTAAGCCGTGCACGTTCCCTATTGGGTACATTTCGTTTGCTATGAATTTAACATTTTTTGAGTAACCGGTTTGAATATGTTGTAACTGTTTAAGAGTCCGAGTTCTATAGTTATTGTAAATTAAGCCAAAGATTCCTCATTATTGTAGCTAATTAAGATTGTAAACATGTTTGATGGTAGTTTCGAGTATTGTGTGGATGTATTTGTCGCAATACTGAGTCATAAATCTATACTCTTTACTATTATGATATATATGATATGATGATAAAGCTGAAGAGTTTGTTTGCTTGAACACGCTAATCACAGGAACTACTGGTCCGATTTGTAAAATTTTACCGTGTTAGATAACCCATTTATCTAGGACGGCTATGGGCTATATATCATTACGCCACGACCAATAGGAGCGGAGCATTAATAAAAAGCAGATGAAGTCCCGTGGGTCAGCTAGTCTTTCGTATTCCTGGTTGAGAGACGGTCGGCCAAAATTTAGAAGATTACTTTATGACAATTTGATTATTCTTGATTAATAGGTGTATATAATTAAACTATGTTTTAAGTTGTTAGACTGTCTGTAAAATTGTTTTTATTTTATCTAGAATAACTTCTTGAATGTCACAGTCGAAAAACTGCTTTTATGAAAATAATTGTGTGTAAGCAGTCGTGCGTGCACAGGCTGTTTCTGTCTGGATTTATCAAGTTGATGTAGATTTTTTTTTTAATGTAGGAGTTCTCTGTAGCATTAACTCTTGCTTGTCAGAACGTAAATTATCTAAATACCTTTGAATCTCACAATTAAGTATAATGTAAAGTCAAATCGACGGTTGAAATTTAAAAAGTCGTAAGCCAGACAGTTTAATTTTGGATTTTCAGCACTCCGTTCAGTGGCGACAGTTGAAAATCCAACAGTACATGTCACTTATGACATTTTAAATTTACACCGCCGAAATGTATTTAGAAGCTTAACAATATGTTCCTAGTATGAATGAGTACTTGGTGGTGAAGTTATTTATTTATTTAATTGGATTCTTAAAGTCTAGAATCTTCAGAAGGTTTTCTGTTATATAAACTCAAGCTTACTGAACGTTAAATCGTTTGAGGACCTAGAGATCTCGCAAATGATTTTGTTCTTTGTTTTGCTTGATCTTGTATGTGTATTTTGGATGTATGTAGATATCCAGAAGCTTATCAATAGAATAATTGTGTTCCTATTATGAATTAGGTTGTGAAGTTATTTATTTAAATTGGTTATTGTTAAACTTTAGGCAGACAAAGCATTTTGGGAACAGGGGGTGTAATCCACAGTATATGAGTCTATGAGATAACCCAAATCAAACGTCCGCGTTTGTCAAAAAACCTTTCAATCTTTTCAATAAAAAAAAAATCTTAATTAAATAAAGAGTATACTGATATTATATGTCACTTTTTTAAAGTTTCAAGTTATGAGCTGGTGTCGTGAATTTTCACGATTCACGACACCAGCTAGTGCCATTTAAGCGAGAGGTCCTCATAAAACGTAACTTTGGCGTTATCATGACGCTAATGTCACAAATTGACATTAGCGTCATGATAACGCCAAAGTTTAGTTTTAATCAGTTTTGATAGGTGCCTCGATCTGACGTCTCAGTGCTGCTACCTGGTGTACGTCGGTAATGGTAACACGAATAGGGTTCAGGATAGGCTGGTCGCTTTTTGGACCTCCAAGCTGTACCCTGGAATGTCTCCCGCAGGTAGTTTAGGCCTCCCCCTTACACCCCTTACAGGCTGTTGCACAGGTGTTCGTCCAGTGGCCGTATTACGAAGTGCCTATGCTATCATGATTCGTGTGAGGGAAAGGGATAGTGCTATTCGTCTTGTGTAACTCCGTCTCTCTCTGACACAGAAATCATGATGGATTTAAGACGTCATAATAGGGCTGCAGGTTCTTAGAACTGCCATTGGCTGCCATGACTATCGGCACAATGTTTGCTGTATCTAAACCTCACGTTTCGGCCTTCCACGTCTCGAAAAGGTCTTGCGTGTGAGACTGTTCATCAGCAATCGTTGTTCGCAGATCTGATGGGTTTCTCAACACAGCTTCTTTACCTGACTGTAGGTCAGTACATGGCCATTTTCAAGACCTGTGGCCGTATTACGAAGTGCCAATGCCATCATGATCCGTGTGAGGGAAAGAGATAGTGCTATTCGTCTTGTCTAACTCAGTCTCTCTCTGACACAGAAATCATGATAGATTTAAGACGTCATAATAGGTCGCCTGGTTCTGACTCGTGCCCGTAGTATGAAACTTTTTTTCCAAGGCTGTATTTTGTAGCTAATTGCGAATCGGTTATTCTTAACTTCAACGAGTGTGCTATGCAAGTACTAAACGTTAGCTGGATGATGACATCCAGTCCTCCTGCCCTTATCCCAATTTATTTCCCACCAGTTTTTGCCCGCGGCTTGGCTTGTCTCTCAAATAACAAACCAGACATCGCGAAAAAAAAATCAGCTCTTCCCTACATTTTGATTAGTTATCTAAATATATATAACTCAAAAGTGACTGACTGACTGACATAGTGAACTATCAACGCACAGCCCAAACCACTGAACGGATCGGGCTGAAATTTGGCATGCAGGTAGATGTTATGACGTAGGCATCCGCTAAGAAAGGATTTTGATTAATTCTACCCCCAAGGGGATAAAAGTTTGTATGAAACTTTGTCAATTTTAAACTGATCGGGCTGAGAGTTTCAAAATCGGGGGTAAAGTAACTATTCCACGCGGACGAAGTCGCGGGCAAAAGCTAGTACGAACATAAATGTAAGGAACAGCTGTTTTTTTTTTTCGCGATTTCAGGTTTGGTCCCATAGTAAAAGTTGTTCATAATGATGAGTATAATGACCCCTTAAGAGGTTGTTGTTGTTTTAAAAATAACCCTGTATATCTATACCAAAAATCATCGGTTCAGCAATTTAGGATGGAAGGTGATTCAGAAACAAACTCACTTTCACAATTATAAAGTTAGGATAAAGGGTCTGTAGGTAAATTTAAATGAGGATATAAAGGGGACTTTTGAGGTCGTGTATCCATTCAGATTAGTTACAATCTTGTCATATATTGTAAATGTGTGAACGTGTTGATGTATCCACATGTTGACAAATGTCTATTAAAATTTTATTTACGTTTTTGATCAGTACTTGTATTTAACAGGTCTAAGCTGCCCTCACATACCTACCTCATAAGGCAACATTGTGAACACAAAAAAACAATAGCTTCGTTCATACTTGCATAGAGTTAGAGTTCAATTTCCCTTTTTTCTTTTCTCTAACATGGAAGGCCCTTTATCCGTGAAGCTCCTTGCTACAATACAACCTTGAAAGTGTTCTTATCGTTCTACAGGATTGTGCCGGTTCTATATAGCCAACACGAGTAGGGTACCTTTTCCAAATACATAAAACAGGTACGCTCCAGCGTCTGCAGACATATTTAAATGATCGAATTCATCGTCTAATACGTTTTATTTTCTTAAATGATCTTTTCTTGCCTTTGAAAACTATCAGAAGCTTTAAAGTTAGTCGCAATAACTATCAAGTTACGGTACTTCGACTAATAGGTAGTTAAGGTAGCCTAGGTTTAATTGGAACTGCCGCCACCCCCCATCCCACCCGTGGGGAGATGGCGGTGGTTCTTTTGGAAATTTAAACGGAAATAAAGCTCCATTAAATGTTTTTTTAAAGTGTTTTTGAAAAAAAAAAAAACTACGTAAGCTATTAGTATAGTAGTGATCTCTGAGTTGTATTTGGTTGCTTGAATAATTAAAAATATTATTAGATCGTTACTGATTGTTTCATTTTTGCCCCTTGTAACCGTACCTATTATTAAGGAAAAAGCCTTTATCCTCCAGGTGAGCTAAACAGGCTGACTGACTGAGTTGGCGGTGAACAGACTTACGGCCGAACCCAATAACCGATCTATCACATACTGAAGATAGAAAAACAAATGAAACAACAGAAAACCTATATAATTTTTCTGTAGTTTCATTTGTTTTTCTATCTCCAGTACATGATAGATCGGTTATTGGGTTCGGCCGTTAATGGCTAAATGTGTCGTCGGTAGGCAAAACAAATCAGGCTAAAATTGGGTGCTGTGGTCTGTCGTAATAATCGATGACACACCGAAACAAGCACCCTATTTCCGTGTGATCGTTTGTCCTACCTTCTCGCAGTGATAGAGGCCCCATGGATCAGACCTCCGGGCACCCTGTGGTTTTGTCAACAACTGTCAAACAGTATCGGTAGTCGCAGCAAATCGTTAAGGGGCTGACAATATCGACACGTAGATGATTGAAACGATCAGGATGGTATTTCGAGATTATCAAGACGGTCAAAATTATGTCGCGATACCTTCGTTCGAGCCCAGTCTTTCCAGTCCCTACTGTCAGATGGCCAAACATAGCGTTCGGTCACAAGGCGCGTACTAGCTCGTGCACCGGGATGGCTGAGGTTGTAGACCTTGTTAAAAGATTTCGAAACAGTTGACAGAAATGTTGGTTCGAATATTGATCTTGGTCAATTGCAGGCTTGAGTCTTGGGCACACAGGAAAGAGAGTTCCGAGTCTAATTTCTGTGATTCGGGGAGTTTTTCAAAATCCTGCTCAGAACGTGAGAGCATCAACACGTGACATGGCGTCAGTGAAGACGTTGTCCTTTCCTTTAATTTATACCAGTTGTAAATTGACAGATAAAAGACAGTTGGTTCAATAGGGCAGGGGGATGTTTTTCCCGTCGCTGTACAAACGCATAGTGGTGTCTTCTGTCGCGGGTGACGATTTAAATTGCGAGCGTAACGAAGGACTCGAGTTTAAAAACTTAAATCCCTCGCTTCGCTCCTGATTTAAGTTGCGAAAAAATTAACACAATAATAATATGAGATATGCGTATTCCTTTTTCAAAAAGATTTATAATGCTTTATATACAAACTCAATGGTGTAAACACAGATCATATACAGCGTGCAATCTAAATGGTTGTTTTCCCGCGGCAGGACGATTACCCAACAGTAGTACTATCGAAACACAAAGTTAAACTAAAAAAAAAAAATGTTTTTTTTTTCAAATCATTAAAAAAGTGTTCATAAACTCGAAAGAGCGAGAATCAATAGTAGTGCACTAGACCTAACGTAGGTAGATACCTACATGGCGGCCGCGCGCTTTCGGAAAAATACAAAGAAACAGTGAATAATAACTGTTCAGAGCAAAATAAGCTCTCGTGGATGGTGATACGGCATTAACTAGCCTGCGCGCACGCGGCAATTGGAGCCGCCAAAGACATGCCGCAAATGCCGACAAAGAGATGCCGCGGGTGCCGCCAAAATATTGCTCTGCGCTTAGTCCTTCCGCGATCGTCGTAAGTGTAATACGTTATCGACATCTTTTCAAAAATGAATCGTCATTACATTTTTTTAATTTAAAGTTCGGTGTGAGGAACACCAAACAAGCGACGCGACGCGTTGATAAGTGCGATAGTGGACGCTTTCAATATCGTGAGACGTAACAGAGACACTAATCAAACTGAAAGACAATCAGTTAAAATGTGCTCGTTTGTGCATTCAACGTAGTGGTTTGCATTTCGAACAATTACTCCGCCACCGAGAAATGTAAGTACTTACTCGTACCTTGTAAATAAACATTTAAAAGTAGGTTAGGTAATCAAAATCATTGTAAATAGGTTGATTCCATCTTTTAAGTACGCTTTAAATACTCAAATATCTAAATCAGACTTTTTTTAAAGATAACTGTCTTGATTTTTTATTAGTTTCTCAGTGATTTGTAAGTTGTAGGCAAAAAAGTATTTATGACGGTCCTAAGCCCGTAAAAGTATGAATGGAAAATTGGAATAACTTATTGGGTTCTGTGTTTTATTAAGTCAGAAGTAGTGATCAGCTGATTAATACGTAAAGTGCAACGACCTCGTGGCTGTAGGTACGGGCCAACCGCGCGCCTACTCCCGCGTAGGTACCTACATATCATCGCGCGATGCACTAGGTACTGTTGGTTCAAGTCGCTTTCGAGTTTTGTTTATCACAATTGTTAATCTGCCATTTATGGAGTCTAATATTTTTTGTATATATAAATCGAATGTATTACCGATACAAACTCATTTCGCTTCGGGAAAACAACCATTAAAATTTCACACTGTATAATGTACTCTGTGACACAGATGTAGTTCAGTACCTATACATTTCGGTAAGTATTCCAAATTTAAATCACATTCTCCCCCTAGAGGATGAATGAAATTCAGTACAATTTTCTTTCCCTGTTTTTAACAGATTAAAAATGACTATTGTTATGTTCGCTTTTTGGGCATAGAATGTCACTTTTTTGAGCAACAATCTAGAACTTTTTTTAAGTGTGCATTCTATTTACAGTGTTATTAAAAAGTTTGTAAAGGAAACAAACACATAGGTACATTTATATGAAAATTAACCCCTTAAAAACTTTTATGGGATATTCAGTTTCTGCGGTCATTATTATTCTGGTGAGCTTGCGATCCCATGTAATTCGTACCACTAGAGTTAAGAGTGTTGCCAAGTATTGTCTACATGAAGAGTCAGTGCTCCAGAATAGTGATCAACTTCCGAGCCCATGTGATTTTCACTCGTTGATTTGACCTGTCGAAGGTTATTATTGTGTTCATATGTTACAGCTGCACCTCTATTTTTTCATACTCCGCTTGGATAACAATCACCGATATATTTGTAATAATCATCGAAATCGTCCCCGCCGCCGTCGAAAGATAATTTTGACAAATTGGGAATTGTATTCGCTGATACAGTTCGACTTTTCGTTGGATAATGATAAAAAAGGAAAAATTACATTATATACTGTAACGTAGCGAATCACATAATAAAATCTGGAAAAACAACAGTTCCAGAATGTAATTTTTACAGATTTTGCAAGAATTATATTGTAAAATGTAAATATTATAATACTTACATTGAAATAATCTTTTTTTTCGTGTAGATGTAAGTACCTACACTAGGCTGGTCCTGGCGCAAGGGGTTCGCACCAGGCGACGGCCGACTTGATGACACGCAGGGTTGCAGCAGTCGTCGAGAGGATCCGGCAACTGGGTCTCGAGGTGGCCTTGCACAAGTCCGAGGCCATGTGTTTTCATGGCTCTCGGGACGGGCTACCATCGGGATCCAAGATAACGGTGGGAGGGGTTCGCATCGGCGTCGGGTCGACGATGAGGTACTTGGGTCTCGTCCTCGACAGCCGGTGGAACTTTGCGGAACATTTCCGCCGTTGGCTCCCAAACTGGGGCGGGCCGGGGCTGCGCTCAAGCGGCTCTTGCCCAATCTAGGGGGACCTAACGCCTCCTGCCAGAGGCTGTATCTGGGGATCGTGCGGTCCATGGCCCTTTACGGGGCCCCAGTGTGGGCGCTGTCGCTAAGGCGACTGCCAGCGCGCCACCTGGTCTCGGCCCAGAGGGTCATGGCCATTCGGCTAGTCCGTGGATACCGCACGGTCTCTGGCGAGGCGGCGAATCTCCTTGCCGGATTGCTGCCGTGGGATCTGGAGGCGAGAGCCCTCGCGCACGTTTACGCGTTGCACGTGGTTCATTATTTTTAAGGTATAAAAAATAATATTATTTATTGAAACTATCAGGTTATTTTATAGATACATATGTTAATGAGTATTTTTTCGAATTACATAAGTAACAATATAACTTACTACTTAACTTACTTACTTGCTAAGTCGGATGAAAACCTACGATGTGTATCAGCTGATATCTTCGCTACTTTTTAAGTTACATTGTTTTAAAATATGAAAGAATATAAATATAAGTAAAAAAAAATTATCAAATCATAATGATAAAATGATAATGATGTAGGTACCTAATATGATATCTGCATGGTCTCTGGAGGTAAAAAAAAAGTTATTGGTGAAGAGTTTAGTTTATTGCTTCAGTTCTTAAAATAGAACATATATTATTCATTATCCTACACATAGCGATATAATAATACAAGTGATGACAACTCCTAATTCTCAATATTGTATATGAAGTTTTTCCGAGTAAGCCTTGAATTCAAAAAGTTTTTACTACTCGAGTCAGATTCTTGGATAACGTTGTTTGACGAGAAAGTTATTGCGCCAAGAGAATTTTCAATATCCGGAACGTTTCCACTCACGTAGACGTCTTTCTGATCAACTTCCGATACCAAATGATTTTCACCTGTCGAGTTGCTCTCTTGTATCACATTCGGCTGAAGGAAAATTCGGCAATCATGACAGTTTTGTGTGCGTAATTTGTGTAAGTCTTCAAAGAGTTTTAAGGCACTAGCATCACCGTAATCTTGTTCAAGTGACAAATCGTCCGGTCGAGGATAAGCACTTGCTGACCCAATAGAGATTCCACTCAATAATGCTGTAACAAAAATAACCATAAGAATTTTATTATTGACCTTGTATCCAAGATAAGTGCTCCGTTCTAATTTCGGAAAGTAGATAATATTAGTACAGTCAATGAAGGTAAAAATCAGCTACAAACTAGGCTGAGCGACAGCACTTTTTGAACGTCAAATTTTACATAAAGACAGTCCCCCAAAACGCCCACCCGTCACCACTTCCTAGTGTTTTAGCTGGGAAGAAGAAGTGGCGCAACAAACTCCCCAGCAACACATCTGTCTGTTGCGTTTTAAAAACTTGAATTTATACAATAGTATGCAAAGTCATTACATGCAAAAGGTAGGAAAAAAAATCAATTATCCAACATGGAAATCATAAATCAATTTTTAAGCTATTGCATAGCTTCTATCGCGGGCCTTGAGCCTGGCAACCGAATCCAGAAATTCCGTAACGAAAATAACCTAACACCGCTACGTCATTCGATTAGGCCTTTTTAAAATGGTCGCTCGCGGTCACCGAGCCGACCCGAACGTCTGCGTTCGGAAACAATCGGTGGGACAAAGTTAAGTGAAACGTATGTGATTTACATTAGTACAGTAACCCAGGTGAACGAATCGAGACCATATCACAATGACGCAGAGTACTAAATATATAATTGCATAAGTTGATAAAAAATGCTATGCAATAGCTTTACCGCGGCAGTCCCCGAGTGCCACATGTATTTTTTTATTTTGGTTGAGTATGGTTTACGCTCTACTTGAAAAGTGACATTATGCTTGTCTTGCACTTTTTGCATTTTAGGGTTGAAATCCACCCCTTCTGTTAAAAATGGGAAAAAATGCATATTTAACCATTCTGGCTTAAGTTATTGTGTTTAATTAGATAAAATATATTTTTTTAAATATTTATATGCATGATTTATGATTTTAATTAATTTCTCAACCCTTTCAGCAACCACCACTTGAATCGAAAATCATGAAAAAATCTTTTTTTTGTATTTCTGAGTTTTAAAATCGCACATTAACATTACATAAACAGTTTGTTTGATACTTATGATATAATTTTTGGTTGACAGTGAAATTTCAACCCTTAAAAACTACCCCCTTATTGCAAAATCACTGTAAAAATTGGTTTTAAAAACTTTAATCTATTAAATAGTCCATTACTGAAGTGAAATCTTATTTACTGAGTATATTATTGTGAAATTGTTTACCCTTAAAACTATCCCTTCTCATAATAATAATGGAATAATTCTTTTATCAGCTTTAATAAGTTAGAATCTTTTTTAATGTGAATTATATACTTAATATTATTAATATTATACAATTCACATTCTTCAAACTAGGTACCTACCCTTTGTGCAAAAAGTGATGAAAAAGCATTAAAGTATGCTTTGTCATCACTTTTCGCACAAAGGTAGGTACCTAGTTTAAAGTTGGAAATACCTTTTAACATTTTTTGACATGAAAATTTAATTTATGAATTAAGTGGAACATGTATTAAAATATAAGAAACGTTTATTCGTCTTTTATTTAAATAACACACACACACATACATATGTACATACATGTGTATTTAGTAAGCATGTACCTACCTATTGACTAGTATTGACACGTTTTCCTATCGTATATATGCATAGGTACCAAATTAAAATTGCATACCAAAAAAAAAATATAATTTGTTTTTTTTTTTTTTAATTGACTCCGTTAATTTGGTTAATGCGTCCCGGTTACATGGTTCTCACAGTAGAAGTAATGCTTTAAGTTTAAACGTCTTTATCTCGGTTATTTTTCATCCTATAAAAACAAAAAGAAACCAAAATCTTTGTTAATAAAAAAGGACTCAAATTTCGTTCTTGTATCATTTTTTACGAATATCCAATATTTTTGAAGTTATTTTCAAAAGAAAATGAAATTTAGGTTATAATTTATTTATTTAAATTAATTTTATTAAATCAATTCTTTTTTCAAAAATAAGCATTCTAAACCGGGCAAAACTTTTGAGGTCATCAGTTATGCTAAAAAAAAAGAAAGTCGTTTAGGGATAACCATAAATTTGAATGTATGTGGAAATGGTGACTTTCATAATTTTTTATCACGAAAAATCACAATCTTTGATCTTTAATAACTCAGAAAGTATTGGTTTATTCCAAAAACTTTAGGTAAGTATATTACAAATTTTGCTTAGAATTTGTCTCTCTATCGATTCTTGGGGTATTTTTTATTAAAATAATTTTCACCCCCGAGAAGGGTCATCCACCCCTAGGGCAAAAGCGCATGTTGGCACTATACCACTTTTGTTTCTTAAGATATCCCCCACCTACACACCAATTTTCATGAAAATGGATGGAGATTCAACGAAATCGGAAGTCATTGACTGTAGGTACTATACGTATTTACTATATATATTTAGGTTACACAGATGTTACGATTATAAATAGCACTTCTAGAATGTACGCACATCCTCTAAATGAGGCTACCTAATAGTTTTAAAGTTAGTCAACAATATTTAATAAAAAAAGAAACGATGCATACTTAATATTTAAAAATTAAAGTACCATAAGGTTACTCAATTGATTATTTTTTAAATTCTGAAGAAAAATATAATGAATATTATATATTTGTATACTTACATGATAAGCCAACGGCCAGAATAAAAAGGGTAATAGTGCATTTAGCGAACATCTTGCTGTACGTGCTACTAACGTAAAGTTGAAAACGAAACTGTGAAGTATCGATCGCTGTCGTTGCTTATAAAGCTACTTTTATGGCTTATGACGTAGTCATATTACGTCAATCCAATGCTTGAAAATCCAAACTGAACTAGACTTGATAAGGTCGCGATAATCAGGGTCAGAGGTTGTGTGATATATAGGTACAGTATACGAAAAATAAACGGGAAAAATTACATTATATACTGTAACGTAGCGCTTTACATATAAAATAACAGTTTCCTATTGTATTTTTACAGGTTTTATGAATTACTGTTTGAATTCATTTATTACAAACTAGCTGCTGCCAGCGACTTCGTCCGCGTGGAATAGTTACTTTACCCCCGATTTTGAAACTCTCAGCCCGATCGGTTTAAAATTGACAAAGTTTCATACAAACGTTCATCCCCTATTTTATCCCCTTGGGGGTAGAATAAAAAAAATAAAATAAAAAAAAAAAACGTAAGAGTAAACAAATATAATCAGAAAGCTCCGAACTGCTAAGCTATCGGGAGTTACACGTGTTATTGTGAGTCAACCATAAAAGATAGACATATGCTGTAGCGGGATATTTTTTAGATAATTTTATATAAAACATTTCCGTAATACATGATTTCTATGTAACTTTAACCATTAAGGCTACACACGCGACGGAAGCTTAAAATAATGGAGTTACTTCTCCCGTTTTCCCAACATTTTCCTTCACTGCTCTGCTCCTATTGATTGTAGCGTGATGATAAGTATACTATAACCTGCCCAGGAGTATGAAGAATAATTGCACCAAGTTTCGTTAAAATCGGTCGAGTAGTTTTTGTTTCTATAAAGAACATACAGACAGACAGACAGACAGACAAAAATGTTACTGATTGCATTTTTGGCACCAGTATCGATCACTAATCACCCCCTGATAGTTATTTTGAAAATATATTCCTTGTACAGAATTGACCTCTCTACAGATTTATTATAAGTATAGATTATCGGAAGATTTTCAATTCCGATACTGATTTCCGATATTTGATCTCAATATCGGAATTTCGATATTAATATCGGTATTTCGTAATTTCGTTAGAAATTGCATATTTTAATTGCAAATTCCGAATTAGGTTGAATGGAGTACAGTAAAAAACATTTTTTAAACATATTCTTTAATTTGGTGTAGGTTATAATCAAATAGTTCTCCGTCTTTTCCTATACTTATCACTAACTAGCTGACCCGCGCAACTCCGTCTGCGTCACATAAGAGAGAAAAAAAAACAGTTTTTGTAACATTTTTCATTGATGCTCCACTCCTATATATCGTAGCGTGATGTTATATAGTCTAAAAAAACTAAGTGTTTAGTTCCTAAGAAACTTACCTTTATAATATTAGTAAAGAGGACTACGTTCGCGTAGATGTCGGAAAAAATGTTGGTGCCCACTATAATAAAGGGTGCTCAGGGCACTGTACTACCTCCTCCGTTTCAAATAAATAAAAAAAACGTTACCTCGAATCAACATTGATCAACAAAACAGACTATTTCGTGCGATTTTTTTTGTACTCGTAACATTCAAACTAATAAATACTGATGAATCAAGATGATTCATCAATTTCGTAGGTACTTAGCCCAAAACAATTTTATTTGGTTTTTTATGAGAACAACATAATTAATAGCACTGATTCATTTAAATCTATTTTTCAATTAGGTAGGTCGTATACGGTTAAACAGTTTTATAGGGGCCTAACTTCGAGTAACATTCGCTTGTCCGACATCGAATATCGTTATTTTTTAACGATATTTAGCACCGTATGAGGAATGAGAAAACTGAATAAGCAGCTCGTAGCTCAATAATAATGTCACACGGGTCGATCTTCGGGTCGGATCGGGTCGCTTGCCGAGGTCAGCCTATAGATGGATGACCAGTCGTTACGGTGACTGTAAGAGTGAGCGACACAAACAATACTATTATAGCTCTTGTATCGCATGCTTAGCAAGCTGGCAACAAGAATATGGTTAAGCGTGCTATCGCGCTCGGCGGTACACAAGGTCGGGAAAATATAGGTTTAGTTTAAAACTCAAATAGAAAAGTTTTTCTGATTTCGATATTGGATCATTCAATATCGGAATTCTAATATCAGAACTTGCGTCCCGAGATTCCCATATTGCGATATTCCGAGATTCCGAGATTCATGTCCTAATACAAATCACTTGTACAGAAATAAGTACTTAACATTACTTGATCTATATATTTTGTTGTCCAAGAAGAGTAAGAGCTTATAGTGCTAACATAATAAATATAAAAATAAACCATGTAAGGTAATTGTTAAAAGTTTAACTATGTTTTTTATTACTTTTAATTTCTTTTCTTGGAAGTGTTTTAGTGCCTAAACTTAAAACAAAAAGATCCAATCCACATTTTTAATATTGTAGAAAAGGTCTAAAGACAATTTTACTGATAAAACTATATTTATTAACATGAAACTTATTAAAACAATACTATACAGGAAGTACCTACATAGATAACGATACCCAATATTTAAGAGGAATTGGTTTTAGCTGCTGAAGCACAGTTCGATAAGATATTGAATGTGCGGTTTTACCAATGAATTATAAATAGTAAGTATGGCGGACTTTACGAGGAAAACATCTCACAATTCGAATTGCATTCTCGATATTGAACGGGAGCGCTTACGTACTACCGCCTTGCCACGTTCTAATTACTGTATAAATATAGTCACTATAGATATACAGTAAACTGTGTACTGTGAACTCTTATAAAATACTAGCTGCTGCCCGCGACTTCGTCCCCGTGGAATCCCCGATTTTAAAACATTCTTTATCGCTGCTCCGCTCCTATTAGCTTAAGCGTGATTATATATAGCCTAAAGCCTTCCTCGATAAATGGTCTATTCAACCCAAAAAGAATTTTTCAATTCGAACCAGTAGTTCCTGAGATTAGCGCGTTCAAACAAACAAACAAACTCTTCAGCTTTATAATATTAGTATAGATTTATCCAAATTCAGTATAACCTAAACTCGCGTATCATTAACCTGGACCCATAATAATAACACGCACAACACGTCCATTGACAGTGCCCTAGTTAAAAAGTGTAGTTAATCTATCTACGTTCTCTAGAATCTTATATTCTAGTGTTATGTTCCTAGCACAGGTTTAAGGCGTTTCCCTGACCAAATAACCTTGAGCATTCGTTCCCTCTTTGCCACCCGCATCCTGCGCACGCCCTTTTATCATAGAATTCACACAATTTTTGGAATTATATTGTTTAAAACAGATAAGCGTTCTTTTGAAATGAAATAAAACGTGTATAAATATACAATAAAATCCTGAAATTATTAGAGCGTTGCATTTAGGAACAGATGCATAAAATCAACAGTTTTAGTCATTTTTTAAAAGTAGATTTTTTTATTTGTAACACATAAAAATAAATTCAATCAAGTCAAATCTAACCTACTTTACAGTTGGGACGCGGGCCCAGTGCGAGTTGGTGAATGTCACATGTCTTCGAATTTTTGGTTCTAGGACATGCCGGTTTCATCACGATGTTTTCCACCGTTTTGAGAGCCGTGGTGATGAAGTTAATTACACAAAGTAATGCGCCTGGCAGGGTTCGAACCCGCGACCTACCATTCGTAAGTCGGGGCCGTTACCACTCGGCCGCCACTGCTGCTATAAAACAAGATGTTAAAATAAAATTCTTTCCTACAAGTTGACGAATGAGAATGAGAATGAGAGCTAAATTAAGAACTAAAAGAAAGGGGCGGCAGATGAATTCGCTCCACGCCTAAGTCGTGAGTCACAGAGCCGTATAACAGACCACCATTGTTTCTATCCCTTCACTCCCACAAAGTGCATTCCAGATCCTGATTCAATCATGGCTGCCCTTCAGAAGTTTTTAATTGGTCCATGGGTAGGTATACATAGATCACGCCACTTTGCGCAAACGATTCTGACTTGACCATACCCTAATGAGGGGGCGTCGACATAATACAATAGACGACCAGCGGCCATGATGCGCGCGCGCCGCTCGGACAATAGATGACGTCGTGGAGGTGTATTTTGTTTTTGACACCTAATCACCTCACGTGACGTAAGATGTCATACGATCCTGTGCTGCGTTGAATCGCGTGCGAGTACTTGCCTACTCGCTACAATATTTACGATATTATTACTTTATGTTTAAGTGTCTTCAAATGGCTAGTATAATGTATTCGTGGATGTAAAATCCGCGCAGTGCACGGTGGTCCAAGCGCCTTACAAGCGCGGTCATAAATACCTTACTTTATTAAATTTGTTAAATGGGTTTTTTTCTAAAGGGTAATTAATAAAAAAATACTTCACTCATGTACATTAATGCTTTACTTACATAATTTATTACATTGTATACAATAAAATGTACAATATGTACTGTTTCATCTATATTTAAATAGTCAATATTTGAGATTTATTCTCTCTCGTTCAGCAATACATCTGCATAATTATGATATTAACGCTGTTCATGAAGGGTTTATTACATTAAATATGTATTCTTTTATATATTATACATATTACGTACAACAAAAGGCAAGAAAACTTTTTTTTCCCTAATCCTAGTGTTCATCAAATGATGTACCCTAATCTTATTACAATCTAGCCTTGTGTTTAGACTAATAAGTAGGTAATTTAATTACAACTTAAACTGCTATATTGTCTTTACTAAGAATTTGTGTCCTATGGCACTTTTCTTATTGTCTCTATTAAGGCGAATACACTTCGTTCATGTTTTTTTTTTATATTATAAGGCCTACATGCCACACTTTGGCAAACGCTTGAGCTACGTCTAGAAAAACAGTAGAAAAAACTTTCTTGTTTTCTAACGCGTTTTCTATTACGTTTGTGATTCTGTGCACTTGATCGATTGTTGAGTGTTTTTCTCAAAAACCAAACTGGTGCTCGTTATAATGCTCCTGTAATCTATTATTGGTTTAAGTCGTTTGAGTAGCAGCTTTTCAAATAGTTTTGACATTATTGGTAGCAGGGAAATCGGTCTATATGATGTTGTTTTGTGAGCCGGTTTCCCAGGCTTTGCTTTCATTATTACTTCAGCAACTTTCCATAAGTCTGGAACATATTTAAGCCTCAGTGCGGCATTAATAAGGGTTGTTAGCTTAACCAGACCCTTTCTTGGTAAGTTGTGAAGTATCTCCCCTGTTATTAAGTCGTACCTAACCTGGCGATTTTCGTGGGCTAATTTTCTGTTTTATTTCTCGAGCGACTTCTCTCGGTGTAACTAGTTTTATGGCATCTACATGATCTGGCGTCACTGTATTGGGTGTGATCTTCAATATTTTCCCCCTCGTTTGGTTGAAAAATATTTTGCTCATTAGTACGTGCCCATTGCCCGTTTTCACACTTGATGGGAGGAATTTGGGCTATCGGCCCCTTTAGCTGCTTAGTAGCGTTACTTAGTTTCTGAAGGTAGGTTTTGGTTGAGTCGTCTTTATAGTCCTGGATTAGTCTTCTTACTTTTTTGTAAGTTTGTTTAGTGTCCGTTTGTCATCAGGACACAGATTGATGCCACACTTTTCTCTGCCTTCTTTTCTCCATAATAAGTTGCTTGATTCTGGGAGGATATTTGACAACACGTGTTGATGTTTCTGAGGAACCAGGTTATGGCAGACCAAATCTCAAAAATTTTTGCACTGCGCCAACCGTGTCGTCAAAAAGAAATGACAAAAATCGTCAAAAAAAATCCAATATTATTGGAAGAAATTACGAAATTCAACAGATAAATTCAAATATTATCGAAAGAGATAACGACATTCGACAGAAAAAAATCCAAAAATATTGCAAGAGATGACGAAATTCGACAGATAAATTCAAATATTATCGAAAGAGATGACGACATTAGATAGAAAAAAATCGAAAATATTGCAAGTGACAACGAAAATCGAAAGATAAAATCCCATAGGTACTTTAAAAAGAAATAACAAGAATCGACAGAAAAATTCCAATATATTCGGAAGAAATGACGAAATTCCACAGATAAATTCTAATATTATCGAAAGAGATGACAACAATTTGCAGATATCAGATACCCTCGACAGTAACGACATTTATTTATTTATTTTATTTATTTTATTTGGCACTTCAACAATGAGTACACTATTACAATACAAGAAAGCATTCCAGACTTAAGTTTAAGTGCCTCATCACTTAAAGAAGAGCACTACATGCACTAACTTTACGCATACAACGCTATTGTAATTTTGAAAAAACAATAATGAAAAATTACAGTGAACAATTTAAAAAACTAGAAATAAGGAGAGTATACAGTAACAGTTAACAACAATCATTTTGTGAAACACTATTTAAGATTCTTTTTATAGTAGGTACAGATGTAAGAAATAAATCAATGTCTTCATCGTGTTTTTTATAGACAGCATACATTCTGGAAAGTGAGCAATGCTGTCTTAAATTGGTATTGCTTTTTGGCATGCTAAACAGTCTCCTATTATGACTTCTTGGCAAATTTCGTGGAACATGGAAGGATACTTTACTCAGCAACTCAGGACAGTTCAAAGAGCCTGTTACTAATTTTTTAAGAAAGATTAAATCAAACATATCTCTACGTTTCTCTAACGAGACAATCCCAAAATAGTTCAACCTGTCCTGGTACGATTTGAGCCTTTTGCCCATATTACAGTGATAAGTGAGATGCCATAGGAACCTTTTTTGCAATCGCTCGATACGCTTGATATGCACGTTATATTTAGGGGACCAGACAACACTACAATACTCCAGGTGACTCCTGACTAGCGAGTTGTACATAATTTTCTTTGTTTTAATATTTTTAAATTTTTTACACTCTCTCATAACGAAACCAAGTATTCTTGATGCTTTTAGTGTGATTTTATCAATATGCTCAACAAATTTCAGCGTTTTATCAAATTAAACACCCAGGTCTCGAATAGATTCCACTTCTTCTAGCTGTTGATCATTTATCCTATATGTTGAGGGTATTATATTTATTTTTTTAGTAAATTTAATGTGCTTACATTTCCCTAAATTTAAAGCCATTCTATTATGCTCACACCATTTACTCAGCCTATCTAAATCGCACTGAAACTTAACTGAATCAGCAGTAGATCTTATCTCTTTTATGGCTTTAAGATCGTCAGCGAATAGATATATTTTAGAATTCAGAAAGCACTTATGTATATCATTGATGAATAGAATGAATAAGGGTGGTCCTAAATGAGATCCCTGGGGAATTCCTGAAGTGGCTGTGTATGAATCGGAATTGCAGCCATTCACCACAACTCTAAGCGTCCGTTCTGCCAGATATGACCTAAACCAACTCAGCAAGGGATCCGAAATACCGTATAACTTTAACTTTTCGACAAGTAAACCATGATCGACTGTGTCGAATGCCTTGCTGAAGTCAGTGTAGACTGCATCGACCTGAATACGCGCATCAACTGCATCAATAATACTATCAGCATAAGTCACCAAATTTGTAGCCGTTGATTTACCCTTTATAAAACCATATTGGTTATCTATTATCAACTGCGAGATATGTCTACACAATATAGGACATATAAGTGCTTCAAAAACTTTGGCCAGTACAGAGAGAATAGCTACGGGCCTATAGTTGGTCACATCAGATTGTTCACCGCTTTTAAAAACATTTTTAACAACTTTTAACAACTTTTAAAGACATCAGTAAACAAGCTGATCCAAAACGCATTATTCATGGTGGATCGATTACGATTGGAATCGAATGGATCGATTGGCAGATTGATTCATCAGGAACCAATAAATACTGATCAGACACTGAACGAAATAACAATATTTATAAAAACGGAAACGGAACAGGAATAACCTCCCTTGGATCAAGTACAATTCAATTTGAAAATACCTAGTACATAATTAAATATCAGTCAACTGATACCTATACATACGGGTCTGTCACGAGGCAAAATAACAATGTCTAGCATTGGACTCATTCCAGGGATGGATGACAACTTCTATGGAGTACTCTTCAGAAAAATTAATGTCTTCATTCAAACAAATTCGAGTGTTAGTGACTCATATGGATCATACACCGAACAAAATAACACCTATGGAGGATCTAAATCAGAAGATGGAAATATGTATGCATCGAAAGCAATTTTATAGGATAATAGATTTAAGAAGAAATGATTCTCGTGCTAAGATCAATAACTGTGCAGAACAACAATAAGTATTAATAAAGGCTAATATGACAGTATTTATCTGATGATCAGACAGTAACGGATCTCGAAAAATAAAAATTTGGTTGCTTCATGTTTTTGAACACACCGACTTCCGAAATTAAAGTTATTTTGTACTTTTTGGTTTTTTTTTTTTTTGTTTAGAAGTCGGTTTTATTTTTTGTAAAAAGTTTTTTTATTTTTCCCTTTTTAGTGGTTCACTCCCAGCTAAACATACCCATCACAGCGTACGTGGTATAAATTAGTGTAAACAATAAACAAACATGCGATTTCAGCTATCTCGACAGATTTGCTATCATTTATTGAAATTAACAAAAAACCGCTTATTCGATTTCGATAAAATTTTCATGGGACCATATGGGAAGTATACCCTTTCCAACAAAAAAAGAATTTTTCAAATCGAAAAAATGTGATTTCCTCACTCTTTTCCCATACCTGTCCTAAAATGTCATTTTTAATTACAGCTATCTCATATTTGTCAACAGTGTATTGTATTATATTCTATTATCATTTCAAATCTCGAAAACTTCTTAAAATCTTGCATTTACAAGTGCACTACCAAGATGCAAATTAGAAATAATGCGAAAAATATAACAATATCTCTAGATAGAACCATCTATCGATCAACTAGAACTAGAAACAGTAGGATCTAAATCGACTCGTAGTAACGACCTTACGCCTCCACCAGAATAGGTACAGCCACGTGACATCCCCATGTGGTACTAGTTTAATAGGTAATACTTACACATTCGTACAGTACGTAAATTCCAAGAAAAATATAATTCTAATTGGGTCACATGAACTCATATCACATGCACATGATTGTAAAATACCTACTGGAACCAAACATTCGATGCTAGTGTTCCAGGAAACTCAATCTTAATGACGTTCAAATCTAGGGTTGCCACCCGTTCTTTATTATAAAGTATTGTACGTTATATCGGGTAATTGTACTTTATACTTTATGAAAACAATAAAGTATCTGGGATTCAATTAACATATAATACCTAAAAAAAATATTTAATGTTTGTTGTAAATTTTTTGTGTAAAACAGAACCACAGACACCGAGTAACTGGAATCGATGACTTTATCAATTGTTGCCCCATAGATTCGATATAATTGACTAATATACCATTTTGTGTTCGTCACATAAACGCTAATTTTCATTTTTAAAGTATTAAGAACCTTATTTCATTTTTTATTGCCACCACGACAGCATTCACGGAGAGAGATTTTTCTGTGATGAATCGCAAATGGCGAGACGAAAGAAACTAAGCGTTTAGGAATGTTATAAAAAAAAAACGTCCGTTCCGCCTCCTCCATCGCTAGCGTTACTGCTTCGCAGAAGGAGGCGACCGCTTCCCATGCCTTCTCGCTCGCGCCGCGGCGAGAAGGCATGGCTTCTCGCTTCTGCTGGACGCAAAAGGTCGCCGCCGCCGATCGCCTCCACGAGGACACGGCGGTGCTTTGCCCAAGCAGGGCAGACCTCCACCGTATGCTCCACCGTGTCCTCCGGGCGATCCAAACAGTGCTGACACCCAGACGTGTCCTCCCGCTGGATCCGACAAGTCACCTGTGTAGGTACCCCAGTGTACCTACCACAAGCCAACAGCCGTGTCCAGTGAGCACCTGCGTAAGGCGGAAGGTGAGGACGCCGTGGCGTCTCTCTAACCACTCCTCAAAGAGGGGACTTATCACCGCAATGGTGGCGTGCCTAGCGCTGGGTTGCAGCAGTCGCTGTCTCCATACCTCCGTGAGATCTCGCCGGAGCTTCGTCCGCTGCGTAGCAATTTGCCGCGGCAGCAGGGTTTCACCCCGGTGTAAAATGCCTGCTTCACAGCATCTTTAAATAGTTAAGATGCTCTGAATCAATTTTTTTTTTGTTTATACCATCAATAACCAATCTACTCTATTTGTACAAAAAAATATTGGCAACCCTAGTTATATCTCCTATTGGCCTTCGAAAATGACTTGGTAACAATATTTTGTGCTTTTCCCAAAAATAAAAACCAGAAAACAAGCTGACTTTCCTGTTTATCACGACATTATTGAATCCAGTTCATTCCTGTTTTGATATCAATCATTTGCTGGTTGTGAAATACGACTACGTCACAAGTTGCTTTATAAGCGACGACAGCGATTGATGCTTCACGAGCCTGATCCCGATGTTCGGTAAGCCGATCCTCGACCGAAAGCTTACTTTCAGAGAGCACATACCTACTGACGGTACTACGCAATCGTGCCGCTTTCGCTCTCAGTAAGTCCATTCCATGCTGAATGGACGCAGCAAGCCATCCCTGAAATGCAAACTACGCATTATCATCACGTGCATACGCCCCATAATGACTTAGGTATGCGTAACAGCCTTCGCCCTTCCCCGACATTTGCCTAACGAGCCAGGCCTCGCCGCTGAGCCATTAGCGTTAAAAAATCCCCAAAATAATACGAACCTGCAACCCCCCCCCCCCCCAATGACCCCGCAAAGCCGAGGCCCGTGTCCCACAGGGGATGCCTTAGCGAGCGGTCGTTTAGCTTGTAAGCTTAGCTTTTAGCCCTGGCTGGGGGCCTATTCATTTGAGGCCACCACAGGAAAGTCCGGTTAAGCAGTAACCAGCCGTACAGTGCTGAACTGCGAGTGGACAATTTAAAAAAAAAATGGATTCTCCACAATTACATCTTCCACGTTACAGCAGTAAGTAGCACGTACACCAAGATTTCCATGTAAGTATACAAATAGAAAATAATTAATTATGATTTTCTCCAGAAACCGTCAAACATCGTAATAACTAATTTATCTACCAATAGAAAAATATTTAATGCAACTGGTCAATAAATTCGTCGCTGAAACAAAACCAAAATGCGCTTAGCAATGCAATCACAGCAAACTGCAGAAATACCAAATTGACAGCTGAAAACAAACTTTTAATATGTCACAAAAAAAAAAACAGAAAATATAAATGTCGTCAATAACGTGGACCTTAATATCCGTAAGTTGGATTCTATAAGAAACAAAAGTAATAAGTTTAAAAAATGCCGCTTTGTAAACCAAACATCCAGGAAACTGTCTGATGTTTGTAAGTCGATAAATTACCTCATAGATTGTTGCGATTAAAGTGATGAATATCTAAATCCTAGTGAAAATCGTAAAAGAATAACGAGTACCTAACAAATCAAGTTTCAAATTAAGCAATTCTACAAATGAACCCAAAAAGGGGACAACTCTCTATTACTTTAGTCCTATTAAGAACACGACATCTCACGAATATAACACCTCTTTGCAACACAATGCAAAGGGTCAAAGAGCATAAGCAGATGTGCGTACATTCTAGAAGTGCTACATATAATCGTAACATCTGAGTTACCTAAATACAGTGTGAAATCTTAATGGTTGTTTTCCCGCGGCAGGACGATTACCCATCAGTAGTACTATCGGAACACAAAGTTAAACAAAAAAAATAAATGTTTTTTTTTTTTCAAATCATTAAAAAAGTGTTCATAAACTCGAAAGAGCGAGAATCAATAGTAGTGCACTAGACATAAAGTAGGTAGATGAGACGCACGTACCGCCCGCCGCGTACCTATGTACATATAGCGCGATGCACTACTGTTGGTTCAAGTCGCTTTCGAGTCTTGTTTATCACAATTGTTAATCTGCCATTTATGGAGTCTAATATTTTTTATATATATAAATCGATTGTATTACCGATACAAACTCATTTCGCTTCGGGAAAACAACCATTACAATTTCACACTGTATATATTACTTTCCAAAATATTGACTTGAATTTTAGAATTTATTACAGAGCACTTATCTTGGCTACATACAAGGTCAATAATAAAATTCTTGTGGTTATATTTTGTTACAGCATTACTGAGTGGAAACTATTGGGTCAGCAAGTGCTTATCCTCGACCGGACGAACGATCAATTAAACAATATTTAGGTGATGGTAGTGACCTAAAACTCTTTGAAGACTTTTACGGGAAAAAGCAGAAAATAGAATAATGGTGCCCAAACTTTTTTACACCAGAATGCCATTCAAGGGAGCAACACAACAGCTGAAAATAATTTGGTATCGGAAGTTGATCACCCATGATCCGGATAGTGGAAATTCTCTTGGCGCAAAATCCGCCATGCCATACAACGCTATCCAACAATCTGACTCGAGTAGTAACAACTTTTTGGGATCAAGGCTTACTCAGGACGACATCAAATCACTTGTATATCGCCATGTGTAGGATAGTAAATATGTTATATTTTAGGAACTGAAACAATAAACTAGACTTTTTACCAATAACATTTTTTTCTTTAAAATTTTGTATTCCTCTAGATTCCTTGATTACTGACAGAGGTTCCAAATTTTTCGCACCGCCACATCTGCAGATGTGGCGGTGCTAGAGACAGCGGCCCTCAAGGACCATATTGCAGTGCTAATGCAAAGGCAACCACCTTGCATTAATGTTTGTCAAGCTATTGCTCGTCGTGAACTGAAGCGGGATACTGTGAACGTCACCAGTGCTCACATGTGTTGTTGCAGACAGGCACAATGTGATCCCCAAAGGAAGACATTCGTCTTCGGTGCTCAGCGGTGTGCCGCGCTTGCAGCAGCCATCTCAAACTCAAGAGCAAATACACACTACATAAAATACAGAAACGTCGCTGAAACAAAACCAAATGCGCCTAGCAATTAAATAACAGCAAACTGCAGAAATATCAAATTGACAGCTGAAACCAAACTTGTAATTTGCTTAGGGAAAAACGATCGCAACCCAAACATACTGATTTCTCATTTGCAAAATATATTAGAATACTTTTTCAAATACCATTATAATCGTATTAAATCTAGTCAGTAACGTGGACCTTCAATGTCCGTAAGTTGAATTCTATAAGAAACAAATGTAATAAGTTTAAAAAATGCCACTTTGTAAACCAAACATCCACGAAACTGTCTGATATTTGTAAGTCGATAAATTACCTCATAGATTGTTGCGATTATAGTGATGAATATCTAAATCCTAGTGAAATTCGTAAAAGAATAACGAGTAAAAAATCAAGTTTCAAATTAAGCATTTCTACAAATGAACCCAAAAAGGGGACAACTCCCTATTACTTTAGTTGTATTAAGAACACGACATCTCACGAATAAAACACCACTTTGCAACACAATGCAAAGGGTCAAAGAGCATAAGCAGATGTGCGTACATGCTAGAAGTGCTACATATAATCGTAACATCTGAGTTACCTAAATATATATTACTTTCCAAAATATTGACTTGAATTTCAGAATTTATAACAGAGCACTTATCTTGGCTACAAGGTCAATAATAAAATTCTTGTCGTTATATTTTGTTACAGCATTACTGAGTGGAAACTATTGGGTCAGCAAGTGCTTATCCTCGACCGGACGAATGATCAATTAAACAATATTTAGGTGATGGTAGTGACCTAAAACTCTGAAGACTTTTACGGGAAAAAGCAGAAAATAGAATAATGGTGCCCAAACTTTTTTACACCAGAATGCCATTCAAGGGAGCAACACAGCAGCTGAAAATAATTTGGTATCGGAAGTTGATCAGAAACACGTCCAAGTGAGTGGAAAGTTTCCGGATAGTGGAAATTCTCTTGGCGCAATATCCGCCATGCCACACAACTATCCAACAATCTGACTCGAGTAGTAACAACTTTTTGGGATCAAGGCTTACTCAGGACGACATCACATCACTTGTATATCGCCATGTGTAGGATAGTAAAATGTTATATTTTAAGAACTGAAACAATAAACTAGACTTTTCAACGCTAACTTTTTTTTCTTTAAAATTTTGTGTTCCTCTAGATTCCTTGATTACTGATAGAGATTCCAAATATTTCGCACCGCCACATCTGCAGATTAAATCTAGTCAGTAACGTGGACCTTAATGTCCGTACGTTGAATTCTATAAGAAACAAATGTAATAAGTTTAAAAAATGCCGCTTTGTAAACCAAACATCCACGAAACTGTCTGATGTTTGTAAGTCGATAAATTACCTCATACATTGTTGTGATTTTAGAGATGAATATCTAAATCCTAGTGAAATTCGTAAAAGAATAACGAGTAACAAATCAAGTTTCAAATTAAGCATTTCTACAAATGCACCCAAAAAGGGGACAGTTCCCTATTACTTTCAATTAAAAAAAAAATTGGATGCTCCACAATTTCATCCCCCACGTCACAGCAGTAAGTAGCACGTACACCAAGATTTCCGCTAAATCCACTACGACCCTTTTTGTTCTGACCGTTGGCTTACCATGTAAGTATACAAATAGAAAATATTAATTATGATTTTCTCCAGAAACCGTCAAACATCGTTATAACTAATTTATCTAACCAATTGAAAAATATTTGATGCAACTGGTCAATAAATACGCCACTTCTTAAAATGATTAGTAGACGTAGGTAGTGACTAACACCGGTGAACTTTAGCAGTACTATCCTCACACGAGTGGTCGCGAGTTTCAAATCCCAGTGAACCAAATCACTTTTCGTAAGATCTAAAATTAATATTTGGAATTATAAAAAAAGATAATAAACACTGCTTGTCGTCTTCAAACTGCAAAAATCATTGCAAGATGGCAGCACTAGTAACATGCCATAAATGCAAGAAATTGGTAAGCATAAAAAGTACTGCTTTGTGTTCTGCCTGTGATAATAGGTATGGATTTGATTGCGATGGCTACCTTAGACAAACTTATCGCCTCAAGGACGCAGAAGCAACAAAAAAAAAGTGGAGATGTAAGGTATGCATCAAAAGTAAAAAATACGCTACTACCGACTCTTCAACCAATATTACCGTAGGGAAAAACCAACTTCCTCAAAAATGCACTTGCCCACAGAACAACCACTAAGTACTAAAGCTGAACATAATGAAGCGTTGAAACGTCGATCTTCAGTTCAAAATACAGTTGGCTTACTTGATTCCGACACACTGTCTGATTGTGAAACATCTTTTAAATCATATACTCCCAAAAAATTGTCAAGGAGTGTTGACGGAACTGTGCCTGACATGATATTAGTCTCAGAAATTAAAGAGATAATTGCTCAGCTCACATTAAATCTTGAAAGCACTGAAAATGAACTGGGAAATATAATGTTAGAAAACACTGATCTACATAAGCAAACAAATAAGTTAAAGAACTACAGAAAATAAAAGATTGTCTCTTTTTCTTAGAGTTGCCCGTACCCGGACTTGTGAATAAGGAGGGTGACTGGTAAAACCAGTGAACGCAAATAAAACATGGAAGCATTACTTCAAGGGATCTAAGCGCGAATCGGGACCCAAAAATCCAAACAAACTCACACATCGAAACCTCGTCGCTAATACGATGCACAGTTAAAAATTGACCTTATTTCCCAAGTATTTGGGTTTAAATTACCATGTAACGAATAGGCCGTGTAACTAAACACGTGAGCGGCGCAATCGGTAAGCCCCGCCTACCGCGGCGCAATGTGCTTTGGGTCATTTTTTTGAGTTAGGAATGCTACAACTGTCATGTATTAAAATTTAAGTTCGTCTTTTTGTTGTCATAACACCAGAGACGTCGTTTGTCAGTCGATAAATTACCTCATAGACTGTTGTGATTTTAGAGATGAATATCTAAATCCTAGTGAAATTCGTAAAAGAATAACGAGTAACAGATCAAGTTTCAAATTAAGCATTTCTACAAATGAACCCAAAAAGGGGACAACTCCCTATTACTTTAGTCGTATTAAGAACACGACATCTCACGAATATAACACCTCTTTGCAACATAATACAAAGGTTCAAAGAGCATAAGCAGATGTGCGTACATTCTAGAAGTGCTACATATAATCGTAACATCTGAGTTACCTAAATATATATTACTTTCCAAAATATTGACTTGAATTTCAGAATTTATAACAGAGCACTTATCTTGGCTACAAGGTCAATAATAAAATTCTTGTGGTTATATTTTGTAACAGCATTACTGAGTGGAAACTATTGGGTCAGCAAGTGCTTATCCTCGACCGGACGAATGATCAATTAAACAATATTTAGGTGATGGTAGTGACCTAAACTCTTTGAAGACTTTGACGGGAAAAAGCAGAAAATAGAATAATGGTGCCCAAACTTTTTAAAGTACACCAGAATGCCATTCAAGGGAGCAACACAACAGCTGAAAATAATTTGGTATCGAAAGTTGATCAGAAACACGTCCAAGTGAGTGGAAAGTTTCCGGATAGTGGAAATTCTCTTGGCGCAATATCCGCCATGCCATACAACGCTATCCAACAATCTGACTCGAGTAGTAAACACTTTTTGGGATCAACGCTTACTCAGGACGACATCACATCACTTGTATTATTATATCGCCATGTGTGGGATAGTAAATATGTTATATTTTAAGAACCGAAACAATAAACTAGACTTTTTACCAATAACATTTTTTTCTTTAAAATTTTGTATACCTCTAGATTCCTTGATTACTGACATAGGTTCCAAATATTTCGCACCGCCACATCTGCAGATACTAATATCTGCAAATGTGGCGGTGCTAGAGATAGCGGCCCTCAAGGACCGTATTGCAGTGCCAATGCGAAGGCAACCAACTTTCATTAATGTTTGTCAAGCTATTGCTCGTCGTGAACTGAAGCGGGATACTGTGAACGTCACCAGTGCTCACATGTGTTGTTGCAGACAGGCACAATGTGATCCCCAAAGGAAGACATTCGTCTTCGGTGCTCAGCGGCGCGCCGCGCTTGCAGCAGCCATCTCAAACTCAAGAGCAAATACACACTACATAAAATACAGAAACGTCGCTTTAACAAAACCAAATGCGCCTAGCAATTAAATAACAGCAAACTGCAGAAATACCAAATTGACAGCTGAAAACAAACTTTTCATATGCTTAGGGGAAAACGATCGCGAACGATTTTAAATACCACTATAATTGTATTAAATCTCAGTAGTAGTCAGTAACGTGGACCTTAATGTCCGTAAGTTGAATTCTATAAAAAATATATGTACTAAGTATAAAAAATGCCACTTTGTAAATCAAACATCCACGAAAGTAACTCGATAAATTACCTCATAGATAGTTGTGATTTTAGAGATGAATATCTAAATCCTAGTGAAATTCGTAAAAGAATAACGAGTAACAGATCAAGTTTCGAATAAAGCATTTCTACAAATGAACCCAAAAAGGGGACAACTCCCTATTACTTTAGTCGTATTAAGAACACGACATCTCACGAATATAACACCTCTTTGCAACATAATACAAAGGTTCAAAGAGCATAAGCAGATGTGCGTACATTCTAGAAGTGCTACATATAATCGTAACATCTGAGTTACCTAAATATATATTACTTTCCAAAATATTGACTTGAATTTCAGAATTTATAACAGAGCACTTATCTTGGCTACAAGGTCAATAATAAAATTCTTGTGGTTATATTTTGTTACAGCATTACTGAGTGGAAACTATTGGGTCAGCAAGTGCTTATCCTCGACCGGACGAATGATCAATTAAACAATATTTAGGTGATGGTAGTAACCTAAAACTCTTTGAAGACTTTTAAGGGAAAAAGCAGAAAATAGAATAATGGCGCCCAAACTTTTTTACACCAGAATGCCATTCAAGGGAGCAACACAACAGTTGAAAATAATTTGGTATCGGAAGTTGATCAGAAACACGTCCAAGTGAGTGGAAAGGTTCCGGATAGTGGAAATTCTCTTGGCGCAATATCCGCCATGCCATACAACGCTATCCAACAATCTGACTCGAGTAGTAACAACTTTTTGGGATCAAGGCTTACTCAGGACTACATCACATCAATTGTATTATTACATCGCCATGTGTGGGATAGTAAATATGTTATATTTTAAGAACTGAAACAATAAACTAGACTTTTTACCACTAACCTTTTTTTCTTTACAATTTTGTATTCCTCTAGATTCCTTGAATACTGATAGAGGTTCCAAATTTTTCGCACCGCCACATCTGCAGATGTGGCGGTGCTAGAGACAGCGGCCCTCAAGGACCATATTGCAGTGCTAATGCAAAGGCAACCACCTTGCATTAATGTTTGTCAAGCTATTGCTCGTCGTGAACTGAAGCGGGATACTGTGAACGTCACCAGTGCTCACATGTGTTGTTGCAGACAGGCACAATGTGATCCCCAAAGGAAGACATTCGTCTTCGGTGCTCAGCGGTGTGCCGCGCTTGCAGCAGCCATCTCAAACTCAAGAGCAAATACACACAGAAACGTCGTAAAATACAGAAACGTCGCTGAAACAAAACCAAATGCGCCTAGCAATGAAATAACAGCAAACTGCAGAAATACCAAATTGACAGCTGAAAACAAACTTTTAAAATATGCTTAGGGGAAAACGATAGCAACCCAAACTTAGTGATTTCTCATTTGCAAAATATATTAAATACTTTTTCAAATACCACTATAATTGTATTAATTTAAATGTCGTCAATAACGTGGACCTTAATGTCCGTAAGTTGAATTCTATAAAAAATATATGTACTAAGTATAAAAATGCCACTTTGTAAATCAAACATCCACGATAAATTACCTCATAGATTGTTGCGATTATAGTGATGAATGTCTAAATCCTAGCGAAATTCGTAAAAGAATAACGAGTAACAGATCAAGTTTTGAATTAAGCATTTCTACAAATGAACCCAAAAAGGGGACAACTCCCTATTACTTTAGTCGTATTAAGAACACGACATCTCACGAATATAACACTTCTTTGCAACACAATGCAAAGGTTCAAAGAACATAAGCAGATGTGCGTACATTCTAGAAGTGCTACATATAATCGTAACATCTGAGTTACCTAAATATATATTACTTTCCAAAATACTGACTTGAATTTCAGAATTTATAACGGAGCACTTATCTTGGCTACAAGGTCAATAATAAAATTCTTATGGTCATTTTTTGTTACTGCATTACTGAGTGCAAATTCTATTGGGTCAGCAAGTGCTTATTCTCGACCGAAAGAATGATCAACTAAACAATATTTAGGTGATGGTAGTGACCTAAAACTCTTTGAAGACTTTTACGGGAAAAAGCAGAAAATAGAATAATTGTGCCCAAACTTTTTTACACCAGAATGCCATTCAAGGGAACAACACAACAGCTGAAAATAATTTGGCATCGGAAGTTGATCAGAAACACGTCCAAGTGAGTGGAAAGGTTCCGGATAGTGGAAATAGTCTTGGCGCAATATCCGCCATGCCATACAACGCTATCCAACAATCTGACTCGAGTAGTAACAACTTTTTGGGATCAAGGCTTACTCAGGACGACATCAAATCACTTGTATATCGCCATGTGTAGGATAGTAAATATGTTATATTTTAGGAACTGAAACAATAAACTAGACTTTTTACCAATAACATTTTTTTCTTTAAAATTTTGTATTCCTCTAGATTCCTTGATTACTGACAGAGGTTCCAAATTTTTCGCACCGCCACATCTGCAGTTACTAATATCTGCAGATGTGGCGGTGCTAGAGATAGCGGCCCTCAAGGACCATATTGCATTAATGTTTGTCGAGCTATTGCTCGTCATAAACTGAAGCGGGATACTGTGACGTCACCAGAGCTCACATGTGTTGTTGCAGACAGGCACAATGTGATCCCCAAATGAACATATTCATCTTCGGTGCTCAGCGGTGCGCCGCGCTTGCAGGAGCCATCTCAAACTCAAGAGCAAATACACACTACATGAAATACAGAAACGTCGCGGAAACAAAACCAAATGCGCCTAGCAATTAAATAACAGCGAACTGCAGAAATACCAAATTGACAGCTGAAACCAAACTTTTAATAATTATGCTTAGGGGAAAACGATCGCAACCTTTGGGTTGCGATCGTTTTAAATGTTGAAAAAACAAAAGAAAAGTTAAATATCGTCAATAACGTGGACCTTAATGTCCGTAAGTTGAATTCTATAAAAAAAATATGTACTAAGTATAAAAAATGCCGCTTTGTAAACCAAACATCCATGAAACTGTCTGATGTTTGTAAGTCGATAAATTACCTCATAGACTGTTGTGATTTTAGAGATGAATATCTAAATCCTAGTGACATTCGTAAAAGGACAACAAAAAGCAGAAAATAGAATAATGGTGCCTAAACTTTTTTACACCAGAATGCCATTCAAGGGAGCAACACAACAACTGAAAATAATTTGGTATCGGAAGTTGAACTTTACTTTCCAAAATACTGACTTGAATTTCAGAATTTATAACGGAGCACTTATCTTGGCTACAAGGTCAATAATAAAATTCTTATGGTCATTTTTTGTTACTGCATTACTGAGTGCAAATTCTATTGGGTCAGCAAGTGCTTATTCTCGACCGAAAGAATGATCAACTAAACAATATTTAGGTGATGGTAGTGACCTAAAACTCTTTGAAGACTTTTACGGGAAAAAGCAGAAAATAGAATAATTGTGCCCAAACTTTTTTACACCAGAATGCCATTCAAGGGAACAACACAACAGCTGAAAATAATTTGGCATCGGAAGTTGATCAGAAACACGTCCAAGTGAGTGGAAAGGTTCCGGATAGTGGAAATTCTCTTGGCGCAATATCCGCCATGCCATACAACGCTATCCAACAATCTGACTCGAGTAGTAAACACTTTTTGGGATCAAGGCTTACTCAGGACGACATCACATCACTTGTATATCGCCATGTGTGGGATAGTAAATATGTTATATTTTAAAAACTGAAACAATAAACTAGACTTTTTACCAATAACATTTTTTTCTTTAAAATTTTGTATTCCTCTAGATTCTTTGATTACCGATAGAGGTTCCAAATATTTCGCACCATAACATCTGCAGATATCTGCGTTTTACTAGGGCCTTTTAGATTTAATTTTGAATGCGCAACGCACAGTGATTTGTAAGATATAATTGAACGAACGTATGAATGTGATTTTGTCGTTCGTAGGAAGTGAACGTTAATTTTAATGAATGAACGAATGTATCGTAGACATCTTCGAGGGCCTTGAAAGTTATAGATGAAGCTTTCAAGATAGTTTTTCTCTGTAGTAATCTGGTGTAGGCATCAGACACAATCTGTTGATGGCTCTTCGTACGGTGTCCTTGATGTAGATACGTCGGCGACTCGGGGCACACCATCAGTGCCGGGAAATAGCTTCAAGACTCTTCCAAGGCGCCAGCATAGTGGTTCTATCATCCTTGATTAGGACTAAGTCGTCTACCTTTAAATCTCGACACCGCACTTTCCACTTCGTGCGCTGCTGGAGCTCCGTGACGTATGCTGTTGACCACCGCTTTCAAAAAAGCTGACGAGCTTGCTCCAGTCACTGAAAACGGTCAAGACGGTTTTTGCTATAGTCCAGCAGATATAGTGATGGCAAAGAGGTCAACGGCCTACCAATTATACAGTGGCCCGGGGTGAGCGGAGATAGGTCTTGTGGCGAAGGACTTAATTGACATAAAGGACGGCTATTATTAATTATTTAATCAGCATCATAACTTTTAATGATGACTTTCAAAAGTGCCGTTTAATGGCCTAATTGAAATAAACGTTTTGACTTTGACTTATCGCCTCGATCTGGGTAAACAACGAAGTCAATTCTCGAAAGCCAAGTGAATATTTTTTAGGGCTCTGTATAAGTGGAATTTCGCTGACTTGATTTCTCATAAAAACCAAGATGTTAAAAATTAAATTTATTTAAAGAATAAAAACAAAGTAGGTACACATAAACAATTCAAGCTCTAAAGAAATCCATTGACAAACATTGTTTTGCCTTGGTCACACTAGTTTCAAAAAGATCAAAATCGAACTGTTTGCACACCCTATTATAGTGCTTACTCACACGCACAACGTACGAATTTTGTGTACACCCCTAGTTTTTAATTAGTACAAATACTTTAAGGGCTTATTAGAAAAGGTCTTGTTATTATTTAAGAAAAGTTTCAAAAAGTTATGTTCATAAACAGCAAAGTTATTAGCGTTTTTTATATCCTAAAATGCCACTCAACTTATAAAAATATTGTAGGTACAGGCTATTGATTTATGAATGACTAAATGACGATTAAAATGGAAAAACACTGTGCGCAGTATTTTCTAGTAGCAATTGTTATGAATGTTGATTCTAATAAGAATTTACCAATTATGAAAAAACTCCGCGGACAATATTAGGTTTTTATTTTTTTACTTTTGTCTACACAAATATGATCAGTAACGGGTACGGATAGAGCCCTGTTTTTTTTGTACTAATTAAAAACTAGGGGTGTATATTTAGTAGCTGCAAATGGCACCCGTAAGGGAAGGTTCATATCTGACGGAACATGCGTCGCGTATTATCGGTCGCGTAACGCCAGAACAGACAAATGTACCTATAGAAAAACACTTGAGCGTTCACACTCGACCGATCATACGTTGGTGCGTCGAGTGTGAACGCTCGAGTGTTTTTCTATACATTTGTCTAGAACGACGAGTAATTAGATAGTTACTGGACTGATACGGTACCCTCTGATGAAAACATGACATTTTTATAAACTTTTTTTGCACGCGCTCGATACGGTCAATATATTTGTGATAGCATGGATTCCATTTTCAGATGCGTATTCCAAGTGACTTCTAACAAAAGTGCAGTATAGAATTTTTAACGTTTTAGCTTGTGTGAAGCACTTGGACAGTCGCATTATGAAACCAAGGGATCTCGAGGCTTTACGGACGATAGAGTCTACATGCTTATCAAAAATAAGTTTGGAATCATGAACCCCCAGATCACGAATAGTAGGTACCTACTACATCTAGGTAATATATGACCAGCGAGAGTATATGCTGTGGCTACGAGTGACCGTCCCCGGGAATGCGTTACAACTGAGCATTATTATTTCAATAAATTATGAATAAAACTATTGCGTGTTTTTTTATTAATCAAATGATGTAACTGATAACTGAGTTCGTAGGTTAGCAGATTGCGTATAATAGTCAATGTGACATAAATAACGAAATATTTAAATAACTAATATTCTTACTAATTAATTATCAACTGCTTCAATTGTTACTTGATTTTATAGGTAAAAAATGTAAAAAATATGTACTTAATGCTGATGAGCGATACACGGATAATGGCCAATATAACACATTGGCCCTATTAGGGTGTTTTTAAAGAAAAATAATTTAAACAAAAACTAACGTAGACGGGTTAATAAGTTGTCTTAGCAAACAAGCAAATAATCGTAAAGTTCGGTTTTATCAATTTGAAGTTATAGTAAACTAAACTAGCTGACCCAGCAAACGTTGTTTTGCCATGTATAAAAAAAATTAAAAAATATTTTCCCGCTTTTCTGTTGAAATTTTTCCTGAATTTTCTTTGCTATAAACCTCACGGAGCCCGAGACCTTTCCAACGAATGCAAAACCGTGGAAATCGGTTCGTGCGTTCTGGAGTTATAGTGTCAGGAAGGAAACCCCGACTTATTTTTACATAGTAGATTTAAACTTTGGAATCCTCTTCTGTAAAGTTGTCATTTACGGAGTCCCTAATCAGGCTGTAGATGCAAACAATTTGACGTTGTATATACCGACTTCAGTAAGGCGTTTAATAAAATGTCCCATTCTATATTGATTTAAAAACTAGCAGCCTATGGTATAACAGGGCTTCTATTAAATTGGTTCAAGCCCTATCTTACTGAACGCGAATTCTTTGTCGTTTTAAACGGTTTTCGATCGGCAGCGCACAAAATAACATCGGGTGCCCCCAAGGATCCCACTTAGCTCCAATACTATTTATTATGTTCATTAATGACCTTCCTGAATGTTTTCGTTATTCTGAACCTCTGCTTAAAATTTGCACGAGTAATCGAGTCAAAAAGAGACTGCGAATTTCTGCAATACGATCTTAACTAAGTTATAAAATGGTGCGACGATAATAAAATGCAACTAAACCCGAAGAAATATTACCATGTAACATAAACGCGGAAAATTAGCTGTATTGACAAAGAGTGCTTCATACACCAAGAGTGAGTCCAAGAAGTCGAAACAATAAGGGATTTAGGAGTACTTTTTGACAAAAAGGTCACTTTTTTGCCCTATATTGAAAATATTATTAAAAAGTCACCAAAAGTGTTAGGGTTCCTACCTCGTAACAGTAAAGGCTTTCGTAAAAGTAGCACCAAAACAATGTTATATATCAGTCTCGTACGCATTGGATCAACTCAGGGTGGATGAAATGGCGACAGGTCACTGGAACAACTTGCGATCCATGGATGCCCCTCAAGTTAAAGGGAAAAATGTACAAGTCCGTGATAAGACTTGTCGTACTGTATGGATCAGAATGGTGGGCTATGAAAAAGATTGATGAAAATAGATTACATGTAGCGGAGATGAGAATGTCGAGATGGATGTGTGGAGTAAAAGGGTTATGAATATGAATGTGGATGGATGGAAAGGGAGAGGTAGGCCAAAGAAACGATGGATGGATTGTGTGAGGAGTGATATGAAAGAAAAAGAAGTTAGTGATAGCGTGACGGCTGACAGGACAGAATGGAAGAAAAAAACGTGTTGCGCCGACCACAAGTAACATGGGATAAGGGCAGGAAAATGATGGAGTCTCGTACGCAGTGTTATGGAGTATTGCAGTGTTGTGTGGAGACCTCACTATGATACTCACATGTTGCGTCTAGAAAGGATACAGAAACGTTTTGCATTTAGCCTTTATTGAGGGGAAATCTAAGCGTCGACACACGGGCCTTGTAAGAGGGCAGACCTCTTACAAGGCCCGTGTGTGTCATTTCAAAATCCAATCGTTATCCGTGCATAGAGATGTGACCGATGCCTTATTTCTTTACAAACTGTTGCGCAATAAGATCGACTGTCCCAGTTTATTAAAGCTCATGAGGTTCATGCGCCCTCTAGATACCCTAGGAATAAGATAACACCCTTTTTTTTGGATGGGAAATCATCAAATGACTTCTCCCGCTCTGGGCGGAGCGAAAGGGAGTGTCAGACTCTTACTGACTAAAACCCACCCGTGATCCTTCTTGTGCCCGCCGCGTTCCAGCAGAGCCGCGGTGACTGTTTCGAACAAATTCCCCAAACTTTTTTTGTAAGTATAATAAAATTTCATATAAGTTCAAATAAGATATTATAAATAAGTTTATACAAAGCCATTTTTTTTGTGCATGAGGTTTTAACCTTTAATTAATTGTTGCACTTGTAAATGTTACCCTAGTCTTTAAGTTAGAAATGTATATGTGTAAACAATTGTTGGTTAACCTAAATAAATAAAAAAATTAAATCAATATTTAATATCTAAAAATTCAAATACCGGTATCCAATTGAATATCTTTTAAATTCTGAAGAAAAACATAATTAATTAATATCTATTTGTATACTTACATGATAAGCCAACGGCCAGAACAAAAAGGGTAATAGTGCATTTAGCGAACATCTTGCTGTAGGTACACGCGTGCTACTAATGTAAAGTTGAAGACGAAACTGTGAAGTATCGATCGCTGTCATTGCTTATCAGTCTGTCGTGTTACTAAGTCAATCAAATGCTTGAAAAACCAAACTGAACTCGACTTGATAATGTCGCGATAATCAGGTTAGAGGTTGTGTGACATATATGAAAAAATAAACGGTAAAATTACATTAAATACTGTAACGTAACGTATTACATATAAAATAACAGTATCAGATTGTAATTTTTACAGGTTTTGTAAGAATTATGGTTTGAATTAATTTGCCGTTTTCTCTAAACTTCTTGCTTTAATCTCATCTGTTGTTCGCAATAGAGTTCCGAATCGATGGTTCTGCCTGGTGGTAACAGCTCATAATTAATAATACCCTTCCAATCCAAACCAAAATCAAACACACACAGCTTCACCTTGTTGCGAGTTAACCCGGGTTTCGCCACAGTTTGTGAAGGCTTACCGGCCATTGACCAGATCTTTTCGAAGGTTGACCATCACCAGTTATGTGCAGCGAGGTGGCAAGTCTGTCGGATGAACCATGACGATCACTAGTGCAAATGCGTTGCCCACTCTGATGCTTTTAGATTTGATTTTGGGCCACCTCCACACTCGGCCGACCGGCCGGTTGACCCCCTGTGTAGCCGGCCGGCCGGTTGACCCCCTGTGTAGCCGGCCGGCCGGTTGACCCCCTGTGTAGCCGGCCGGCCGGTTGACCCCCTGTGTAGCCGGCCGGCCGGTTGACCCCCTGTGTAGCAGGCCAACAAGTTACACGAAAAAGAAAAACCACATTTTTCAACATCGTAATTCGCTGCCAAAAAATGAGCACAATGTTATGTCTAATTTATTGATGATACTGGCATGTAGGTACGTATGTATGTGTTGGAATCTAACAGTAGGAGCGCAGCGGGAACTTGTCAGGAGCAAAACGAAAAAATAATAGTGCTGCCCAGTCTGGCCATTCTTTCGCCCCTCAGAGTCTAGGCCCTGTGCCTGGGCAGCGGTGGCACCGCCCTATTCACGGCACTGGATCTCCAAGACCTAGGGTCAGTCAGGGGTTATCTCTTTGCGCTCAATATAAACATCAATATTTGTTATGAATATGAAAGTACCTATATCATTTTGGTAGATCAGTCTCAGGTTTCAGTTTTGCTTTACAAAGTCAAGAGTCAAGACGAAATCATGAGCAAATTCACGGTGCGTACTTTTGTTTTATAAATAGGTATCTTGGTAAGTACCTCATTTACTCTCATAAGGTTATAGTTCCTGTTCTCATGTAAGATTTTAATTTTGTTTTCTTCATACCTATGTTAGTTGTTTAATTGTTATTTTTTATGATTGTTCTTTTCTTTTTAATATTTGTAAGCCTTTACGGCAAAACATAGCGCTCTTATAATACCTAATCTAAAATCTTTTAAATGTTAAAACCTATGTTTCACAAATAAACATTGATTCTGATTCTCTCTATCTTATTGCGGGAAAATACGTGTTCATGCAAGACTTTAAAGAAATGGATACTTCCGGTAATTTTTAAAATGGGGATTAGTAACACTGTATGTATAATCGCTGTGGAATAGGTACTTGAGCATTCTTTAGATAAAAAAGGTTTTAGTTTCCTAGGCTGTAGTTTGTAGTTTTATAATAGCAGGCTTACCCTAAAGTTGCGGAATTTGTTCGAAAGAATCACCGCGGCCCTGGAACGCAAAGGGCACAAGAAGGATCACGGGTGGGTTTTAGTTAAGTAAGTTAAGTAAGAGTCTGACACTCCCTACCGCTCCGCCAGGGCGGGAAGGGTCATTTGATGATTTCCTATCCAAAAAAAAGGCTTACCTACCCTAAAACTAATAACATTGAACATTTGTATCTCTATACCTACTAAGTTTTCTTTTTTTCAGATCGTTCTACTGGTGGTGGCTTCGGTCGCCTTGGACATCACAGCGAAACCTCAAGGTGAGCAAATACTTATTTATTTTCTACTAAAAGTGAAAGTCTGAAAAACAAAAAATATTGATCATGTATTTTTATTAGATATGTACAGAATACTTACAGAATTATGTATTGAAAATTTGATTCAAAATAACATCTGAAAGAAACAATCAAGACCCTTTTTTGTCCACGGTCCCGGAAATACTTAGGTATTTACTTTATTATGAAATTATTATAAACCTTTTAAAATCCTCATCACAAGTCAAAATTGTGGACATCAAAATTAAATATTCGTAGGTATAGGTAGATGATGACCTATGATAATTATTTTTATTTTAAAAAACAAAAGTAACGTAAAATGATTAACTTTAGCCAATACGTGACTGGTGAAATCATAATAAAGGTAATGTGGTGGCTTTAAAAGTATTATTATGTCAGATATTTTTTTGAAACATTAGGTCTGTGGGCATAAATATAATAAACAAGGATAATGCCCTGTAGCCAAAAATGTACGGAAACCTCTGACTCCTATTTGCACCTACCACACGGGTCACGGTAACTACTACACATGCAGTTCAGTAAAAGCAATAGATATTATGCAGTCCCGCATACATCCGCATTTCTAGCAAAACGGACTATACAATCAATTATAAAACTTGTGGCATTAAAATAAATGAAAAATGAGGTTCTTGATACAAACATTTTTTAGGTTGTCGACTATGATAATAATATTTTTTTATTTTTATTTTTTTCAGTAAACGTCGTTGATGGTGACTCGCACTCGCAAGGTATTTTTTTTTTATTGCCTACCTACTATTTATTGTAATAAAATTAATTGAAAACATCTACTTGGATACATACCTGTGTAGGACGTCCTCAGGCACGGTGGAGTGACGATTTGCGCAGGACGGCTGGCAGAAACTGGATGCGAGAAGCCGAAAATAGATCTAAGTGGCGTGCAATTGGAGAGGCCTATGTCCAGCAGTGGACTGCAACAGGCTGTTGATGATGATGATATGTAGGTAAATGTTTATGTCACCGGAAAATTGCAGACTTAGTAAGATTGTAATAAATCTTTATTAATTTGTAATTTCTCGACATATTACGAAAAAATCGTTTTGAATAGAATAAATCCCACCCTGATTCAATAGTTTCCAATATATCCGTGTCTTAAAAAAAAAATGTTTATAATTTCACGTGATATTTTACAATCTTACGGCGTTTGCAATTTTTTGTTCCTTTTGTTTCGAGACGAAACTTGGTCTTGGACTTGGTGGTTGGTCGTTGTTTTTCTTTTTCAAACTATTTTTTTTGTTTAAGTATTTATTTTTCAGTAAACATCGTCGACCCTACTGATTTAAGTAAGCATCTTAGTCGGAAGCCTGGTTTTTCATATGTATATTTTTGTCAGCTTGCGACTGAGATGCGATTGATGTTCGAAAATGAGTACTTAGAATTGCTTGTTGTTTTAAGTATTAGATATAACAATTTACACACCTCACTAGCTGGCGAACTTCGTAACGCCTCAGTCTCAGAATAATAATATCTTCATAATACCTATTGAAGTAATATAGGTATAGGTATGTTCTTAATAGATTCATCAAATCGAAAGGCGCGCGGCGAATGCGTAACTTCCGCCTTTTATTTATTTATGCCTTGAACACACAAGCTCAGTTACTAAAAATAAAATTATGCTTGTCATCGCATCGATTTACACTTGTAATTACCTATGTTATCTTTTACACACTTATATTTTATCTGAACACTCAGAAACTTTTGTATCTTATCTTTCTGGTAGACCGAGCATACTGTACTTCTGCTTAGGTTATAAATATAAAACCATTTGACATTTATTTATTCTGACATTTTGAGTTTGAAACTTTGTTGTGAACAGGTTGTGAACTTATTTGTTGTTAGGCCCGAAGGAAAAAATGGCTTCTAAAGTAGCAGTAGTCACCGGAGCAAATAAGGGTATTGGTTTCGCAATAGTTCGCGGGCTGTGCAAGCGATTTGACGGCGTAGTCTACTTGACTGCTCGAGATGTAGAACGCGGGAAAAAAGCAGTTGCAGATTTGGAGAAAGAAGGTTTGAACCCGAAGTTCCACCAACTGGACGTTACGGACAAGAAAAGCCTTGAAGTCTTCAGAGATTACATCAAGAGTAACTATGAAGGTATCGATATTTTAGTCAATAACGCTGCGATTGCTTTCAAAAGTACAGCTACCGAGCCAATGGGTGTACAAGCTGAGCAGACATTGTTCGTAAACTACTTCAGCTTGGTGTCTACTTGCGATATACTCTTCCCACTTCTGAAGAACGGAGCTAGAGTTGTTAACTTGTCCAGTTCACTTGGCCACTTGAGTCAAATACCCAGCCAAGCTCTGAGGAACCGCCTTAAAGATGAGAACTTGACTGTAACCGAGCTCTCGAGCCTGATGCAGCAGTTTGTGGATGCTGCTAAGCAGGGCACTCATGCTGCAGAGTGGGGCAACTCTACATATTGTAATATTTTTTTGTGGTTGCCTGTGGTTAAGTGACAAACACAATATATTTTAAAGAAGGTGTGTTCTCCAAATAAAAGAAACATAGAAGAAATTATATAATAAGTTCGGGCGCCATGGAGATTGCACACAGTATTAAAAGATTGCCGGAAAGAATAGAGCGGAAGAGTCAGACTTTTAATCTGCCGGTGGGAGGCTAAACAAAGAAATAAAACAAAAAGAATTATTTTGTCCTTTCTATATTTAATGGCCCGTAGCTTCAAACTAATTAAAAATTATATTCAACGTTTTACTAATATTTAAAGAGGTGATATTATTGTAAGTACATGGGCGATATTATTATATGTAAGTATAGAGGAGATAGGCGATATTATTGCATCATGCACTGTTAATTTAAAATAAAGGAAAATTCCTACCAGTTTACTGGCTATAAAAATAGTAGAATATAACCAAAGGAAGCGATGACCGACGAAAGATTCCCTCAGCAAAAAAAAATGATCCAAAAGGATGTAGAAAAAGATCCATTAAGAAAAATGTCCTTTAAGAAAAAATCCGTTAAGAAAAACGCCAATGGGCTGTAACAAAAGGTATGAAGTTTAATATACACGAAAATCATCCGAGTCTGAGCACGTGGACGCGTGCATAAGAAAAAAAAACTTACCGTTTTCCTTTTCAAATAAATAGGTGTGCTCCACGCAACTCCATTTAGTACGTGTGTAGTGAGCGTAAATTATTTATATCTGAAATTAACAATTCGTCTGATAAAATTCCTATACGATTTTCAAGCCGAAAACATCATGTCCAAAAAAATTCGAACTCACCAAAAATTAAGGTCAATCCTCATAGTATCATCGTCCTTGGTCGTTTTAAATATGTTATGGCATAATATAAACCAAAAATATCCAAGATAACTAGTGATTTAAAAATATATTGAAAATAGTTTCAAATTATCGACCAGCCATCGTCTGCAGGATCGTAGAGTGACTTGTCAAAAACGTCATCTGTCAAAACTAGAAAAAGTGTCGCGTTCCGAAATCGACTATAAAAACCATAAAGCATGTAACGAGAATAAAAACTCGTTACATTACATCCCTCCCCGAAAAAATAAAAGAAAGCAATTTCTTTTATGCTAAAAACCAAAAGAGAAAAGCAAAAACTTAAAAAAGAATGAAGGAAATATAATTCCAAAATCAATAAACCAAAAAGTCTATTATCAACAAACCTATATAAAAAAACAACAAGGAATGCCACAAATGCAAATTCCTGAAGATAATTACATGCATACAAAAAAAGTACAGTCAAGCCACAAACACGACAGACTCACAATACAAAAAGAACCAACATGAGTGCAGTTAGGCACCTACGCCACTGACTAACAAGTAAAATCCTAGAAGTACTGCAAGTGCAGTTAAGCGCAAATGTTGCTGACCAACAGGTAGAAATTCACAAAAAAAAATACCAATATGAGTACGGTTAGGCACCATCGCCACCGACTATCAAGTATAAAGCAAAAAGACAATACTAATGGTGTACAGTTAGGCGCAATTGCCGCTGTTTAATAAAGATAATCCAAAAAATGTCTACATGAGTACAGTTAGGCACCTTCGCCACTGACTAGCAAGAACAAATTATAACCGTTTGTCACAGTTTTAAATAATCACATCACCAAAGATGTAAAAATATAAAGAAGATTGTTGTGATCGGCATAACACCACCAATTTCCCGAGCACAAACAACTTCGAAAATAAATGCATATTGTGATCGGCACAACACCACCAACTTTGCGAGCACAATAGCAAAAAAAAACTGTATACTGTGATCGGAACAACACCACCGACTTCCCGGGCACAGTAACAAAAAAACTAACGAAATCAAGGAAAAAATATATACCGAGATCCGTAAAAAAAGGGATAGGAAAATGTCTACAAGTGAGAATAAGACCACAAGTATTGAAATCCCTATATAAACAAAGAATACCAACTATAAAACAAGAGCTGGCAGTTCTTCAAAAAAAACATCAGGAACACAAAAATCAATACTTTTTCTACTAAGGGAAATAGTATGATCCGCGTAACTTAAGAAATAAACTAAGGTTTTTACATTCTAACACAAAGTTAGAAGCAAATCCTAGACATGCAAGTGATACAATATCTGAAGGGTGTAAATAAGTAGGTAACCATCCAGACATTGTATACAAGAACGTATAAAAAATACATAAGATCTTTTGATATGGAAAACGTAATTATGTGGGTGGAAAAAGTTATCATTATAAACCTTAAAATGACCTAAGTTATGTTTTAGAAAGTCAATAAATGAATTCAATAAATTTATATGAAGTTACCTAACATACATCTTCATTCAAAGCGCGGTAAACCTATCATCCATCCCATCATACATCACACTATCATGCGCGCCCTTCAAACAAAAATACCAAAATCAAAACTAACACTTGGAAACCAAATTAAAATTTAATAATATCTTTAATATGATAACGTCCAGAAGTACCCTTATTAAGGTCTTTCAGAACATAAACATTATCAGAAATCTTTTCAATAATTTTACATTTAATGAACTTAGGTGCAAGTTTTGCCGAAAAATAAGTAGGTGCATGAGATTGAACGAAACTCCTTCTCCACACAACATCACCCACATCAAAAGAAATGACTCTACGACCCTTATTATAATAGCGAGCATTACGCTGATAAGCTTTTAATAAATGAGTTTGAACTTTTACAAAAATATCACCAAGTGAATTAAGAGATTCAGCATAGTGCTTTCTATTGGAAACTTCAAGTTCACTCAAGTTATCAATAGAGTTACTTAAATGATGTAAAGAAGCATCAAAAATAAGTTCCCTACCAAACATCAAAAAGTTGGGTGTGAAATCAGTAGCAAGATTAATACTATTATTCAAAGCCAATTGAACGTGAGGTAAATATTTAGACCAAGTTCTATGATCATCCTTAACAAAACAAGCTATGCAAGTTTCAACAGTTTTATTATATCTCTCAACAGGATTGTTTTGAGGTGTGTATAAAGTATTATAAAATATTTTAGTAATATTAAAACTTTTCAAAAATTCTACAAAATGTTTAGAAGTAAATTGTGTACCATTATCTCAAACAATTATCTTAGGACAACCAAATTTAAGAAATATTTCCTTTTCAAAAGTTTATTTATTATTCTAGTAGTAGCATTTAATTTTTGTTTCCCAGAAGGAGAAAGTTCACTGGCAGAAGTGACAGTACAAACTTGAACTTTATTGCTTTGAACATAAGTAATATTTTTCCATAAATCTTTAGCCAAATCAAATTTTAACCAAAAATCAAAACCTAAAATGAAATCAGGCTGAAAAGAAGGTATAATCAGGAAGTTAATATTTTTAGTTAAATTGTCACAAGTAACTGGCAATTCAATAGTACCAATAATTCTCTGTGAAGAACCATCAGCTGTATATGCAGCACTACTAACAGTATTTATTTTATAACCTAAACGTAAAAATTGTTCATGACTATTTGAACCCAAAACACAACTATTGGAACCACTATCTAACAAACCAGAAAAAGTGTGGTTATCTATGGAAAATCGTAAATATGGTCTAGAATCATTATGCTTAACAAATAAAACAGGTGCTGATCTATAAATTTTGAAGAATGTTTTTAAATAATCCAACCAATCTGCAAAGTCTTTGTTACGAGTAACATCATCAGGTTTGTGACATTTAACAAATTTTTTCTTCATCGAGACACTCGCGGTTATATCAATAACAGGGGCTCGATGCGACCTAATCAGTTTTTTGACTCACTAGAGTTTTTATTACTTGAATTACAAACATCACAATTCTTAGATGTGACTCCTACCTTTCGACATTTAAAACAAATAACGCCAGGTATGGATATACAATTTTTAAAATGATGTCCAGATTCTTTACATTTTAAACAAGTTAAATTTGAAGTAACTGCATTAGTCTTGACTGTAGGTTTATCAGTTTTAGAGTCCTTGAAAGATTTTCTGTTGACGAAAACATCAAGTTCCTTTGCTAAGTCAAGGAATTGTTCCACAGAATCAATATGTTTACCAAATATAAAAGGAGTGTAAATAGGCAACATGTTATGTTTTATTATACTAACCAAAACTGTATCAAACAATGGGAAAGAAAGACGACTAGCCATGTCCATAATTTCTGTAATGAAGTCTGGAAGAGATTCTGCACTCTTCTGTTTCTTCGTACGAAGGTCATGTTCCAAAAAGTAATCAAAATCTGGCTTGTCAAAACGTTTAAGCAAAGCAAGTTTTAGCTCATGCCATGATGAAATACGAATCCTAACAGTGCGAAACCATTTAACAGCAATACCACTAAGCAAGTCTGTAAATGAACCAACTAATAAAATCTCATCAAAATTTTTAAATAAAAAGTATTCTTCAACTTCAGTAATAAATTCTCTAACACAAGTTTTTCCATCAAATTTAATTCTACTCTTTTTTAAATCTGGCAACCTAGTTGCAGAAGGCAAATTCTTTTTAATATGTTCATTGACCAAGGTATTCAAAGAATTAAATGAAGGCGAAGCATGAGTTGCAAAAGCTGGAGAAGACTGTGCAACCCTGTCATTATGACCAAAAGGATGTTGTATTTCTGTCAAATTAATCATATCAACAACAGGTGCATTAGCATTAGAAACTGTGCATGCACCATCAGATTCTAAGTTATTATTAATAGCTTGGGGCGGAGAACACTGTACTTCTTTATCCATGACGAATAAGCAAAACTATGATTGATGAGCAAGGCAAACCAAAAAGCAAAACTTCAAAAAGTTGTAAAATATTTGAGGTTATGTTAAAATAATTAAGTATCAAATTGTTTTATGAAAATATAAAAGTGTTTAGCAGTGAAAAGATGCAATAATAACTTCACAAGATAAGTTTAAATCACTTAAAGTATGATTATAAAGTAAAACTAAAGTTCACTTAAATTAACTATGAAATAAAGTTACACCGCACTAAGTTCACACTGTTGAGTTACTTAACAAAACAAAACTGTCTTACCATACAAATATGTTGATTTTGTAAGGGTAAAAGGATAAAGGCTGTAACAATAAAAGTTAACAGAACACAATAACACAATATTGTTAGTAGATAAATATTGTCTACAAGAAAATATCAAAGTACCATTTAAGTTGTTTACAAAAATTACAATATTAAATTTCAGAAACAAAAGATAATCTGTAAACAATACTATTAAATTAATAGATGCAATAATATCCCATAAAAAGTCATGAAGCTACTTCAATGTCCCTGTTCGCAGAGCGACAAATGTAATATTTTTTGTGGTTTGTCTGTATTGATGTGCCAAACCTAATATATTTTAAAGAAGGTGTGTTCTCCAAATAAAAGAAACATAGAAGAAATTATATAATAAGTTCGGGCGCCATGGAGATTGCACACAGTATTAAAAGATTGCCGGAAAGAATAGAGCGGAAGAGTCAGACTTTTAATCTGCCGGTGGGAGGCTAAACAAAGAAATAAAACAAAAAGAATTATTTTGTCCTTTCTATATTTAATGGCCCGTAGCTTCAAACTAATTAAAAATTATATTCAACGTTTTACTAATATTTAAAGAGGTGATATTATTGTAAGTACATGGGCGATATTATTATATGTAAGTATAGAGGAGATAGGCGATATTATTGCATCATGCACTGTTAATTTAAAATAAAGGAAAATTCCTACCAGTTTACTGGCTATAAAAATAGTAGAATATAACCAAAGGAAGCGATGACCGACGAAAGATTCCCTCAGCAAAAAAAAATGATCCAAAAGGATGTAGAAAAAGATCCATTAAGAAAAATGTCCTTTAAGAAAAAATCCGTTAAGAAAAACGCCAATGGGCTGTAACAAAAGGTATGAAGTTTAATATACACGAAAATCATCCGAGTCTGAGCACGTGGACGCGTGCATAAGAAAAAAAAACTTACCGTTTTCCTTTTCAAATAAATAGGTGTGCTCCACGCAACTCCATTTAGTACGTGTGTAGTGAGCGTAAATTATTTATATCTGAAATTAACAATTCGTCTGATAAAATTCCTATACGATTTTCAAGCCGAAAACATCATGTCCAAAAAAATTCGAACTCACCAAAAATTAAGGTCAATCCTCATAGTATCATCGTCCTTGGTCGTTTTAAATATGTTATGGCATAATATAAACCAAAAATATCCAAGATAACTAGTGATTTAAAAATATATTGAAAATAGTTTCAAATTATCGACCAGCCATCGTCTGCAGGATCGTAGAGTGACTTGTCAAAAACGTCATCTGTCAAAACTAGAAAAAGTGTCGCGTTCCGAAATCGACTATAAAAACCATAAAGCATGTAACGAGAATAAAAACTCGTTACAATATGTTGTGTCCAAAGTCGGTGTGTCGGCTCTGACTAATATTCAACAGAGACTGCTGAATGACAGAGGTGAGTTATCTTCATTTTTATGTCTGATAGTTATCTAGTTTGAGTATTTGGCCTTGGGAACTGAATACTTGTTCAAAACAATTTTTTTTTTATTTAGAAAAAAAATGTTGCCCCACACTAGGATTTACTCCTGTATCGTGGGTGGGTTCACAAACATGTAAACTCACATACACAAGACACCCAGACCCGGAACAATTATCTGTAGGCCATACAAACATTTGTTCCGTGCGGGGATCGAACCCGCAACACGTAGTGCAGCAGCTGAACGCACAACCACTGCGCCAACCATGTTGTCAATTCTATTGCACTCTGAGGTCCCTTCTTATTATAAAGTACCACAACCCTATGTTGTTTTTTAAAACATTTGGATCCCTCACATCTGTAGAATCACTTCAATACATTTTAGTGAATTATTGAAAATATCACATGAAATTGTAAACAATTTTCTCCTAATAAGACACAGATATATTGGAATCTATTGGATTATGTTGGGATTTAACGCACACATCATTATTTTATCATAATAATATGTTGAGAATTTATAATCTAAGAAATAAATAATACAATCTTAAGAAGTCTGCAATTTTCTGATGACACCATACCTTAGCAAGCACCATTATGTCTCTAACATCCAATCTATTTACCATTCCACAGATATCAAAGTGAACTCTGTCCATCCTGGCTATGTCGATACTGACATGACATCACATTCAGGTCCGTTGACCATCGATGAGGGTGCTGTCGCTCCGTTATACCTTGCCCTGGATGCTCCGGACTCTGTCAGAGGCAAATATGTATGGTTTAATAAGGATATTGTTGATTGGGCTGGCGTAAAACCTAAGGAGAGTTATTAAATGTAATAGAAAATGTCTGAAACACTAATGCTAAACTAATAGCTATTTAAGCCTAATATTAAGGGGATAAGGTCGAAAACGGAATTTCTGTGTTGTTATATACCTATATGGCATGTTATTTTTTTTAAGCATTTAATTAAAACAGTAATCAAATTAAATGTTGTTATTTTTTGTACTGCTCTAAGAATAATATTTTGATTTGTTATAAGTGGTTAAACTTGAAATAAACATATATTTTATTATCTATTGTTTTCTTTATTAGTCGAGACAGATTATTCTTCTCATAACATGTTTTCTGTAAAAAATATGATAGTAGGAAGAGTAACGATAACAGGAAACATCTGCTATTGTTAATTTGTTATTCTGGCATTCCTTTGTATCATATATTTATCTATCTATTGGGTTTTGGTTTCCGCACTTAGTCCTAGTATTGGACCATTGTGCGTGAGCCATGGCCGTCACTCCAACCAGCCAACCTACCTCCAGAAACAGATCAGTCCCTTCAGTGAGTTCAGCATTTCTGTAAGTGAATTTGGTGTCCCTATTGTTTGACTCCGTATTTCGGCTACACTTGTGCACTCAAGGAGCACATGCGATACCGTTTCCTCCTCCATGCATGCTCTGCATATAGAACTGTCCCTAATCCGCGTCCGGTGTGGGTCCCGCTACCATTCGCTGGCTGCCTCTATCCAGTGGCCGTATTACGAAGTGCCAATTCTATCATGATTTGTGTAAGGGAAAGAGATAGTGCTATTCGTCTTGTGTTACTCCGTCACTCTCTGACACAGAAATCATGATGGATTTAAGACGTCATAATAGGGCTGCAGGCGCAGACAGAAGTCGCCAGATTAGTTTCCAGTCCAGGGTTGGCATAAACTGCTTGGACCAGTGAACGCAAATAAAACATGGAAGCACTACCTACTTCAAGGGATCTAAGCGCGAATCGTGACCCAAAAATCCAAACAAACTCACATCGAAACGTCGTCGCTGATTCGCCGAACCACACCAACAACATTATTGCTAATACGATGCACAGTTAAAAATTGACCTTATTTCCCAAGTATTTGGGTTTAAATTACCATGTAACGAATAGGCCGTGCTAAAAACGTGTGCGTGAGCAATCGGTAAGCCCCGCCTACCGCGGCGCAATGTGCTTTGGGTCATTTTTTCGAGTTTTATTTGCGTTCACTGGCTTGGACTGCTTGCAGCCGGGTACCGAGGACCACCATTATTCTGCTTTTTTGTGGGTGTGTTCTTGTAGCCATGTGCACTGGGTGAAAGGGACTGGAACTATGCGTTCGAGTCCAACACCCACTTGTCTCAGATCCCTATCTGGCCAGGTCACCGGCCGTTTCGTTTCCTAGTGATCTGCTGTGTGCTTTTATCCAGTGCAGCGTCACAGTGTTGCATTCTTGTATGAGTTTCGAGGTAGTATAATTCTTCTGCTGCAGCAGTGGTGGCAGAGTGGTAACGGCCCCGACTTACAAATTGTAGGTCGCGGTTTCAACTTCAAACCCAGCCAGCATTACGTGTAAGTTACCGGGTTCTGGAAGTTTGATGTTTATATCATTTGCTACTAAAATTTTACTCATCTACTGAGGACACGACGAAGGTGACTCTTTGAGTTTAGTTGACAAATCATCAGATAAGATAACGGAAACAAAATTAACAAACTGCAATTGTCGTCTATAAGTTTAGTTGGTTGCTAGATACTCTGGCTATCTTGAGTAGTTGCTATATTAAAATAACAATAAAAAAATCAAAAGTCATTTATTCAAACTAGGCTGAGAGACAGCACCTTTTGAACGTCAAATTTTACATAAAGGCAGTCCCCCAAAACGCCCACCCGTCACCACTTCCTAGTGTTTTAGCTAGGAAGAAGTGGCGCAACAAACTCCCTAGCAACAAGTGTAAAAAAGTGCGAGTAATAAAGATGCTCTTTCAAGAGCACTACACTGACATACCTACTGGTCTGTTACGTAGCTAAATAAAAACAGTAAAGCAACCTTACCTCCCACTGGTCGATCTTCATGGTTAAGCAACGCTTATCAAGGTCGGTCCGTGGATGGCTGACCATCTTAATATACATACCGAGTCTCTTCTGTGCCTCAGAAAGCCTGAAAAGGTAGCCAAAGACCTGAAAATCTGACAGCAGTCTTGCCATGGAGTAGGGTCCCGGAGCGGATATTCTTCTTCTTAGTTATTTTTAAACGACTTCAAATAAAGGAGGAACTTCTCAATTCGACTGTATTTTTTCGTGTGTGTTAGGTACCTCATAATATTTTAACTGGGTGTACCAAAGACCTTACAATAATATTTATGAATATTCCTATTCTCTCAGGGGTGTACCGACGTTGATGATTCTTTTTATATTCGAAAGCTAGTGCTTGTCTTGTCATTTTTGTGGGATCAGATGCCTAGTATTTGATGTATCCGTAATTATTTTTTTATTTTCACTTGTCGATATAAAATGAAAAAAAAAAAGCGTTCCTTGTACAGTCGGTGATAGCAATTAACTGACCCCCTAAAAATTAAACGAATTTGAACCTTTTGCTTGTTACGAACGATCGAACTAGAACAACGTTGGAACTGGTTCAACGTCTACGATCAATAAAATAGTTATTCGAATTTGATCTTTAATGCGCAGTGTTAAGGTAGGTATGTTCTTGAATATTATTTTAACTTGTAATATAATACGTAATTTCGATCACATTGAATATGTTTCGAGTGGTCTAGTGGTGACTGTAGTGAGCTGACAAATCGTGGTTGCGAGTTCGTAACCAGCGTAATTGACGCGTTTGTTTCTGTTTTGTATATTTATTTTAAGTTATAAATAATAAATTATAACTTTAGCAACAACAACAAAAAAAATGAACAGAAATAAAAAACCAAAATGGTGGTAAAAACGATTTTATTTTATAAAAAAAATATTATAAGAATAACATAAATGATATTGATGACGACACGAAGATGATAATATTTACCTGCTTACTAATAACGTTGTTAACTGCACTGAGTTTAATGTAGTGAATCAGCATGTTATAATATTTAGAAATATAGGTATGTATTTCTATTTCATAACAATAACATCACTACATTAAATATCATTGAACTAAATAAAACGGCATTATACGTTGAAGTTCTACCTGGTCTACTATATATCAATTTGTTTTATGAATAGTTATTTTAGTTATAAAATAAGGTTTTGACAAAAAACTAGGTATTCGAAATACTTCGTTACAAATTATAACAATAGTTAATTTAACACACACACTGACATACGTTAGTATTGTTTGTGACCAACACTGGTTACTCAAGTTATTCATGCTTTTAATAGCGAAGTGGAGCACCATTTTTTCTATTGCTTGTTGCAAGCGGTCCCGCATACCGCGCACCATATTCCAACAACGATCACTTCCACTTGCAGTTGAATGAGTAGGCAAAAATGGCTGTTCAGTATGCCTTCTAACAATTGCTTGATGACGTTCTGACACTGGAGTATGTAACATAGTAGGTTTTGGTCCAGGACGATCTTTTTGAATATTCCCTGCCTCTTCAAAACGTCTTAGCGACAATCTGACTGTATTTCTCTGAAACAACACAATAAGCATAATTTTAGTAACGAATAGGTAAACATAATTTATCGATTAAGTTTGAAAAAATACGTTTATCAAATTAGATTATAAAAATCAAACTAGACCTATAAATGATCTCAAATTAGACTCATAATGAAACACAGTTAATTGTCTATTATTCTACATTCACCGGCTTTTAAGCAGACTAACGAATTAAGGAAAAAGTATAATTATAAATGAAGCATAAAAATAATACACTTACCGCTATATTAAGTTTCCTAGCAATCGCTTTAATACCAACATTCTCCTCATGCAAATAGATTATTTTGTATTTTAAATAATCACTCAACTGAGACGTATGACGATTAAACTATCAAAACTGATAACAATTAATAAAAAGGAAAAAAGCCAATTTAGTAAGGCAAGGTAAAAATGTTCGCGCGTATTCACTGCTATTTGTGCATAGAATATCTTGTTCAATTTATTCTTCTACCCCATAGTCCTTATGTCATATTTATAGCAGTTTTTGTTGAATACGCATATTGACGTCTAACTACCCACTTATTAAAAAAGGTAAAAAGTTATTAAATAAATGACCTAATACCAACCTCTTAAAGCTCAAGTTTGCGTATCAAAATTATTTATTGTTTCTGTTCCTCGAGTAGTGTTAGTCTGATAAACTCATACCATATTGAATAACGTTTAATGTTATGAGCATAGGGTGTAAAATCGAGTAATTTTTAGGGGGGTCAGTTAATTGCTATCACCGACTGTACATATTTAGAGGTTGTCTCTTTTAAGTTAGGTGAAGAACTGATGAAGAACTTCGGAGGAAGAACTTCTTTAGGAAACTGAAGTCTTCAGTAAACGATAGCAACCTTCCGTGTTTGCTGAAATCGCATGTTTGTTTATTGTTTACACCAGTTTATAAAACAATAAAAAATACAGCCGAATATTAAATAAAAAAAAAGTTAAAAAAAAGTAACTCCAGAAGTCGTTGTCCAAAAACGAAGAAACAATCAAAAACACTGACTTCCGAAATTAAAGTTATTTCATAGTTTTTGTTTTTATATTTAGAACTCGGTTGTATTCTTTTTTGTTTATTTGGGTATTTTTGTCGGGCGTTTCTTAGGGTCAACTCACACCGAAAGAGCGGCGAAGGGCAGCGAAGCGCAGCGACCCGCTCGGTAAAGAAGGCGCGCGGATTCCCGCGACTGCTCGAGAAGTCGCTGGAATGCTTGAGAATTCGCGGGACTCCGCTCCGCTTCTCGAGCCCGCCCGCGATGAATTCACGGGTCGCTCTCCTATGCGCAGTTCACTTGCAACGAAAGTCGAGGAAACTTGTGTTTAAGCAGTGGACATGGGTATTTTGGATTTACTTCTGTATTCGTTGCACTGCAAGGACTGTATGCGAATGCTCGCGCGCAACAGACGCGTGGGGGGAGCGGACGCGAGTACTGGCCGCTCGCGACTGCTCGAGCGTTCTCGGGACTTCCCGCGACTTCTCGCGCAGTCGCACGGCTCCGTTTATGGAACTCGCCGGAATTCCTGCGGCGCCGAGGGCATCCGCGCGACTCGTTCGAGTTTTTCATGCGATAATAAGTATTATAGTAATGAATATAAAGTTAAAATTTATATGACACTGAAACTGCGCTCCGCTTCGCTGCCCTTCGCCGCTCTTTCGGTGTGAGTTGACCTTAGGTGCAGAGCCAAATAAAAGCAAATAATTAAAATGTGCATACCAATTTATTAGGTCTTTTGAGTCAAGGCACTCACAGCTTAAATTAATATTTTAGATTTACACTGGTTGGCACCAATTCAAAGATTCTATCATGGTTTATTAAATAATCTAATATAATGTTAACTTTATAAAATACTCTTCACAATCAGTTTTATTGTATTACACATGTATTTTATTCTTATAATTAAATTCTTTATAATTATTTACTTCTCTTCTAATAACAATAAAATAAGCTGAAATAGCGTCGCTTTCAATAAAATTCTGGAAAATAATAGTTTTTTAGTAACCATGTTTTACTTATTAATCAATTTATTATTTTTATAAAATTTTACAATGTTTGTTTACAATATTATTTTTGTATAACAAGACGTATAATTAAAACATTATTATATATTTCGAATAAAACTAACCATATTCTTGGAAGGAATGATTGCTTGCGCACGCGCAGAGCACCGAAATACTTATATCTTACATACTGGCTTAGTATACTTAACACTACTTACCTATTTTCACTAATAGAAGCGCATTGTTCGATTTTCAACACTAGGCTGTGTGGCGAGAGTTGAAAATCCGACAGTGCAATAATATTTTTGCACGTTTCCTAGGGTTTGTGAAAATGAGCATAAAAGACCTTATTAGGTTTAGACCTATATACGTAGTAGTAGTATGTATGTCGCTAATCAGAGCCGTAGCAAAAACGTATGCGGTAACCTTATTGTTCAAACCTAAGCGGATATTGCTGCCGATATGGGTCGCGAAACTGATTCCGTTCGCCCGTTTAGTCACTACATTTGCGGGGTGTATTTAAAAATATTACTAAACTTTAAGTATATCAGTTGATTTGACAAATGATACAGCCAGATCGTGTTGCTAGTAAAAAATAAACGTGCGAGTCAGCGTGAGTTTGTATGTAACCATGAAGTTATTATAAATAAAAATCAGAGGTTAAGCAAAGCTGATACCGTCTACCTGGGTGGTATGACGACGAAGCAGTTATGCTAGCAAAGGAGGGAAGCAGACCGCGCGAGGTAGAGGGAAACCTCACGTCCCAGCCGCCGAAAAAGGAGAAGAGGCCACGGGAGTCCCCGGACACTTGCAGCGTGGGCTACGGCTGGCTCGCTATGGCTGGCCTCCGATAGCAAGCAGGCGCGGGGCCTCTACCTGACGTCAGTTAGGAAGACGGCGCCCCATAGGGGTGCCTGTTAGGGTGTAGGCATTTGTTGGAAAGACTCACCGCGGCCCTGGAACGCAGGGCACTAGGAGGAACACGGGTGGGTTTTAGTCAGTAAGAGTTTGACACTACGCCCAGAGCAAAAGAAGTCATTTGATAATTCCTATCCATAAAAAAGGGTGGTATGACGATACTGGTTTCGCTCTAGCAATGGAACTCTAAACAAAATACCCGGTGGGATACCGCACGAAGCCTAATTCGTCGCTACCGATCCGGGCAGTGAGTAGAGTCTAAACATGCTTTGTGATAGCTGGTATAGGGAACGTGCACGGCGTAGACTATGCCATCTAGTGTTGCAAATCTGAAACTTTTACGTTGTAAATATTTGACTTGTGCTGCCACCTATACTTCCTGCACCCTCCGTTTAGGGGAACGTGTACGAAGTAGACTGTACTATCTAGCGTTACAAATTTGAAACTTATAAGTAAAATTAACTTGACATTGACGCGTCTGTGCTGCCACCTATAGTTTCTGCACGTTCCTTAGACGCTCCAATCGAATATCTTTTGTAAATATTGGATCGTATAGACTCTTAGAGATTGGAGTAGGTAAAGCTGTTGCGGACCAATGACCTCAAACATACATATAAATTAACACGGACACGATAACGGGATTCTGAGACGTTAAATTTATCGAAAAATCTAATTAAAACGTTAACATTGTAACACGAGAGATTTTAGATTGTCAAATTCTAAAGTGTTCAAAATTTTCAGTTGGCAATTTATCGAGAGTTTTTGTAAACTCTCGATAAATTGCCAACTGAAAATTTTGAAAACTGAAACTGCAAACTATGTAAGATTATAAAATATCTCGACAGATTGTTCTGTCAAGATATTTTATAATCTTACATAGTTTGTAGCTTTCCGGTGACATCCATACTATGTAAACATATCGCAAGTACCAAAAATAGCTCTGCCTACTCCGATTACTTCTTATCACTGTTATCTTACCTACTAGCTAGGGTTTTAGCACGAACTTTTTCACCATACCTAGTGCTCTCTTCATATAAAACCTACACAGTTTTAACTACAAAACGAATTCTAAACTTGAAGTCCAAATATAAAATCCTTGAGCCAGTTTTCGAATTCCAAACTTTGCTTAGCTATCAGTTTTCTTCAACTAAGAACTTTACTGAAGTCAGTATAAAGTTCAAATTACAAAAATGGCTCGAAAGCTAGCTTGCTTAACTTAGACACTCCTCTACCAGTTTTCTTGTATTCAGAACTCTACCCCAATCGGAATAAAGTTCCAAGTACAAGTACAGACTGAAAAGTAAGTCAGTTTGGTCTTGAGAGCTATATACAACTAGCGTTCAGCATTCAACAAGTAAGGTATAACATCATCGATGCTGACGTCACCCACGAAGCCCACAAAGAAGACGTCTTCCAGGAAGGGTCCGGAGAAGGTCCGGAGCACGGGCAGCTGCAGCAGCAGCGTGGCCAGCCGGTCCTCGTCGGGCTGGCACGACGCGCGCAGGGACCTCAGGACTTTGATCTGGTAATCCTGGAGCTTGCGGGTCAGGAAGTCTGGGACGCCGTCTGGGGACAGAAAAATATATCAATATCAATTTGTTGGAGTTTTAACCGTTTTGTGCCGATACCGTGATATTACGTTATTCAGTGGAATCCGTTTTTATCGCTCGGAATCCATATAACATACTTTCAACGCTGTTCCAACTTGTACGTTTCTTTTGCTTGTGAATTGTCGTGAGCCAAGAGGTAAGTCAACGCAACAAGTCTAGAATATTTATATTTCTATAAATGGAAAAGTGAATGGTTTCACGCCTAAATCGAAGAGTTTGATGAGATTTTTGGTGGACATCTGGATGATAATTTATCTGATGTCTTCTCCCACTCTGAGCACATTCGAAAGGAGTGTCAGACTCTTACTGACTAAAACCTATCCGTGTTCCTCCAAATTCCCAGTGTCCCAGGGCCGCGGTGACTCTTTCGAACATATTCCACAAACCTGGCCATAAAGACCCCTAAGACGCATGAACGAATATAGCTTACTACTACACAACCGAACTGCAATAAATTAACTAGCAAAGAAAATGACAATTCGGATTATATTCCTTCCACAATCCTATCAGACACCGAAGATAGATTCGGACCCTCGACACGGTTATAAGATACTAAGACGTGAGTGAAGCCTATAAGTATATTACATTTGATATATACAAAGTGGAGCAGGACGATTGAAATTCCTTTAAGCCACCTAAAGAGTATCATGTTCTTTACCCGTATACAAAAAATCAATCAAATCCAACGAATAATTTAGCTGCAGGAAATTATTTTTCATTTTCTTATTTTTTAACATGCTGTAGATCTGAGTCCGTAATAATAGCACAGATTACTAAATAGTTACTACGTAACAGATACTTCACTCAGAAGAAAATTTCTTATACCTACTGCTATAATAGCCTACTCCGTCGCGTCAGCAACCGCTGCATGCTAAAATGTGCCTAAATACTCAAGCGTACAGTTGTGATTGGTTCGCGCCGCGCAATCCCACAAAAATCGCAGGGCTGCCTCTTCGATGAAATTAAATTAACATGACTATTTGTGTCTATTTAAGTGGGAACTGTGAATATATAACTAGTAGTTTAAAATTGTATCGTCTATAAAATATTTTTTTTTATATAAATTGATGCTAACTGTGCAATACATCTAAAACATAATTATAGAGGTGTCGATATTTCCTTAGATTCTGATTCAGTACTGGCACTTGAAATAGTTGGTGGAGATTTGTAGGCAAAGCGTCAGGTCGTACCTAATTGTGGTTATGAATAATCACCGACTTATGAAAATGAAGACAACACACATAATGACTTCTTGCCTTGGTGTCTGGCCTTGCTAAATCGGGCCTGACAATCAATTCAACCCATGTTTTACGCCTGAAAATAATAAAATAGGACAGGTCTTAGGAAGGAGGTCGGTACCTAAATAAGACAGACGGACAGACACAGATATGACGAATTTATAATAGTCCTCAAAAATGTATAATTATGAATAAAAAACACCTACTTATAAATACATTGAATGATTATTAACATTTATCAATTTATTATTAACTATAACATGGGGAAAGCTAAAGAATTCTTTGACAATATCATGGGAAATTACTTTTTTATTCTAATAAAAATAACTTTTTAAACATTGTTAAAATAGTGTTTAAAGTAAGTATGACGTTTCTATGTACCTAACAAAAATGTGTAAATCTGTGTCTGAAAGGCAACGTAATGCTTAGTATAGTATACCTATTAAAAATAATTTTGAAACGACCAAATTAGTAATATTTTATCACTTACCTGTCTTTATTGACAGGTAAATGGAAAAATGTTAGGTGTTTATATCTTCTTTTACTTGATTTGCACCCATCTACTACACATGAGGCACTAGACGGCATCGTAGGTACCCGTACAAACGAAAGGAACAATTAAAATTGAAAACTTGCGTGCGCTTCGCTTGCGAAAACCGCACTGAGTTTGGTCCGCAAGCGGCCCGAGACCGCTCGGCCGGGTGGTAGGTAATTATAGCGCGCAAGTACATGGAGTGACGGAGGCCTGATAATAGGTAAACATTGTAAGGTCAAGGACCTGTGCAAAACGGTAGGTACGATAGGTACGATTTGTTGCGAACGCGCAACTTGGTGATTTGTTGTTCTCCGGCTAAAGTACCTACCTACGTCCCGCACCGCAACTGCCCGCTGCACCCCGCACCACGCCGCGTAATAGGTCAGTGACTTTTCGTAGATAAAGCGTGTTTACTTTTTATGCAGTTGATTTTGATAAATTTATTTTGTTTGAAAATTGCAATTGTTAAATTTTCCATTAACTACTAATTTTCGTGTTTTAAAATGTTTCAATGGACTAGTACTGTGCTCGTTTTAATTTAATGTCGTAAGTCCAGATCCACATTGTATATAGCCTATTAATATTACCACTGCTGGGACACAGAATAGAATAGAATACTCTTTATTATGTACACCATACAAGTTACAGAAAATATAGACAAAGAAAACATTACATAGGGTGACACAATAATAATAATAATAATTTATTTGCAATACTGAAAGATGTACATAAACATTTGAGCAGCATAATGTTACAACGACACAAGGAGAAGTTATACATAATAAGTTTGGAGACTCTAGCGCCCTTGCTAAGTTGCCGAGACAACTTGTATTAAAGGTGCTAGGCCCATCCCTTTCGTGGGTGCCTTGTATAAAGGTACTTATCCATTTTACGAGAAGAAAGTTACATTTACGCAGGAGGTAGGTGTACAGTCAAATAAATTATTTTACAAAACAAAAAAAAAAAAACAAAAAGTAAAGTAAAACTGATAGAAAATAGATGTGGAGTATGAGGGTGTGTAGACATGTATCGATGAGGGTGAGTGGATGTGCGTGTCTGTGTGTGTGGGTGTGTGGGTGTCCATGAGTGTATGAGTGTGTGTGAGTTAGTATGTCTGTATAAGTGGTAATCCGCTGTGAGGTTCTACATAGTTGATTGAGTCGATAATAAGAGCTCTGTGTTGTTATAGTTGAGCGTCTGGAGCCAAGTCAAAAGTTTCGTTTTAAGAGATTTAAGTGGAAGTGAGTAAAAGTTTATTATTTTATTAATTTTGTTATACAGATGGGGGCCTTGGAAACAGAGAAACCTTTTTGTAAAAGAGTAATGTGAACGGTAGGGTTGGCTTGCTTTGTCTTTGCGCCTTGTGGTGATAGCCTCATAGGGAGTGTTATGGTGCTGTAGTAGGACAGTGTTAAGCACAAATAATTGTCTGACTGTGAGGACTTTACAGATCTTATACAGTTCTTCAGTTGGAAAAAGGATAGGCTGAAATGTACTGACTTTTAGCACGGCTCTCTGAGCTCTTTCCAGCTTTAAGAGTAAGGTTTTGGGAGCACCACCCCAAGCACATATACAATAGTTTAGGAGAGATTGACAGAGAGCGAAGTAAGTGCACCTAATAATTTGGGGTTCTGCAACGTGGCGAAGTGTTTTAAAAACAAAAATAAGTTTTCTGACTCTTTTTGTTAGAGTCTCTATATGAGTTGCAAAAGTCAGGCCACTGTCAACTGTCACTCCGAGATATTTTATAGTCTTACATCTCTCTAGTTTGGGGCAGGTACAAGCTACCATACCCGGCTGTAAACACGAGTGTACTGTAAGAGTGTGCGTGTCAGGAGGTTGTGTGGAGTTTCGCATTGAGAACGTAAGGATTTTGGTTTTGTCTGTGTTTAGAGTGAGTGCATGCGTCTTAAGCCACTTCAGAACAGTATTGAGTCCTTTTTGTGCAGAGTTAAAAGTGTCGTGCCAAGAATCGCCGGAGAAAGTTAAGACGGTATCGTCAGCGAACGCTATTATCTTTCCATCTACGAGTTTTATATTACAGAGTTGGTTAACGTAAATTAGGAACAGCGTTGGCCCAAGCACGCTGCCTTGGGGAACACCAATAGTGACAGGTACATCTCTACTGTAGTGCTCCTGTATTTTTACGCACTGGGTTCGGTTTTGGAGATAGTCCTTCATAGTTTCAAGTGGTTTACCTCGGATCCCCAGTTCTTCCAGCTTTAAAAGTAAGTTAGGAATTGAGACTGTGTCGAATGCCTTTTTCAGGTTCAAAAATATTGACAGTACTTTTTTCTTCTTGTCAATATTTTTGACGACACAGTCTACTAGTTCCGTGACAGCATTGCTGGTTGACTTGCCGCGCCTAAATCCGAATTGATTCGGAGAGAAAAGCTTTTTTTCTTCCAGATACTTCACTAGCCTTTTATTCACTATGCGTTCGAAAATTTTGGAAATGGATGGCAGGACTGCAATAGGGCGGTAATTATTTACACAATGTGTGTCTCCAGTCTGAAGTTGAGTCAATGTCTGTCTTTCTTGAAGTGCCGTGGGAAGGTCCCAGTATTAAGAGACAGATTAAAAATGTATGTAAGCAGAGGAACAAGTATTTTTTTGTAGCGCTTTAAAAAGTTAGTCGAAATATTGTCCCAACCAGTCGCAGAATCTGTTCTGAGTGACTTAATTATTTCATCCACCTCAGCCTCATCAGTGTTCAACATAACGAATGATTGTAAGGTCGAGGGTGAGGAAGTAATTTCTGTTGTCGATTTTTCACTACCGGAAGGGCATAAAAAGTTCTGAGCAAGATTCCGACCTACACTAGCAAAGAACTCATTCACTGTATCTACTGAGAGTTGGGGTGAGGTAGAAGAAGCTAGCAAGTCAGTATTGGGTGTATTTGGTTTATCAGTATGAGTTACTCTCTTTATTATTTTCCAAATTTTCTTACTATCATTAGCGGCTTCTCTTAATTCATTCCTGTCGTAGTCTCTTTTTAGCTTTTTTAATATTTTGGAGCAAAAATTTCTATATCTTTTGTATGTTATGGATAAAACAGTATTGTTTTTGGTATGTTTGAGTTTATAGTGCATGGCGTCTCTATTACGGATACAGCGTAGCATACCGATGGTCATCCACGGTTTTATCAGACGTTTATTACTTGGGAGTTTGATAATAGAGGTATGGTTATTTATGAGTCTAATAAGTGTAGTAATTAAGTAATCTGTGGCTTCATTAGCATCAGTAAGCTGGTAAATTGGTTGGAAGTCTGTAGTGTTAATCGCGTGGTCTAGAGTGCTGAAGTTCGTTTAGGAGGCGGTGAGTGAACGTGGTTCGACACGGTTTTTTAGTAAGAGACATAGGAGTACAGGGTCATGGTCCGTGACAGAAGAGTTTAAGACTATTGTGACAGCTGAGAGGTTGGTTTTGAGCATGACATGATCGAGACAGGCGGCTTCTCGAGTGGGGAAAGTGTGAGCAGGTAACATGCCATGAGACGCTATGAGATCTAGATAGTCTGAGGTTTGGTTAGCAGTTGGAAAACAGGCAATATCAATGTTAAGGTCCCCTACAATAACTATGCTTTTATACGAATTTAGGTCCGATAGGAGTGAGTCAAGGGACTGGAGGAATTTAGTTATGTCTCTGATTGATGGGGAATGGTAAATACAGATTATTGCCTTTTCGGTACCAATTTTTAGTAATAGACAACTAGCATCCTGCAAAACGGGTTCTTCAACAGTGTAGCTTTTTATGTTTTTAACATAAATCACCACACCATCATTTTGATTGTGGAGTTTTCTAGTATAATAATAAGTGTAGTGATCAATGGACGGAATGAGACCATTATAGCGATTAAGCCAGCACTCTGTTAGAACGAGTATTTCGCAATCAACATTTGTTCTATAGAGGAGTGCTAAGAAAGAGTTAATGTTTGCGTGAATAGAGCGAATGTTTTGGGTAATTATTTTTAGCTGTTGGGACGGGTTAGTGACATAATTTGAGCATTCATCGGGCATACAGTTTATCTTAGCAGAGACTGAGAGATGGTCAATATTGTTAATAATATCATTAACTTTATCCACTGTTAAAATTATATTGGTTGCTTCTTCTTTGGGGGATCAACATGAGAGTAACCACTATATTCTCTGCTAGGACATATGTAAGACTAAGGGAGCGGGATTCGCTTGATAAATCGATAGTTTTAATTGACAGGGAAGTATCAGAATGAATGAAATTTGAGTTACGAGTGTGTATATGGTGAGTCTGATTGACAGGAGGCGTGTAAGTGCTCGAAGATTGAGTGCTAGTAGAATGTTTTGTAGTAGTCTGAGTAGTGTAGTATACAATTATTATAAAGTTATACAAATAGTGCATGCAAGTACGGAGTAAATAGGAGCTTATTAATAGCACCCAAAGATAATCTAGTCATTCTTGCCTGAGTTTTTCTATATGAGCTTCATTTTTAATAAGTAACGCTGATTGGCCTTCCATTTTCCGTACGAGAACTTTCCCGTGGGCAATCCAACAGAACTTGTATTGCTTTTCCTTGCACAGTTCCCGTGCTAAATAGAAGAGCTTCTTAGTGCTACCAGTCAAGTCTTCTCCTATGTAGACGGCGTTAGCGGTTCCACTTATCCCAAAATGGGTGGTGTTGAGCTTTTCAGATGGATGCAGGTGGTTGTGACGCCTAATGGAATTAAGAATATCTTGTTTGGTTGCGATAGTGTTGAGTTCTATGATAATTGGTCTATTTGTTCCTTTCTTTCCAGGAACGCGGAATATATGGCGTGTGTCATTTGACTGGAGCCCATAATTTAGCGTAGAGGCAAGTTTGTGCATCATCTGAATTAGGTCAGCAGTTGATTCTTTTTCCTGACAAGGCAGGTTACGAATCTCTAAATTATTTTTCTTAATGTTGAGTTGTAAGTCTTCTAATTTTCCTTCCAGTGATGATATGTGCAAACAGTTATCTTTGCATTGTTGTTCCAGATGCTTTATCTTGCTTTGCATATCTTCATATTGTTGGGAGATGAATTGCAGAGATTTTTCAAAATCCGTTGTGGTGTTTTGTATTAGCAGTAGTGAGTTCTCCATTTTTTTTAATTTGTTGTTTTGATCTGTGTTCCTTGCACATAACATTTGCTTGATTTCGTTCTTAAAGGCAAGAAAATCATCCTTGGTTATTGTTACATCATCGTACTTGCGTTTGGACCTAGAGGTCACATACGTGGGCTGCGTCGGCGACTCGGGCTTAGACAGGTCAGAGTCGGAGGCTGCTTTGTTAGGTGATCGCATCATTTTACTTTTGCTTATTTATCCGCAATCAGGGTATGAGCAAGTGTTTGCTAAATAGTTTTCGGCAGGCGCTCTAGCAGCTTCGCTATGTGACGTATGATGGGCGTGTCAATACCGGTAAATGGGAGGGAGCTTACCGGGCGATCGCTGACCGCGCGTCACCGCTACGGCTGTTATGCGCTCCTGGTACTTGCGTTGATTTTCGCTCACTGTTTTTGTGATTTATTTTAATGAATTATTTAAAAAAAATGCAAAATAAACTGACACACGTCTACTCGCTTTCGCGGTCCGGGGGAAAGGGGCAATGGGCGGCCTTATCGCTAAAAGCGATCTTTTCAAGACAACCTTTGGATAAATTTTAAAGAGAAAAAGGAAATACAGTACTGGAGGTAGTCTTAGGTGTACTAATTATATATACAACTAGCTGACCCAGCAAACGTTGTTTTGCCATATATAAAAAAAAGAAAAAAGATTTTCCGCTTTTCTGTTGAAATTTTTCCTGAATTTTCTTTGCTATAAACCTCACGGAGCCCGAGACCTTTCCAACGAATGCAAAACCGTGGAAATCGGTTCGTGCGTTCTGGAGTTATAGCGTCAGGAAGGAAAACCCGACTTATTTTTATATAGTAGATAAATACATGATAGATAAATATATACAGTAATAATTATAAAACAACAAGCACACACAGGCCTCTTCTCTAGGAGAGGGAATGGGCCGTAATCCAGCACGCGGGCCCAGTGCGGGTTGCTGAGGGCAAAAACTAGTATTTTTTATATTACCGGGTGAGAACAAGCACAGCGCCCGCAGGTGGGCGTGCTCCCTCTGCTGCACGCGCAGCTGTTCCATGTTGCTGATGAACTGCTGCAGGCGGGTCAGGCTGCTGCTCACCTCCGCTATTCTCTCGTCAGAGTAGTCTGACGCTGTGATCTGGAAATTATGGCATTTTTTAATTACAGTGAAATTCGTTTATTATGTCGCCTTTTTCACTTCCCTTCGATGTCATTATAGGCGGATTCAACTGTACTGCCGAGTTAATTTAATTAATCCGGTGGTTCACTATGCCTATGTCAATTTAAGCTTAACATTTAACTACTCTATTACGTTGTTCTAAGATATAATTAAAGTGTTTAATAAATCGCGATAGGTATTTGCAAGACTCTTGCTGCAAGATTAAGACTAATATTGAGAGCGCAATACTAAGACCAAGACCAAGTGTATTGTCGCTAGACGAAGACTGGAGTAAGTCTCGTCTTTGTCTTGCATTTGGGCAACATTAACATAAGTAGTTTAATCTTATATATGAAGTTACCTTTGCTGGAATAAATTGGATTTGTTTTTATACAACTTAACACACTTCTGCACAGGCTGATAATGAAAAAAGTTACTGATACACCCATATTCAGTCGCACTCAGTCTAGGATCCCACCTTAACTGGCGCGAGGACACGCAGGCGCGCGGCGAGCGACTGATGCAGCGACACATCGAGCTGCGTCGGTCGCAGCTGCGCGAGGTCCTGGTGGCGGAATGGCGGGACCGGCTGTCACGCCCTACCGCCGGCCTCGTCACTGTCGAGGCCATCGGCCAGTGCTCGACCTTTGGCTCGGGAGAAGGCACGGCTCCCTGTCGTTTCGTGCGACGCAGGTCCTTTCGGGGCATGGCTGCTTCGGGAAGTTCCTGTGTCGCATAGGCAGGGAGCCGGACGCTCGGTGTCACCACTGCGTCGCCTATCGGGAGGATACGGCGCGGCTTACGCTGGCAAAGTATGCCCCAGGGTGGAGGACATCCATGAGGATTTCGCCCCGTAAAAAAAAGGATCCCACCTCAAACTACACAGGGCTACACAGAGATAGCTCACCTCGGGCATGGCCACGTCGTGCGGCCTGTCGCCGCAGTCGCTGGCAGCCCTGTCGCGCAGCACCGCCTGCAGGTGCGCCACCATCTGCGGCAGCAGGCTGCTCAGCGACAGCTGCTGGGAGAACATGCACAGTAGATAGCTCACCTCGGGCATGGCCACGTCGTGCGGCCTGTCGCCGCAGTCGCTGGCAGCCCTGTCGCGCAGCACCGCCTGCAGGTGCGCCACCATCTGCGGCAGCAGGCTGCTCAGCGACAGCTGCTGGGAGAACATGCACAGTAGATAGCTCACCTCGGGCATGGCCACGTCGTGCGGCCTGTCGCCGCAGTCGCTGGCAGCCCTGTCGCGCAGCACCGCCTGCAGGTGCGCCACCATCTGCGGCAGCAGGCTGCTCAGCGACAGCTGCTGGGAGAACATGGACAGCGACAGCACGAACAGCTCCGGCCAGCACTTCTTGAGGAGCGTCACTTGGATCTCGAATCTACGGAGGAATGAACATTTTTATTTGTTAAATATATCAGTTTAAAAACAACATTCAAATTTGATTTATCCATAGAAAATTACAGATTGTTAAAAATCGATTAAAGCAGAATTATGTATGGGCACGGCCGGTCAGCAGCACTACACAACATACGTACGGCAGGGCGTGCGCCGCGGGCACAGCTCGCAGCCAGCGCGCCGCCGCCGCCAGCAGGCGGGCGCCGGCCTCGCACACGGCGTGCAGGCGCAGGTGTGGCACGGCCGGTCAGCAGCACTACACAACATACGTACGGCAGGGCGTGCGCCGCGGGCACAGCTCGCAGCCAGCGCGCCGCCGCCGCCAGCAGGCGGGCGCCGGCCTCGCACACGGCGTGCAGGCGCAGGTGTGGCACGGCCGGTCAGCAGCACTACACAACATACGTACGGCAGGGCGTGCGCCGCGGGCACAGCTCGCAGCCAGCGCGCCGCCGCCGCCAGCAGGCGGGCGCCGGCCTCGCACACGGCGTGCAGGCGCAGGTGTGGCACGGCCGGTCAGCAGCACTACACAACATACGTACGGCAGGGCGTGCGCCGCGGGCACAGCTCGCAGCCAGCGCGCCGCCGCCGCCAGCAGGCGGGCGCCGGCCTCGCACACGGCGTGCAGGCGCAGGTGTGGCACGGCCGGTCAGCAGCACTACACAACATACGTACGGCAGGGCGTGCGCCGCGGGCACAGCTCGCAGCCAGCGCGCCGCCGCCGCCAGCAGGCGGGCGCCGGCCTCGCACACGGCGTGCAGGCGCAGGTGTGGCACGGCCGGTCAGCAGCACTACACAACATACGTACGGCAGGGCGTGCGCCGCGGGCACAGCTCGCAGCCAGCGCGCCGCCGCCGCCAGCAGGCGGGCGCCGGCCTCGCACACGGCGTGCAGGCGCAGGTGTGGCACGGCCGGTCAGCAGCACTACACAACATACGTACGGCAGGGCGTGCGCCGCGGGCACAGCTCGCAGCCAGCGCGCCGCCGCCGCCAGCAGGCGGGCGCCGGCCTCGCACACGGCGTGCAGGCGCAGGTGTGGCACGGCCGGTCAGCAGCACTACACAACATACGTACGGCAGGGCGTGCGCCGCGGGCACAGCTCGCAGCCAGCGCGCCGCCGCCGCCAGCAGGCGGGCGCCGGCCTCGCACACGGCGTGCAGGCGCAGGTGTGGCACGGCCGGTCAGCAGCACTACACAACATACGTACGGCAGGGCGTGCGCCGCGGGCACAGCTCGCAGCCAGCGCGCCGCCGCCGCCAGCAGGCGGGCGCCGGCCTCGCACACGGCGTGCAGGCGCAGGTGTGGCACGGCCGGTCAGCAGCACTACACAACATACGTACGGCAGGGCGTGCGCCGCGGGCACAGCTCGCAGCCAGCGCGCCGCCGCCGCCAGCAGGCGGGCGCCGGCCTCGCACACGGCGTGCAGGCGCAGGTGTGGCACGGCCGGTCAGCAGCACTACACAACATACGTACGGCAGGGCGTGCGCCGCGGGCACAGCTCGCAGCCAGCGCGCCGCCGCCGCCAGCAGGCGGGCGCCGGCCTCGCACACGGCGTGCAGGCGCAGGTGTGGCACGGCCGGTCAGCAGCACTACACAACATACGTACGGCAGGGCGTGCGCCGCGGGCACAGCTCGCAGCCAGCGCGCCGCCGCCGCCAGCAGGCGGGCGCCGGCCTCGCACACGGCGTGCAGGCGCAGGTGCGCCGGCGCCGCGCCCGGCAGCGACACCAGCAGCTGCTGCGACTCCGGCGTGCTGAGGATGCCGCCGCCACACCCCTCTGCTGCACAAACATCTTCAATAACACCTCTGAGTTCATCATGGACGAATAGGGAACGTGTACGAACTACCTTTGGGTGGCAGCTGTGGTGGCCGCGCAAGTGTCAATGTCAGATATACGTTCAAATTTTGAATTTGCAACAGCTGTTCGCTATAATCCTGGCTGTCCTCCCCCCAGTGACGTCCATAGCTGAGGTCCGTACCCTTAGCGTGTGACTTTAGCGTGTTATCGCATACGGTTATAAGTTTTTAATAAGCTCTGGCTGGCTTTGTGTGTTGTTGTGAATGTTATATTAAGGCCGCTACAGACAAGTCCTGTTAAGCAGACAACCTACAAGGTAGGACCTTCGAGAGACCACTAATAAAAAGAGAAATTTTCAACACTACTAGTGAACCCTTTTGTTTTATACCGTAGGGAAACCATCAAATGTCTTTTTCCACTCTGAGTGGAGCTGAAGGGAGTTTTCCTCCTAATGAGGCCGCGGTGACTCTTTCGAACATACTACTCCCCTCGAACCGCACCCTTTCGAACATACTACTTTGAACAACATATTGGTTTTAGCAATTCATGTGATCCATGTTGAGCGAATCTTAAATTATCATCTTACCTTCAGTCTGTTGCGTTTCAGTGGCGGCGTGTAGCGAAGCGAGCGGCACCTCTGGCGGAGTCGCGCCGTACGCGGATTGAAGATACTCATTGATTGCACCTAAAGACAATATTTAATGTCTAGTTGTTGATTTAAAAACTGTATCATGTTTTTCAAACTCAAACCATATATGAAATCAGTAAGCAGTTAGTCGACTCTTCACGTGACCAGGGCCCCAAGTCTGCTATTACAATAGTGTCAGAATGGTCTATCATTGATTTCATAATGGTTGATTTTTACAAGTTTGGTAATCTACTAATATAAAAGCGTCACTATGACTTTCCAGTGGTCAACCACTGACACTACATTGAAAGAAATGGCATAGAATGGTAATCTCGTACAATGACAAATGAATGACAAACGTATACGGTAATCTGCTAAAATTTTGACAATTCCTTTGATCAGTGACTTGGAGCATTAGTCCATTAGAACGTTATTGTGCATTCATTACTTTTATTAATAGCTCGGTTATTAAAAAGTATTACGAGACCATTGAAAGACCAATGATCGACCATTATGACTTTAGCAGATTACGAACTTTTAGCAAAATGACAATGGGATCGTGTTGGAATGACAAATTTATAAAAATAGCAGACTTGGGCCCCAGAGGGCTGGCCTATTCTTTGGTCAACGAATCAGCATTGCCATTCAACGTGGCAATGCGGCCAGTGTTCTGGGCACTTTTCCTGTTGACAGCGAGGTGGACGAATTTTTCGATGCCCTATGAGTCTTTTCTCCTTTTGACTCAGCTTGTACATACATATATTTTCTATATTACGAGTATATCTTATTTAGTTGTATTTTGTAAATATTAATATTATATTAAATTAAGTAATTTATTAAAGTATATTTTTGAAACTAATTACACTTTTGAATTGTCAAGGTCGGTCAGTCGAAAGAGGTGAAGCTATCTGCACGTTCCAAAGCGTAGATCTCTATGGAGAAGAACGTGCAAGAAACTCCACGGACACACTTTTAAATCAATAAAAAATAAATAAAATAAAATGTTACAAAGCTGTGGATACATTGTTCTTCTAGAAATTATTCCTGTATGTGAGAAAGATTTAGAAGGTCGTGTATGATACAGGCATCTTGGTATGGTAATGAAAATTGTTACTGTATTTGGAAGATTTGACCGATTGATACAACAGTAGTCGACAAAAAAATTATTAGTCCGTCAGATAGATTTCAAAAAAATATTGGACAATGTTTTCTTTTATTTTTTACGTAAACAAAAAACACTACGTAAATAAAAAAAACACTGTATCGTTCTGATACAGTAGGTACGTTGAATACTCGTGTGACGTCACTACTTGCTACAATTCTCCACTGCTGATCTTTGACGCAGCAAAACAGATTAAATAAAGCAAAAAAATGTGTCCAATATTTTTCGATAGTGTAACTGACGAACTTATATTAAGTTCGTCAGTTACACTATCTTTTAACTCAGGGTGCAATATTCGTTCCACAACGTTCGGCCCCCGAAGCTCAATTTGATTTTATTGTCTCAAAAGATACATAGGTCCATCTAGTAGGTATTAAATAACAATCTTGTTTTTTTTTATACATATATCTAGAAACACTGAGAGCCAATTAAGGTAGAAGTACGTATTCCCGTTAGTGTACCAATACCCGTTAACAAGTCAGTTTTTTTATTATTGCACTTTTCTAACAATAATAAATTAAAGTTTGGGAATCGCAATACCTTCTCGGTAATATTTTGTATAATTGTAATGTCAACATTGTTCAAAAAGTTTAATGGCATCAAAACTGAGAGATTACAAAAGTTTGCATTAAGAAAATATTATGTAAGTCCAAAGTTCTGTCACTGAACTACGAAACCACCACGTCGCATTGATCAGCTAGCCATACTGCGACGGATAACGTTATAGTGAGAGAGTTAATTTTATAAAATATTTGAGTATATTATTTTGCGATGTAACCTATAAATTGATGTGTCTCTAATTAAGAAATAAATAATATTGCCGTTTACATCTATTGGTACAAACAAACCCCTACTTGACCTAGTACCCGTTAAAATCGTATTTTTTTTACCGGATATTGGTACACGATCAACCCTGTAAGACACGTTGTACAGAAACCCGTTATTGTGTACTTATTGCCTTGAAATAGGTCTCATTTTCCTTTAATACTGTAGAATATATTCCTGCCGGCAGCATTGACAGTTGCATTTAAACCGACGTCGTTCTTATTGCCTTGTGTTATGTGCTCTTTTCCTTCGAATGAATAGAATGCAGTTTCTATTTTCCTTACTTGTGTTGTAATCATCTGGATTCGGTTGCATTTTAATTTTTTTTTATGATTTCCTAATTTTTGCACATTTCGCGTAATACTGCTCAGCTGTTCTGAAACCAGGTTTTTCATTGCGCATCATGTGGCGTGTTGCTGTTTCTGTATGGATACTGATAACCAGGCAGTAATTTAAAGAAAACTTCTGGCAAACTTACATGAGTCGATCTGTGGATATTCGACTAATTTTGTCGCTAGCAGCTGTTGCCCACCTAAGGGGTCCAAGCGCCTCTTGCCGGAGGCTGTATGCGGGGAACACCAACGCCCCATGTCGTGCGGCGTTCCGCAGGGTTCGGTCTTGGGCCCGCCCCTGTGGAACATCGGGTACGACTGGGTGCTGAGGGGCGATCTCCAGCCGGGAGTGGACCTGACGTGTTACGCTACGCTGACGACACGCTGGTCACTGCCCGGGGGAGGTCGTACAGGGAGGCAGAGTTGCTGGAGACGGCTGCGGTCTCACAGGTGGTGAGCCGCATACGCATACGGTCGAGGCGGGCCTGGAGGTGGCCCTCAACAAGTCGGAGGCCATAGGTTTTCATGGCCCCCGGCGGGCACTACCGCCGGGATCACACATCGTGGTCGGGGGCTCCGTATCGCTGTCGAGTCCACCACCTAGGATTGGTGCTCGACAGCCGGTGGGATTTCGGCCCCCACTTCCGGCGGCTGGCGCCCAAGTTGATGGGCGCGGCTGGGGCGCTGTCAACGCTGCTTCCCAATCTGGGGGACCCTCGCACCGCCTGTAGGCGGTTGTACGTGGGGATCGTGCGATCGATGGTCCTATACGGGGCCCCGATCTGGCTGACCGGCTGACCTGACGGCCAGTACCATCACAGTTCTGCGGAGGCCGCAGAGGGTGATGGCCGCGCGTCATCAGGGGTTATCGCACGATCTCATACGAGATGGCTTGCGCACTGGTCGGATATCCGCCATGGGACCTGGAGGCAAAAGTGCATCAGTCGCTTGCCGCGCGCCCGCGCGTCCTCGCGCCACCGATACAGTGACGCGAGGACGCACGGGCGCGCGGCAAGCGAATGATGCAGCGACACATTGAGCTGCGTCGGTCGCAGTTGCGCGACATCCTAGTGGCGGAATGGCGGGACAGGCTATCACGCCCTTCCGCCGGCCTCGTCACTATCGAGGCCATCCGGCCAGTGCTCGACGTTTGGCTCGGGAGAAGGCACGGCTCCTTGACGTATCGTGCGACGCAGGTCCTCTCGGGGCATGGCTGCTTTTGGAGGTTCCTGTGTCGCAAAGGCAGGGAGCCGGACGCTCGGTGTCACCACTGCGTCGACTGTAGGGAGGACACGGCGCGGCATACGCTGGCAGAGTGTGCCGCTTGGGAGGGGCCGCGCCGTGACTTCATCTCTGTGGAACGCAATGACCTCTCGCTACCGGCCATAGTCCAATCTATGGTCAGCGGCGAGGAGTTCTGGGACGCGGTGGTCTCCTTCTGCGAAACAGTTATCTCTCGGAAGGAGGCTGCGGAACGGGAAAGAGAGATCATGACCTCTGTCCCCATCCGCAGCAGGCGCACCGGGCGTCGAAGGAGGCTGCCCATTTCCGGCCCCCCTAACTGGGTCCAGGGGCGGCGGACTTGGGGACGTCTGTCGCCCCCCATTCATCTGGACCCGAGGTGGCGGCGCGTGGTGTTCCCGTGCGCCCCTCTCTGACGTTGCGGAGGGAGTCAAACACCTCACTCCCTCCGCAGACACGAGGTGGCCCGCAGCGGCGGGCTGGCACCAGCAGGGGATTACGGATGTCGTATATGTTCCCGCGATCCCCGGCGTAGGTGAGGGTTGGAACACCGGGGTGGTTTTAGTCGGTAAGAGTCTGACAGACCCCTCCGCCCGCCCCAGGGTGGAGGACATCCATGAGGATTTCCCCTGTAAAAAAAAAGGCTGTATGCGGGGATCGTGCGGTCCATAGCCCTTTACGGAGTCCCGGTGTGGTGTGGCAAATTGCTTGCTTGCATTGCTTGGGCGGAGCAATGCCGTGTCCTTGTCGAGGCAATCGGCGGCGGCGACCTCTCGCGGCCGGCCCTGGTTCAATCCATGGTCCGGAGCGAGGAGGTATGGGAAGCGGTCACCACTTTCTGCGAACCAGTAATGCTAACGAAGAAGGAGGCAGACCGCGTGCGGGAGAGGGAAACCTCACTCTCCAGCCGCCGCAACAGAAGACGCCCCAGGCGTCAGGAAACCTAGGGTGATTTCCAGCCACCGTAGGCCCGGGCATGTGGACAGCGAGCTATGGGTGGATCGCCATCCGATAGCAACCAGGCCCGGGTCGACGGCCCGTCGTGTTTCACGCGTGCGGGGCCCCATAGGGTCAGTGCCTGCTGGGGTTGTGAAATTTGTTCGAAAGAGTCACCGCGGCCCTGGAACGCAAAGGGCACTAGAAGGATCACGGGTGGGTTTTAGTCAGCAATAGTCTGACACACCCTTCCACTCCGCCTACAGCGGGAGAAGTCATTTGATAATTTTGCATCCAGAAAAAGAAAAAGTACCTACCTGATTTTACCTAATAATAGTAACTGATGGACTAGATATCTAGGTCCTTTTTCCATGTTTTAATTGAGACTTGAAGAAGTACATTTTTTTACTATTTTCTGTTTATGATCATCTTTTTTTTATAAGAAACAATATATTTTTTACAATAGACCTTTTTATTTATTTTACACCAAAATGCAAAAATAGCATTTCTGTGAACTTTAACGTAAAGTAATAGAGTTCAAATTCGCAGTGAAAATTACCGGATTCAGGGACAATTTAACGATTACTCGTACAAATCTACCGGTTACTGGTACAATTAGCCCTTTATTTATTTTTTCTATATTATTGTTAAAGAAAATTCATATTAATACAAAAAAAGAATATTACACTAAAACTAGCTTAAATTATCTCTCTAGACATGTAATAATTTTTTTTGTAAGTCTTCTAGTTTAAGCATAGCAAACCTGCAAAGTCAGTGAAGTTCAAAACTTCACGGTTATTGGGACGTTTACCTTATTACGTAGGTGCCAAGTTATTAACAATTATTATTCCAATTGCTTTAAATTTGAAAATCTAATTTTGAATAAACACTCATCAAATCAAAATACATGTTCAATTTTTTATTTAACAACAAGCAAATTGGCACGTCATTAAAATCATAGCAAAACCAGGAACTCAGTAACTCACCAAACTGCCCCATCTTGAAGAGATTCTTAGCGAGCTGTGTCTGCAGCATCAGTTGCTGTCTGCGAGCGCCTTCGATATCCCCAGCGTTGCCAGGCGTTAAATATGGAGATACTAAAACAAGTATGTGTGTTTAAAATACCTTTAAACTATCTAAGGAAGAAATCCTGTTAGTATTTGAATCAATGTATGGCTCTCATTTCTACTGGTAAATCATAGAAAGAAAAACATTAAAAAAACAATTTTTACAACCGACTTCTAATCTAAATAAGCATAAAGTTTAAATAACTAGTTAAATACAGGGAACAAATGCTTACAAGTTTATGGAGCGGGCATTAACTATTCTTGTAGTGCGAACTATTTCTATTATGCCACAGAAACAGTTTTTAAAACTAGCTGAAAGAGAGGAAAAGGTACCCTTTTTACAACATTTTTCATTGATGCTCCATTCCTATTGGTCGTAGTAGCCTATAGCCTTCCGCCATATATGGACTATCCAACACTAAAATAATTTTATTCTTTAATTCGATCCAGTATTTCGTGAGATTAGCGCGATCAACCAAACAAACGAAACTCTATAGCTTTATAATAAACTACTGGAAAAAATTAAAGGGTGAAAAAAAAAAACCAAATTTTACACTTTCAAAAAAAAAAAAAAAATTTTTTTTTCGTTCACTTAATTTTTTCCAGCAGTGTATTAGAGATAATTTCTGTTTATGGTACCTAGTCGTTGGAGGTACTGTTCCGATTACGAAGATTCATACCACTGATAGAAAGCCATACAATCCGCAATATCACTACATAGTATAAAACAAAGTCTCTTCCCTCCGTCTGTCCCTATGTATGTTTAGATCTTTAAAACTACGCAACGGATTTAGAAGCGGTTTTTTTTTAATAGATTGAGTGATCCAAGAGGAAGGTTTATATGTATAATACATGCATAATATAGTAGAGATTTAGTATCAACATTGCACCCATGCGAAGCCGGGGCGGGTCGCTAGTTAGTATAGAAATCACAATACCTGGGTTTCCCTTGTTGAATGCGACGGCAGCAGCCAGCGCAAAATTAATAGCGGGCGCCGGGGACACCGCTCCGAATGCGTCAGTGGGCTCTTCTTTAGGGTTGATCTGCGAATATACCTCCTAGATAAAAAAAACTAAGGCGTTAATATTACACATAGCATAAGCATAAGCATAGCATAATCAGCCTTTTAACGTTCCCACTGCTGGGACACAGGCCTCCTCTCTAGGAGAGGGAATGGGCCGTAATCCACCACGCGGGCCCAGTGCGGGTTGGTGAATGTCACGTGTCTTCTAATTTTTGGTTCTAGGACATACACATAGCGGTTGAAAGAAATTGTTGTACAAGTATGCGTGACAGAGATAGGATTGCACAGCGTCCCTTAGCAAAAATACCACTCAAGTCGAAAAAGATGCCAATGTCCATACTACGTTGAAAACACCGGTTCTTGTCCGATCACCGGAGTTAAGCAACATCGGGCACGGTCAGTACTTGGATGGGTGACTACCTGGGACGTTGGCTTGCTGGCTAGGGTTGCGGAATTTGTTCGAAAGAGTCACTGTTGCCCTGGCACGCAAGGATCACGGGTGGGTTTAGTCAGTAAGAGTCTGACACTCCCTTCCGCTCCACCCAGAGCTGGAAGTCATTCGATGATTTCCCATCCAGAAAATAAAAAAAAGTCAAATAAAGGTTTTTACTTTTTAATGTCATTGGATAGAACTGTTAAACTGTCAGTTTTTTAAACGTCTTTTATTTTTCTCATCCATGACATCCCCAATGGGCATAGCAGAAGGGAGTGTCAGACTCTTACTGAGTAAAACCTATCCGTGTTTCTCCTAATGCTCGTCGCGTTTCAGGGCCGCGGTAATTCTGTAGAACAATTCCGCAATCCTGGCAGGCACTAGCCCCAGCATCATCATCATCTGCCTAGCCTTTTCCCAACTACATTGGGGTCGGCTCCCAGTCAAGCCGGATTCAGCTGAATACCAGTATTTTTACGTGAAGCGGCTGCCTACCAGACCTCCACAACCCATTAACTGGGGAACACGGTACTTCTTGGCAAGACTGGTGTCAGATTTTCTGGCTTCTGACAATCCGTAACGACTGCCAAAGATCTCCAAATGACAGCCGGGACCAACGGCTTAACGTGCTTTCCGAGGCACGTAGAAGTCTCGTTATGTTAAGATGGTCACCCATCCACAGACCAACCTCGGCAAGCGTTGCTTAACCTAGAAGATCGACCCGTGCGGCTGTTATAATTTAGCCACGAGCTCCTCGCAATAGATTGGCGATCAACCAAACCTAGGCCAAAATTCAATGCAGCGCCCCAGTACATCGACGCTAAAATTATAGACAGGACTATAGGGCCGATTTCAAGAGTTTTTTTTTACCATTAGAATGCTACATTATCCTTGAGTAACATAGACTATATTAAAATGAATAAATGTTCACCCGTATTTACATACATCAAAATGACTTGAGCTGTGTTTGCTAACGGTAATCAGGAGAATTTTCTCAAAACAAATTATGTGGCAAGCACAGCTGGTTTTTTTTTCAACATCTCACTGTGTAATTCCAGGTGGAGTGAGCATGAACTGAACTGTGATTCCATCTTGTTTGTATGGGTTGTCAGCTCACGCGTCTCTATGACCACACTCACCTGCCCGCCCTGAGCCTGCCCCGCCAGCCCCAGGAACTTGGAGTAGGCGGCCTGCCTGTCGTGCATGCCGCACGCTGTAACGTGTCAGTGACCACACTCACCTGCCCGCCCTGAGCCTGCCCCGCCAGCCCCAGGAACTTGGAGTAGGCGGCCTGCCTGTCGTGCATGCCGCACGCTGTAACGTGTCAGTGACCACACTCACCTGCCCGCCCTGAGCCTGCCCCGCCAGCCCCAGGAACTTGGAGTAGGCGGCCTGCCTGTCGTGCATGCCGCACGCTGTAACGTGTCAGTGACCACACTCACCTGCCCGCCCTGAGCCTGCCCCGCCAGCCCCAGGAACTTGGAGTAGGCGGCCTGCCTGTCGTGCATGCCGCACGCTGTAACGTGTCAGTGACCACACTCACCTGCCCGCCCTGAGCCTGCCCCGCCAGCCCCAGGAACTTGGAGTAGGCGGCCTGCCTGTCGTGCATGCCGCACGCTGTAACGTGTCAGTGACCACACTCACCTGCCCGCCCTGAGCCTGCCCCGCCAGCCCCAGGAACTTGGAGTAGGCGGCCTGCCTGTCGTGCATGCCGCACGCTGTAACGTGTCTATGACCACACTCACCTGCCCGCCCTGAGCCTGCCCCGCCAGCCCCAGGAACTTGGAGTAGGCGGCCTGCCTGTCGTGCATGCCGCACGCTGTAACGTGTCTATGACCACACTCACCTGCCCGCCCTGAGCCTGCCCCGCCAGCCCCAGGAACTTGGAGTAGGCGGCCTGCCTGTCGTGCATGCCGCACGCTGTAACGTGTCAGTGACCACACTCACCTGCCCGCCCTGAGCCTGCCCCGCCAGCCCCAGGAACTTGGAGTAGGCGGCCTGCCTGTCGTGCATGCCGCACGCTGTAACGTGTCAGTGACCACACTCACCTGCCCGCCCTGAGCCTGCCCCGCCAGCCCCAGGAACTTGGAGTAGGCCGCCTGCCTGTCGTGCATGCCGCACGCTGTAACTTGTCTATGACCACACCCACCTGCCCGCCCTGAGCCTGCCCCGCCAGCCCCAGGAACTTGGAGTAGGCGGCCTGCCTGTCGTGCATGCCGCACGCTGTAACGTGTCAGTGACCACACCCACCTGCCCGCCCTGAGCCTGCCCCGCCAGCCCCAGGAACTTGGAGTAGGCCGCCTGCCTGTCGTGCATGCCGCACGCTGTAACTTGTCTATGACCACACCCACCTGCCCGCCCTGAGCCTGCCCCGCCAGCCCCAGGAACTTGGAGTAGGCGGCCTGCCTGTCGTGCATGCCGCACGCTGTAACGTGTCAGTGACCACACTCACCTGCCCGCCCTGAGCCTGCCCCGCCAGCCCCAGGAACTTGGAGTAGGCGGCCTGCCTGTCGTGCATGCCGCACGCTGTAACGTGTCAGTGACCACACTCACCTGCCCGCCCTGAGCCTGCCCCGCCAGCCCCAGGAACTTCGAGTAGGCCGCCTGCCTGTCGTGCATGCCGCACGCTGTAACTTGTCTATGACCACACCCACCTGCCCGCCCTGAGCCTGCCCCGCCAGCCCCAGGAACTTGGAGTAGGCGGCCTGCCTGTCGTGCATGCCGCACGCTGTAACGTGTCAGTGACCACACTCACCTGCCCGCCCTGAGCCTGCCCCGCCAGCCCCAGGAACTTGGAGTAGGCGGCCTGCCTGTCGTGCATGCCGCACGCTGTAACGTGTCAGTGACCACACTCACCTGCCCGCCCTGAGCCTGCCCCGCCAGCCCCAGGAACTTGGAGTAGGCGGCCTGCCTGTCGTGCATGCCGCACGCTGTAACTTGTCTATGACCACACCCACCTGCCCGCCCTGAGCCTGCCCCGCCAGCCCCAGGAACTTGGAGTAGGCGGCCTGCCTGTCGTGCATGCCGCACGCTGTAACTTGTCTATGACCACACCCACCTGCCCGCCCTGAGCCTGCCCCGCCAGCCCCAGGAACTTGGAGTAGGCCGCCTGCCTGTCGTGCATGCCGCACGCTGTAACTTGTCTATGACCACACTCACCTGCCCGCCCTGAGCCTGCCCCGCCAGCCCCAGGAACTTGGAGTAGGCCGCCTGCCTGTCGTGCATGCCCTCCCGCTGCTCGCCCTTGGACTTGTCCACGATGGGTTTGCGTTCATGCTGGACCGCTGTCGCATACAGTGCAAGAATTATTGCTCATCAGAACAGGCGACATAGAGAAACATGTAGGTTGGTATTATTTGTGAAGACTTTTTAAAGAAATGCCTACATTTCATTGAATAAGCCGATAAGCAAGTGGTCACAATTCCCTATAGATAGCATAAACAGCTAAAAATGTGGCAGATGTATAAAAAAAAACATATTTTCAAAGTACAGTAGGGCCTCGTTTATCCGGAGAGGAGAGAGGAAAAAGTCCGGAGTCCGGATTATAGTATATCATATTTAATTGTAATAAAACACATGTTTAACTTTAGTTTCTTAAGTCAATTTTTAAATTACAGTCTAAAGACAAAAATGTAAATGGTCAAATTTAAAACCATGTAAGAAAAACAGTTAGTTAAAATAAAACATTACTTAATAATTCTTCTTGAAAGAGTCTGTAATTCTCTTTTGTTCATAATTTTCGCAATTCATTTCAAAAGCCCGCACCTACACCCGCCTTCCCCGAGAACCCCATTGCCCGGCCGGTTTACAGCGATCACCGAACAAGCGCGAGTCCGGATTAACAAGGCCCTGCTGTATGCACTGTTCATGTAAGACTGATTTACTTATCGGAGTAATAGTCACTGAATTTAAATATAGCCGAATAGTCGGTCCAGGTCGAGTATAATACGTGGTTTTTGGTACTTTCTGACATTTCTTAGGCCCCTGCTACATTCAAGTCCAGCTGATACTCACAGTCGCTCCTCATGCCGCACGCGAGGCACTTCTGCAGGCGACAGTACTGGCAACGGTTGCGATGGTGCTTGGTGACCTCACAGTTCATGCTGCCGCGGCACTGGTAGCCCAGCTTCTTGCGGATCGAGCGCTTGAAGAAGCCTTTGCAGCCTGGGAACGAGCGGTGTTTGTGTTATTGTGTGTGTTGGGTTGAGTAACGGACAAGTTGTCTGTGCAGAATATGTATGAAGGCGGAGGGAATGGTTGGCACCTGCTCCTTGTGCATAGGCGTCGCCGATGGTCAAAATACCAGTGGCGTGCAGTGGTTCGAATTAGGGTAGGCCAGTGAAAATATCCAAAAAAGAAAACACACTACGTTATTCAGGGTTAAAATGTGGAGTCTTATTTTTTTAAATAGGCTGTTAAAAAAAATATAAAAAACCTCATTTCATTAAAAATCAAACCTGAATAATGTGGTTATTTTTTAAGATTTATTTGGACATCTCTGGCCTACCCTAACTCGAACCACTGCACGCCACTGCAAAATACGGTACTGAAAGATCTCAGATCACCAAATTCCCTCACATACATCCTGAACATAGGAGGCCTAATATACTGGAGCGTGGTAGGTTGGGGAGTAGAAGTGGTTGTTGAACATGCAACAGACACATTGTATTTCCAGAGAAAGACAGTCAATGCAGCTTATTTTTGCTGTGGGATATTTCAAACACAATGTTACAACCTCATGTTATAGGGAGTATTATCTATACTAATATATAAAGCTGAAGAGTTTGTTTGCTTGAACGCGCTAATCTTGAAATACAGGTCTGATTTGAAAAATTCTTTCAGTGTTAGATAGCCCTTTTATTATTGAAAAAGCAGTACCTTTGTGCTCCTTTCTTTGTACAAAATTATCTTCATTAATTAAGTACGTTGCATGTACATAAATAAATATTAAAATAAATATATTCTCATTTCTCTTTCTAAATACCTTCACAGCTGATGGCTCCATAGTGTCTGCCGGAAGCCCTGTCTCCACACACAATGCACAGTTCCAGCCCCCCAACTTCACTGTTACCACTGAACTTCATCTCCATCTGGTCTTGACCTTCCATTGTAACTGGAATCAAAAGAAAATAATTAAAACAGATTAATAAAAATACAGCAGATTATTTGAAGTTTCACAATGAAGAATGGATGAAGATAAAGTGTTGCGCAAACCACAAAATAACAATGTGAGCCAGCCATGTTATCTCTCTACTACCCATAGTTGACTCGTAAAGAATGCCTTCTAGTGGCATCAATGCCACCACAAGAAAAACTAAGGAAGCAGATTTGTTTGGCAACAAAAAGAACCGCTACGTCTATCTTGCAAACAGCGAACTACTAATGAAATCCTGCATCGCGGTATTACAGTTTACCGTACGATTTGAGCATATATAAGAGCCTGAATATCATCTATCGGGCAGTTGCTCCATAAGTTGCTCACCAGACACAGCAACCGTCCGTCAGAGGATCCTTCCTTTTCAATAGAGTCTTATGGGACTTTAATCTCTGTACCGAATACCTCGATAGAATAACACATTAAGTCCACCTTTTGTGTTGCATTCAATTTTAAGTAAATCTATGCAACAGGAACTACACGGGTGAATCTGCAGGGTGCTGTTTTTTTTTTAATAATAATGTTCGCATTGACAACAGTTTCTCATACAGGCATGGAAATACAAATTAATTTGATTACCTAATTCCTTGGTTTAACCTTTTAACTCACACCCCGTGCTCTAACACAGGTCTTAAATTTAAATACCTAGGTTACTTTATTTAATAATCTATGTATTTCGAACTTGAAGTGACTGTCCAGTTTGCTGGCCACTTTATTTGTAGGGTTGTTATTGGTAAGGTTAGCAGTTCTCAGTCATGTATGTGAATAGAGACTACAGTACACTAACACAATGGTTTTACTCTATGTGTAGGAGTGGAATGCAATTTAGTAAGTAAAAGTTCTAAATATTTATCTAAAAACAAGCAGACCCAGAGATATTGAATAGAATTTCTGTTCTGTTTGAAGACATATCCATAACTGTTGGTTAAATGATTATGATTGACAATATTCTACAGTTCGGACACTGCATGGTAATTTACATGAGAAAGCATCCGTGACCATACGCTACGCGTCTATATCATTGACGACAAAACAACTTTTGTGCTTTATACCTTTCACTTTTCGAGAGTATGGTACCTATTTCCTTGTACCAAATATTAAACTCATTATTGTGTGGACTTAAAAAGATCAAGGGAATAAGATCAAAAAGGTTTCTTTTATTACAAAACAAAGCAGAGGACATGCTACGGTCACTGGAGTGAAAAATCTATTCAAGAGCAACAAGGCACAATTAATACAGTTACACGATTGGGCTTACCTTGTGTTTTATTGGGAAGGTTTTTGGTTATTTCGCATTTATAGCGGTATGCGATGCTGATGCAATGTACAAAACTTCACCATTTACGATTTATTATGATTTTTCACTTTATCATCACGTATTCCACGATACACAACGAAAATAAATAAAAAATAATGAACGAATGAATGACAGACAGAGAAAAAGGAGTGAACCACAGAGTATGGAGTGAACTGACTGATAAACTGAAGTTTTGTGAAACGAAACGAAACTACATTATCTGCTATTTAGAGCTTGGTCTCGTCAAGAAACTTACCAGCTTTTTGCTTTCAAAGTGTATCCGAAGCGATACCCTAAAAGACTCGTATTTAATTTAGGTGTTTGTTGTCAAAGTGACATTCACGAAATAAACGAAACCGCATGTGATTTTGTTGTAATCAAAGGTGCTTCTACGATTTATTATCCATGCGAAATCTACGTAAAAATAACAAATAGTTGTAGATCTAAACAGAAAACACTATGGCGTGTCCAGAATTAGATAAAATAATAGACAATTTCAACGTTTTCACTGATAAACCAGTTAAATTTCTCACTGTGCAAAGTGACCTCAAGGATGATATTAAAAACTTGGTTAAATCGTTATACGACTATACGAAAACGGAGGAAACAGTTGATATTAAGGTAAAAAAGGCTGCATTGCCTGAGCTAATCGTCGAGGATCTCGATGAAGAGCAGATCTGGCAACAAATCGAGCTTCAAAACACGGAATGTTGGGATCAATTTGTATGGGACGTTGCTAGTTGCATGTCTACTAAAACTAACTTAGTATTTCCTGTAAATACTTCTGAAGAAGGTAGAAAAGTTAAAAATGACTCAGGTGATGAGGAACAAATGTCAGAAGGTGAGGAATCTGATTCAGATCATGAAAATGATGGAGACAACGAAATCAAAGAGAAACCTAAAAAAAGGAAGCCTATGTTACCAAAATCTAAAGTAAAGCCTTCAATAGTAGATGATAAGTTCTTTAAACTTCAAGAGATGGAGAAATTCTTGTTGAATGAAGAGAAGAATGAAGGGAAAGCACATGCTTCAGACAGTGAGGAGGAATCTATAGACATGTTTGAAGATATTGATGATGATGACGGTTCTCATGATGAAGAGGGTGGTAAGGAAGCTATGTACTCTGACTTCTTCAATCAAGAAGGTGAGGATGGTGATCAGAATGATTATAATGATCAAGAGGTAGAAAATGAAGAAGAGATGGATGGAGAGGAAATTGATGGAATGGATGGGATTGAAGAAGATGTTGAATCTGATCATGAGCCATCTAAAGTGAAGGGGGATGACAAGAAAAAAGTCAGATTTGCTCTCGAAGCTTCTTCAGATGATGATGATGACTCTGTAGACAGTGAAGCACCTACGAACAACAATATAAAACAACAACCAGATGAAAAGAAATCTGAGTTTGAACAACGACAGCTAAGGCTGAAACAGCAGATAGAGAAATTAGAACAGAAAACTTTATCTGATGCTCCATGGCAGTTGAAAGGAGAGGTAGACGCTAATCGACGTCCTCAGAATTCACTTCTCGAAGAAGTCGTAGACTTTGATCTTACAAGTAGACCACCACCAATTATCACAGAGCAAACTACTATCACTCTAGAAGAATTAATCAGACGTAGAATCAGAGACAAAGCCTGGGACGACGTTGTAAAGAAAGAGAAACCGGTTGATGACCAGCTTTCATTCCGCAAAACTGAAGTCCTAGATCAAGCCAAAAGCAAGTTAAGTTTAGCTCAAGTCTATGAAGCTGAGTACTTAAAACAGAAGCAAGCGTTATCTGGAGAGGTAGAAGATGAAAAAGAACCTGAAGCACACACAGAAATCCGTGATGCAATGAACAAGTTGTTCGCTAAGCTTGACGCTCTATGCCATTACCATTACACACCAAAGGCACCGCAAGCGGAGGTTAAGATTGTGAGTAACACTCCCGCAATATCAATGGAGGAGGTAGCACCAGTAGCAACAAGCGATGCTACATTGTTAGCGCCCGAAGAAGTCAAGAAGAAACGTAAGGGAGAACTAATGAGTAAAGAGGAACGGTCACAGACGGACAAGAATAGAGAGAGAAGGAAAAAGAAGAAGTTGCAACGCAAGAAGGGCAAGGTAGAGAAGGTAACGGAACATAGGAATACGGAGAAGGGTACGGTCACAGATGATAAATCACTGAAGACCTCAAAGGCCTTCTTCCAGCAGTTGACTGATGATTCACGGAGTGTCATCAAGAAACGTAATGTTAAGAATAAAGGACAATAAAAATAAATGTTTGTTTCAGTGTTTACTGTTGTTATTATTTACCTTACATTTAATTTAGTTTTAGTAGTGTGACTTATCAAGAAGAATTCACTTAATGCCGCTTTCCACACTGGTGTTGTTCCAGAGAAAGGTCCTCATAATATATCCTAGTTAAATGTACGTAAACTTAAATGTAAGTAACGCAGTAAGCAAGAAACATTTGTTGCCAACACTATAGTCATAATATTATGAACATATATATAAAAGCGCTCTTCCTCTCTCCTACCTATTAAATTTTGCTGTGCCCGACAGGGTCCATAATTGATACTGCTCTAATTTACCTACCACCTGTATATGCACATTGTGGATTGCAATAAACACTTGAAACTTGAAACAAAATAAAAGAAATACAGATTTCTTGTAAAAATAACAGTAGGCGTTGTCGTTTCTGTCTAAATCAAAGAGAGAGTAAAACGTGAGTCTACATATTATTTCTGTTTATCTATACTAATATTATAAAGCTGAAGAGTTTGTTTGGTTGTTTGTTTGTTTGTTTGAACGCGCTAATCTCAGGAAATACTGGTTCGAATTGAAAAATTCTTTTTGCGTTGAATAGACCATTTATCGAGGAAGGCTTTAGGCTATATATTATCACGCTTAAGCCAATAGGAGCGGAGCAGCGATCAAGAATGTTTTAAAATCGGGGATTCCACGGGGACGAAGTCGCGGGCAGCAGCTAGTGTATGTATAAAATTTCCGTAACTTGTCATGTGGTTTTCTTGGGAAAATAGTGTAGTGGTTTCCCCTTGCCTTCTACACCAGACGTTTTAGGGATTATTTGCTTCCCAAGGCCGCTGTAGCCTCTTCTGATCGGCTAGCCGACAGGTTTATGGTTATACCGCCATTGCTCGGACGCCAGAGCCTCGTTCGTTATCTAGCAGGAGGCACCACGATAGCCAGAAGGTCCATCGCCACTGGTTACACATAAACATCAGCGCGTGCAGGTGAGGTTGACATTTGGGCCAGCTAGATGTTATCGCTGTTCTCCCCTTAGCCTTTTTGGGCATATTATGCGTTCTTCCAAGCATAATCTGGAAAGGCTCTTGATATTGGGCCGGGTCGAAGGTAAGCGCGCTCAGGGTAGAACACCGGCAAGATGGTCCGATGCCATAAAGAGGGCAGTTGGTGGCAGCATGTACAGAGCGGTCCGCGCTTCAGAGGACCGCATGGCTTGGAAACGCGTCGTATGTGGTCGCGATCCTCAGCATTGAGGGAACGACGAAGAAGAAGAAGATGTATAAAATTTATACTTAAGTACTTATAACCTAAATCCAGATGTAGTCGATATTCCAGCTCTGACTGAAAATATCGCAGATGAATTTGTGGTTTGAACCTGTATCTATGGTTTTCTAGTATAGTTAGTCATAATATGTTGGCGCGTGGGAATCGAACCCGCGAGCACCAAACGGGCCATTTGCATAATTGTTACGTACCTAGTGAAAACAAACATCTTAGTGACGAACAAACAACTAAATTAGAAGCAAATTGACTACTTAATAAGACTTGCGGTTAATGCTTTCTTAAATTAAATGTACCTATCTATTAATTTTAAGTGACTCGCTGAAAACCTAACCGGCCAACTTCATTCTGTGTGAATCTATTTATGATTTCTTCATGAACCATAACGCTTTAATCCCTCCCCCCTTCAAGTTACAAGACTACAAGTAAACAGACATCAACAAACCTACCTACAACTACATATGTACAGAATACAATGAAATCCCCAAACTGTGTTGGCTTTGGGGAACTAACTCGGCTCGTAACCTCGCACTGGCAGTAATTAGCAGAGGAAAAACCTAGCGATATGGGCCGAGACGAATCAGACGACAGGGGATGTGGGAAGGTACTGTGGGAGTGGAGCTGGCATTCGAGAACACAATTATGATTCTTAATTTTGAACGAGTTTAGGTTAAGAGCGTATACGCCGAACGGCATTTCGGGCTGTTTGGACTCGAAGGATTTGCTGAGGTGGAGAATAGTATGGCAGGGTGGTTGTAATGTGATGAATATAGTGCCTAATAAGTGTTAGAAGTAAAGTAACACAGGATTGTACAGTCAGCAACTAAAATGGATATAATCGGAAAAATGTGTATGCCGTACATACGGCATTTCATACAAATATTCAAGTCGTCATTTTCCGAAATTACTCAACCGATTTTAATGAAACTTTACACACATACGCAGGATACATAGATCTAAGAAGTTAGTTAGTTAGTTGAAAACATTTTCGATAAATAGTGTTACAGTTAAATTAAACCCATTTTAAATTTTCCATATAAACGTAAATTTCTAGTTATCTTCTTTTAAAGTTTCATTAAAATCGGTTTAGTCATTTTGGAAAATAACGACTTGAAAATTTGTATGAAATGCCGTAGGTACGGCATACACGCTCTTAAGTAGCGACAGCATTTTTCCATCAGGTGAGACTGTGTTTAGACGCGAAGCTATATCAATCCGGAAAAGTTCAACTGCCGTTTCTATCATACATGACTGGAGGTTTAGTGCATTTATCATTCATTGGATTACCTTTATTCTTGTGGTCGCTAATACATTCGGGGTGTTCGGGTTCGAAGGATTTGCTGAGGTGGAGAATAGTATGGCAGGGTGGTTGTAATATTGCTATAAGATGAATATAGTACCTAGTAGGTAAGTGTTAAAAGTAAAGGAACACAAGATTGTACAGTCAGCAACTAAAGTCGATAAACACTTTGAATATACCTACTAATTACTATATTAAAGACTAGCTTCTGCCAGCGACTTCGTCCGCGTGGAATAGTTACTTTACCCCCGATTTTGAAACTCTCAGCCCAGAGTATTATAAACGTAAGATAAACAAATATAATCAGCACGCTCCGAACTGCTAAGCTATCGGGAGTTACACGTGCTATTGTGAGTCAACCATAAAAGATAGACATATGCTGTTGAGGGATATTTTTTAGATAATTTTATGTAGAACATTTCCGTCATACATGATTTCTATGTAACTTTAACCATTAAGGCAACACACGCGAAGGAAGCTTAAAAAATGGAGTAACTTATCCCGTTTTCCCAACATTTCCCTTCACTGCTCTGCTCCTATTGATTTTAGCGTGATGAAAAGTATACTATAACCTGCCCAGGAGTATGAAGAATAATTGCACCAAGTTTCGTTAAAATCCGTCCAGTAGTTTTTGTTTCTATAAAGAACATACAGACAGACAGACAGACAGACAGACAGACAGACAGACAGACAAAAATTTTACTGATTGCATTTTTGGCACCAGTATTGATCACTAATCACCCCCTGATAGTTATTTTGAAAATATATTCCCTGTACAGAATTGACCTCTCTACAGATTTATTATAAGTATAGATATAGATTGGGAATATCAAGTTAGATACCTACCTATTTCAGCAACTGCTGTTTTCCAAGATTTTCAAGGATATGGGTGTTATTACTGCGTCAATCCCATGAGAAAAGACTTGCAGCTTTCTTTATGGGATCGCAACGCCCCGGGAACCTGCAATACCGTGCCTACTTTTTTATTGCAGCATTTGCAGCTGATGTATTTACAGAAAAATAGGAAGACATTTAATTCCTATTAAAAATATTGTTTGCTTTTTATCAGCGCACTGCTCAACATTTGCTGAGCCCGCTCCTTTTGCCACACTGAAAACTGTTATTTTTATACGCAATTTGTTTTTTTTTTCTGTTCATAAAATTTTAATACTTACTAGTGTTGGCAATAAATGTTTCTTTCTTCTTTCTATTTATGCCCTGTCTTTCATCCTGACATCAATTTGACACACAATGCGCCGTCGACCTGGGCCTGGTTGTTATCGGACGGCGAGCCACCCATCGCTCGCCGTCCGCAGCGGCCTACGGTGGCCGGGATTCGCCCATATTCTGACAGCTTTATCTAGCTCCTTGATTTCTACATCCAATACCACAAGGGAACCACAAAAAAATACCCACTCCCAGTGGCGTAGCTTGCCTTAGATGGGCCCTGTATCAAAATGTGTTGAGGGGCCCCCCTCAACACATCAGCCCCCGGGGGGGGGGGGGGGAGCAGTGGTGGCCGAGTGGTAACGGCTCTGACTTACGAATAGTAAGTCGCGGGTTCAAAACCAGCCAGGCGCATTACTTTGTGTAATTACCAATTCTCTCAAAACGGTGAAGGAAAACATCGTGAGGAAACCGGCATGTTCTGGAACCAAAAATTCGAAGACATGTGACATTCACCAACCCGCACTGGGCCCGCGTGGTGGATTACGGCCCATTCCCTCTCCCAGAGAGGAGGCCTGTGTCCCAGCAGTGGGAACATTAAAAGGCTGATTATTAAGTCGTTTTTTTAACTAATCTGAATTATATATTATTAAAATTCTGTGTATTGTGATTTTTAAACTAAATTTTTGCACAGCACACAGCAGTTATATTAAAAAATGTTAACATAATTATAAAACATTATGGCTTTAGGAATTTTTGCATACACACATTCGGGGCCCCAGTAGCCTGGGGGCCCCGTATAATTGATACGGCTGATACGGCGGTAGCTACGCCCCTGCCCACTCCATATGCAAAGACAACAGTTTCGTAGTTCCTAGCCGCCTATTGCAGTTAGCCGCCGACTGAACGTTACATAACGTGAACGCGTTACTTTTTAGTTTTAGACTACAAATGTTAAATACCTAAGCACACTTGTGCCTCTGCTCATGAAACGTACGTAGTTTGATGGCTTTGTATAGTTTTTTTCTAAAGTAGGTAATAGAGCAAGATCCCAGAGCCACCAGGCGTTACTCATTTTCTGAGTAACAAAATTAGTGGGTTTTAGTGTTAATAACGTAGACATAGGTATGTCTACGTTATTAACCCTAAAATCACTAATTACCCGCTAGCTGCAGGAGGAGCACGGGCAGCATAGGTCGATCTTCAAGGTTAAGCAACGCTTGCCAAGGTTGGTCTGTGGATGGGTGACCATGCATCTTAACATACCAAGTTTCCTCCGTGCCTCGGAAAGCACGTTAAGCCGTTGGTTGTCATTTGTAAATCTTTAGTAGTCGTTACGGATTGTTAGAAGCCAGAAAATCTGACACCAGTCTTGCCAAGAAGTACCGCGTGTTCCCCAGTCATTGGATTGTGGAGGTCTGGTAGGCAGCCGCTCCACGTTAAATACTGGTATTCAGCTAAATCCGGTATGACTGGAAGCCGACCCCAATATAGTTGGGAAAAGGCTAGGCAGATGATGAACGTAGACATACCTGCTAGCTTAAAGGCTGATGGATGTGTAGAACATATTGGAAAAGTCAAGAAGGCAGTTTTCCACCTCTCACCTACCAACCTGGTACCTGTGGTCTTGGTGGTGGTGGTGGGACCAAGTCTCGCACAACTTTCAGCATTCGAATCCTGCGAATGATGAAAGTTGTACGAGACTTTGTGATCAACCTGTTTTAATTTAATTAAATCCCCTAATCTATACTAATATTATAAAGCTGAAGAGTTTGTTTGTTTGTTTGAACGCGCTAATCTCAGGAACTACTAGTCCGATTTGAAAAACATCTTTCAGTGTTAGATAGCCCATTTATCGAGGAAGGCTATAGGCTATATATCATCACGCTAAGACCAATAGGAGCGGAGCAGTCATGAAAAATGTGACACAAACGAAGTTGTGCGGACAGCTAGTCAATCAATATAATTTAAGTAGGTAATAGTTTTGTGAAAAGCTTGTTATAACCAGGCAAAGTATTTTACAAATTCATGAATCACTGCTTATGAGGCGGTCCAGCCTCAGAAATAAATTATAGCTGAAAGGAGAGTGAGTATTCAATATCGTATCGAATGACTTGGGTTCAGTGGCTGTTTTAGTTTGCCAGACAATAGGGATGTTTTCTGAGTAAAAAATATATGATTACTTACCTATGTTTAGTCCGTCAGTTAGATTATAGAAAAATATTGGACACGTTTTTTCCTTTTTCAAATCTATAAAAACTGATGAAGATAAAAAACATCAAAGATCAGGAGTGGCGGCTTGTGACGTCACGGCTCGATAAAAATTGTAGCGAGTAGTGACGTCACACGAGTTTTCAACGCACTGTATCGTCTTCATTTTTTGTTTACGTGAAAAAAGAAAAAATACGTGTCCAATATTTTTTTGGAAATCTATCAGACGGACTAATGAGATTTTTTTAGTTTATTACTCTATTATAGGTGAAAGGAGAGTGAATTGGAGTGAATATTCAACATCGTATCGAATGACTTGGGTTGAGTGGCTGTTTTAGTGCCAGATAATTGTACAGAAAAGAGAAAGTTTTTATAACATGGTTATGGTTTATACTTCGATGCAATGCAACATGTTAAGTCTAAATAGACCTACCTACCAAGTTTGCAAAAAAATGAAGCGCCTAAATATTGCCGACCACACAGTTGCGCTTACTACAAATTGCTACGAGTATTTTTGTAGGAAACACGAAATTTTTAATTTTGTCTGCTGTAGTACTTCCGTATTGCGGCATCATGGTGAAGTTTCTATTGGTGGGTTTATTTTCTTTCTGCCACTTTTGAACATAAGCTACCCAATTGGACTAGGGCGGCGGCTTATTTCATTGCTCTTGCATTAAAAAAGCAACCTAGGTATGTTTAGCAGTAGGTATAATTAGATATTTATTAGCAAATCTATCACTATACTGTAGTAATTACTGTAAGTATGCACCACAGTTTAAGAATCTTAAGAAACTTTGAATGTTATTGTGTATGACTGGAACGTGCCCTGGCGGTTGGGAGTGTGATGCTCACTCAAAAGTCTCTCTGATGGTGGCGTCTGTGTTTCATACATCATTTGGCTCCGTCAGCTGGGACGGGTCATCTCTGTATGTGTTTCACTTTGGATACCTGCATACATATAGGAATAACATCAAGAAGAACAATGTATCCACAACTTTGTAACAATTTACTGATTTAAAAGAGTGTCCGTGGAGTTTCTTGCACGTTCTTCTCCATAGAGATCTACGCTTTGGAACGTGCAGATAGCTTGACTTCTTTCGACTTGACAATTAAAAAGGGTAAAAGCTGTTAAGGGTTTAAATGAAATAAATGCTTTGAGTTTGAGTTTGAAGCATTCCATATTCTGTTAATTTTGAGGAAAAAGCTAGGAATAACTTTTGCATAGCGTTAGCTTTTGCAAGGATATCGATGAAACTTCACAAAAGTGTAGTCTTATAGGCTATGTCCTCGAATAGGACATTTAATACCTATTTTTTCCAGGGGTTATGTTAAAGCTAGTCTATGGAATAGGTAGTCACAAATCCCCTAACAAACATTTATACTCCTGATGACAATGTTCCCACTAAGGGAAACCAGGTCAACACTCTGTGGTAGTGAGGAACCCTTGCTCCATTAGGCGTGCACAAGGGCAAGAGGGTAAACCAGAACCCTAAAATTTTTAATTTGTAGCTCTTCATCATATCAGCCAAAAGACAAGCATCATCATATCAGCCAAAGGTCGTGCACTGCTAAACACAGGCCTCCCCCAAGAAGTGTGGCCACAATAACCGGTCCTGTGCGTCTTCCATCCATTGGCTACCCGCGACCCTCACCAGGTCATCGGGATAACTTCTTGAGAGGCCTTTCTACGCTGCATCTTCTGGTACCCTTCGACCATCTGTTCTGCAAGCAAAGTGAACTGCCTACTGCCACTTCAGTTTCTTCTAATCTTTAGGGAAGGTTCACATCTGACGGAACATGCGTCGCGTATTAAGGAAACTATAATAACAATTCAAAGTATAAGGGAAGGTTCATATCTGACGGAACATGCGTCGCGTATTATCGGTCGCGTAACGCCAGAACAGACAAATGTATAGAAAAACACTCGAGCGTTCACACTCGACGCACTAACGTATCATCGGTCGTATAGTTTCCTTTTTTTTTCTTTGCATTGTCCTCACATATAGAAGCGACCAAGGATGTAACCAAGGTTATGTAATACAGAACATGATTTAAAAGAGCGTCCGTGGAGTTTCTTGCACGTTCTTCTCCATAGAGATCTACGCTTTGGAACGTGCAGATAGCTTCACCTCTTTCGACTTGACAATCCAAAAGTGCCTGTAAAGGGTTTAATTGAAATAAATGCTTTGTTTTTTTTTAATTTTGTGTGGTGATCCTTCGGGCTATGTCGGTAATCTTGGTTTTCTTGTGGATATCATTCGATCACGCAAGAAAACTCCGAGCATTGCCCTCTCCATCGTTCCACTCCATTCGTTTGCTCCTTTCTATTCGTAGCTATTGCTGCTATTTAAAAGTCTTTGGGGAGGCTCATATTCAGCAGTGTCTGCAGACTGGTCTGTCTGAATTAAAATCACAATGCATACATGTTAATATAAATGGGTTTAATAAACAAAACACTGCGGGCGATTGTGCCACTAAATAGATGAATCAGAATTCCCACTCCACAATGATCGTTGGCGTTGGGCTGGCTTGAGACCTCACATGAAGCCGTGTCATGTCTGAACTGTTAGCAAGGTAAGTAGCGTAGCTAAAAGCTAGATTAACAGCAGTAGGTATTGAGATTTAGATTCTGATATATGTGGTTGCTACTCCGAGTGAAGTGCAACTGTCGTTGTGCGAGTGAATTGTGGCGTGTTCAAATCTCATTGGAGATTAGTTAAGAACGCAGGGATTATAGTGCACAAGTGTGTGCGCAAACTCAGAGGTACCTACTTCCTGTTCCGTTACACTATTAGTCCGATGGGACGGCAATCCACAGAGTCACACAGAGAACAGCCGCAGAACGGCTTTGGCTGGTTTCTGAAGCTCAGAAGTGTCATATTACAAACTTCCGGGCCGCTATACAGGAAAAAACCCAATAAAACTTTTGTCCGACTTGGTAATCCCATTAAAAATAAGCAGGTGTGCGGTTCTACCCCACACTTGCTTATTTAATACTAGCGACCCGCCCCGGCTTCGCACGGGTTCAATGTAGATACTAATGTTTCCTCTACTATAGTATGCATGTATTATACATATAAACTTTCCTCTTCAACCACTCTATCTATTAAAAAAACATCAAAATCCGTTGCGTAGTTTGAAAGATTTAAGCATACATAGGGACAGACAGCGGGAAGCGACTTTGTTCTATACTATGTAGTGATTAATATCACCTGTGGCAACATTGTCATACGTATTTTTACATACGTCCTTGGTACTATTGTGTTATTGTTGACTTTTGGAGTCGTAAATTACTTCTATCACTATGGTATTTTTTTTAATTTTCTTATAAAGTCATCACTGTTATAACCATAAGGTAAGATTGAGGTCAAACGCGAGAAAACCCCGTGTAAGTTTTCTTTCGTGGATTCGTGGATTTTCTGCCCTACCTGCTCATTGGCAGCGTTGCGACGCCGTTGCGACGCCGCTGCGACTGCGCTGCGACCGCGACGCGAGTGCGACCGCGCGATTTAATTTAATTCGTGGATTTTCTGCCCTACCTGCTCATTGGCAGCGTTGCGACGCCGTTGCGACGCCGCTGCGACTGCGCTGCGACCGCGACGCGAGTGCGACCGCGCGATTTAATCCCGCAACAGCGGCAGTCGGTCACAAATTTATAATTTGTACAATTACCAGCGCCCCCGAGACTTGGGGGAGAATAGAGCTATGAAGCATAGATGGGGCTATGAAATATTTTTTGGGGCTTGTTGATAAAACAAAGTAATACCATGAAACTTGGTTACGCGTTATCATCATTTGTTCAAATGTTTTATTGACTGATTAAAAAGAAGAAGCAGTTCTCATTCTTCATGTTTAGTATTTCTCTTCAATTCAATTCAAAGATTCATTATTACAATAAAAACCTCGTTCTTGCATGATATAATGGTTAACAATGACCTTAATTATCTATCAGTACTTATAAGGGGGCTAAATACAACTAAACTAATAGAAAGATTGATAAGTGAGGAAGGTTTATGTTTACAATTATTGTATTTTTTTGTACAAAATGCCTGAACTACTCGTATGACGTTGTAATTTAAACCGGGCTAAGCCAGAGCGCGTCGCTAGTAAATAACATAGTTTCGATCAACCCAAAATATTCCATCTTCCTTTTAATTTTGACCATAAATGCGTTACACATTTGACGACCAATTCATTTAACAACACAAAAACATTTTCCAGACAGCGTCCCCTCTACAACATTCGTACTCCAACAGCGAGGGTAGAATCGCCGGGTAGCAGCGCAGACAAATAAATTTAGCAGCGAGATAAGCGACGTATAAATCAGAGGACTACAACGCACGCTTACCACGGGAAAAATGGCCCGATGCAACGCTAAGCGCAGCTAACTTCAGGGGTAACCTACTGACTCAAGAAATGCGGTGAGAACCGGATTAATATGCTTTTTTTTGCAGCAGCAGAGTTCTGAATCCGAAACGTTTCGATTCTGACTGAAGTGTCATTGACTTTAGCCGTTGATTTGCGGTGTAAACGGGATTGAACTATAGTTTTTGCAATCTGGAGTTCTGAAATAGATGTGTTAGTTAGCAGCTAGATAAGCGACGTACATATACCTAAATCAGAGGACTACAACGCACGCTTACCACGGGAAAAATGGCCCGATGCAACGCTAAGCGCAGCTAACTTCAGGGGTAACCTACTGACTCAAGAAATGCGGTGAGAACCGGATTAATGTACTTTTTTTTGCAGCAGAGTCCTGTTTCTCAAAAAGTTTCGTTTCTGAAGTGTCATTAACTTCAGAGGTAACTTGGTGAGATTTACATCTGATTAATTTTCTTTTTTGCGACCTAGTGTTCTAATTTTGAAAAATGATTGTTGCTTAGCAACACTCGGTTAACTTCGTTCGATGTGCGGTGTAAATGGGATTGAACTGTAGTTTTTGCAATCTGGAGTTCAAAAACACACAAAAAAAAAACAAAAAAAAAAAACAAAAAATACATGTGTTAGTTAGCAGCAAGATAAGCGACGTACATACATATATGTACCTAAATCAGAGGAGTAGAACGCATGCTTACCACGGGAAAAATGGCCCGATGCAACGCTAAGCGCAGCTAACTTCAGGGGTAACCTACTGACTCAAGAAATGCGGTGAGAACCGGATTAATGTGCTTTTTTTTGCAGCAGAGTTCTGATTCTGAAAAGTTTCGTTTCTGAAGTGTCATTAACTTCAGAGATAACCTGGTGAGATTTACACCTGATTAATGTATTATTTATTGCGGCCTAGTGTTCTAATTTTCAAAAATGATTGTTGCTTAGAAACACACTGAACCGATTTCGGAAAAATTTTGGTACATCAATAGTTGGGACAATGGTGGGTAAGGTTCATAGGAGGTCATAATGCGATCAGTCATTCTCAACCAATCAACCTTTGGGATCAAAGGGTAGGTTAATTGCCTCGAAGTTCATGCTGGTTACAATAATTCTGCCTGGTCGTTTTACAACTATATTGGGGTCGGCTTCCAGCCGTCATCTTACCCAATGCAGCTAAATAATAGTATTTTACGTGACATACTGATAATTTGTCCTCCACTAACCTGGGCTTCAAGTCTGCTATTACAATAGTGTCAGAATGGTCTATCATTGATTTCATAATGGTTGATTTTTACTAGATAGTTTGGTAATCTACTACTATAAAAGCGTCATTATGACTTTCCAATGGTCAACCACTGACACTCCATTGAAAAAAATGGCATAGAATGGTAATCTCGTACACAATGACAAATGTAAGACAGACGTATGCGGTAGTCTGCTAAAATTTTGACAGTTCCTTTGATCAGTGACCTACCATTAGAACGTCATTGTGCAGTCATTGCTTCTAATAGCTCGGTTATTAAAAAGTATAACGAGACCATTGCCCGACCAATGATCGACCATTATGAATTTAGCAGATTATGAACTTTTAGCAAAATGACAATGGGTATTTTTGGGATTGGAATGACAAATTTATAAAAATAGCTGTCTTGGGGCCCTGTAGCTGTAATACAGTATTTCTTGGCAAGACTGGCGTCAAATATTCCGGTTGCAAACTATCCGTAACTTCTGTCAAAGAAAAATGTCAAAAACAAATCATCATCATCTGCCTAGCCTTTTCCCAAGTATATTGGGGTCGGCTCCCAATCAAGCCGGATTTTGCCGAATACCAGTATTTTACCTGAAGCGGCTGCCTACCAGACCTCCACAACCCATTAACTGGGGAACACGGTACTTCTTGGCAAGACTGGTGTCAGATTTTCTGGCTTCTGACCATGAATCCGTAACGACTGCCAAAGATCTCCAAATGGCAGTCGGGACCAACGGCTTAAATTGCTTTCCAAGGCACGGAGAAGTCTCGTTGAGATGGTCACCCATCCACAGACCAACCTCGGCAAGCGTTGCTTAACCTCGAAGATCGACCCGTGCGGCTGTTATAATTTAGCTAACGCCAGGGTGTTTTATTTATTTAGGGGATCTACAAATAACAGCAGGTATTTTTCAGAGGTACGGAGTAGTCTCGGTACGTGATAGATGGTCACCCATCCACAGACCAAACTCGGTAAGCACTGCTTAACTTCGAAGATAGAACCACGCGGCTGTTTTATATTATGTAGCTAGGAGCTCCTCCAGTTGATGCGGGCGACGGAAAAGCAAGTTATGTACCTATATTTTCTTCCATACAGGCTGAACGTACCCCGTAGTTCAAGAAAATCGAGCTTTAAACCTTACCGCGACATTTTCCTATAAAACTATCAAAAACTAACCTGTTCTAAAGCCATATTCACTAAACCGAAACTATCTAAACGTCAGCTTCACAGTTTTAAAACCGTTTTACATAAAACTATTCCGCAAATGTTTTATGTTCGCGACGAGTTACCGGGTAAGATTGCAATTTGCTCCTTACATTAAAATGTGCTAGGCTGCTGAAATTTGTGGATATTGGATAGGAATTTATATTACGTGGCGGATGGTCTCTTGTGGAGGATTAGAAGTTACTAGAATTTTTAGTTGAGTTTGGAAAGTAAACTTTTGTATTTGGAACACTTATACACGCAACAGCACGTGAATTCAGGACCTTCTACACAAAGAATAATAACAACGAAAGTTAATTCGTGTCAATTTCACAAAGTAACAAAATAAGGCTTCAAAAAAACTTTTACAACCGACTTTCAAATAAACACACACACATCACGCACACAATCCCCTATTACAGGTATGCTTGAAGAGATTTCTATAGAAATAAGCATCATCTTTAATCCTATTTTTCTGTTTCCTTCTTCTTATCTTTTTATTAAATGTGTGTACATAAATAAAATTGTTAAAAAAATAAATCTTCTGCCAAGCCTTTTCCCAACTTTATTGGGGTCGGCTCCCAGACAAGCCAGATTCAGCTGAATACCAGTATTTTACGTAGAACGGCTGCCTACCTTCACAACCCATTAAATGGGGACACGGTACTTGTTGGCAAGACTGGTGTCGATTTTCTGACAATCCGTAACGACTGCCAAAAAACTCGAAATGACAGCTGGAACCGACGGCTTAACGTGCTTTCCGAGGCACGGAGAAGTCTCGCTATGTTAAGATGGTCACCCATCCACAGACTAACCTTGGCAAGCGTAGCTTAATCTCGAATATTGACCCATGCGGTTGTTATAAGTTAGTCACGAGCTCCTCGTGGAAAATAAATAAATAAATAAAAAACAACAAAAAGTATGAAAGTTGGTGTTTTTGGTTGTTTCTTCGTCTTTTGACACAGATTTCCGAAATTAAAGTAATGTTTTATACATAGCAGTGTTTTGTATTTGGAAATCGGTTAATTTGTCATTGTCACAGCTAAATTGTCATTATTTCCAAAGTGAATGGTTGGGCTATTTGCCCTCAAGGTGAACTTGCCAAAACCATAGTTGACTTGTATACATTCTACGCACCTCTTAACAGCTACCGGCTTGATGTTATATTATAATCTGGTGTACACCATAAACAGACTTGCGATTTCAGCAATCCTGGGAGATTTGCTATATTTCATTGAAGAATTCCCTTGCCTATCTCCAGCATCTGCTGGACCGGACTGGTCCCATTTCAAAGTGATGAAGATCTATTCATCACCTTGAAATGGGACCAGTCCGGAAAAATACTCTTACAAACAGTAAATCGCTGCAAAACGTAGAAACAAAAATAATACATGTCTATTCCTATCTTTTTTTTATAGTAGCCGTAAATGCTAGAGTTACTTATACAAATGTGTTTGTGTCTGCGGACGGCGAGCTATGGGTGGCTCGCGTCGACGGCTCTCCGTGTTCCACCAAAGAAAAGTCCAGCCTTCTGGTCACCTGAACAGTCGACTTGCTGTTTGCTATGTCGCACAAAAATTAAGTCGGTCAAAAACAGCTTAAGATGCGAGTAGATCGAACAACCGCTGCTTCGAGTCGGTAGACCAGACAACAGCTGGTAACTAATAAAAATGCACTTTTCATACCACTAAAACACTAACTAAACATAACGCCTATAACTGGCGTAGTGTTGCGCCAATTTTCAAATAAACATAAAACGATATTCGTTCGATAGATAGTGCTGTGCCGTTACTGTTATCGGGGACATAAAGTCGCACGGTTCGAAATTAAAAAGAATAACGGTCAGCGAGAACGCCTCAGGCAGCTTGTGAACGGTTCCTGATATTTTGTATACGCGTTATAGCTCGGTTTTTGTCACAATTATCGGGCGGAAAAGGGTTGGGAAAGGCAGTATCTTTTTCTTTGTTTTTTGGCGGTTCTTTTATGGCTTGGAGAAGATTGGGTGGGTAATTAAGAGCTGGTACAATAAATTTTTGGCTGTCGAACATACGGTTTTTGCTACCGAAGAGACGTACATACATACATATACACCTTCTTTAAAGAGTACGGAAGTCCTCAACGCATGGCTTTTGGAAAAATTAAACCATTATTTGTTCGAAGAGAAACGACGTTTTAATCTTTACTTGGAAAGTCAATGTCTGCTGATTAGGTAAGCTGTTGTAAGCTTAATTTGCACGCGATCTTCACAAACTAGGGTTCCCAACGATACTCTCAAAAAACAGTATTATACTTTTACGACTAAACGCTCGTTAAATCTTTTTACTGTTCTGTTAAAAATCTATACATAAATAATATGGTTTTGTATTCTTTTTCTGAACCGATGGTATTCGCCAGCTTTAATTAAACCTATGAATACTATCGTTTCTATTGATTTAATAAAAAAATGTGTTATTATTTTAAATTAACTTAAATTGTCGAGAAACATAAAATATTGCAAAATCAGTCTAATATTTTCAATAGTTCTTTGCCTGTAAAGAACTATTCAGAGGAACGGTCCCCCGACTGCAATGAAAATATTATTATCTATTTATTTATTAGGAGAATTTTAGTTTATTTTTAGGTTAAGTGTATATATAACTAATATTATAAAAAATAAAATTTATTTATTTATTTAACAATTTATGTACACACACATTTAATAAACAGATAAGAAGAAGGAAACAGAAAAATAGGTACAAAGGTGCTTATTTCTATAGAAATCTCTTCCAGCATATCTGCGAAAGGAGAGTCGAGTAAAAAGAGATGTAGACATTATGTGTAAAAGTATTAAGTAAGAAAAATGAAAACATTACAGTTTAAATAATCTTGTTTTTAATTTTTTAGTTTTGGTTTTGATATGGCAGGCGTGTTTATTAAATCTTTTTTTATTTTATACTTTTTTTTGCTATGTATTAAGCAAGCTTTAGACCATGACTGTAAACGTAACCTAATTTTCATGAAAACAACATATTTTCGTTTTTATTTATAAACCATGGCTTTTATTTTTGAAATGTTCACTATGTTTTCTGGGATAACCCAACGCCGTTAAGAAGTTATGGTGGATTAAAGAAACTCACAAACATACATAATTACAAACATACATACATGAACCCTGAAAACATAAAACTCCTTTTTTTAGGCAGTCATCTATACTAATATTATAAGGCTGAAGAGTTTGTTTGTTTGTTTGTTTGAACGCGCTCATCTCAGGAACTACTGGTTCGTATTGAAAAAATCTTTTTGGGTTGAATAGACCATTTATCGAGGAAGGCTTTAGGCTATATATCATCACGCTTAAGCCAATAGGAGTGGAGCAGCGATAAAGAATGTTTTAAAATCGGGGATTCCACGGGGACGAAGTCGTGGGCAGCAGCTAGTGTAAAATAAAAATGTTTGTTTTTTAAAATACTGTTAATTTTATTTGTATACATCTTTTCTCGTACAAAAAGTAGGGAACCCTAGCACAAACATATGACAAAAAAATATGGTGAATATGATCCATGGCGTGGGGGGTAAGTCGATGTGTGTACACTCTGATGGTCGGAAGGTTAAGTAGCAAGGCAGTATATGAAAAAGTAGGCAGGTAGGTAGTTTTGAGTCGGCGAGCGCCACTGCGTCACCCGCTGCTGAAACTGCACGCGTTGCAACATGCACCGCCGCCGTCGCTGACTCGACGCCGGTCGAGGTAGCGACTCGTGTTGGTACGTCGACCCCTAAACGTGCCTACGCTGCTATCATCACCTCGAAAATAGCTAGGCCCAGCTACGGGCACGAGTGACCAGGATGGCTTCGTGAAGGTGGAGAGGAAGAAGAGGAAGATGCCTCCTAGTCGGTTCCAGAGCCGCGGTGACTCTTTCTAACAAATTCCGCAACCCTAGCAGGCACTGACCCTATGGGGCCCGTTCTTCGTTGCTGACGGCTCTTTGAGGCGCGCGTGGAACACGACGCGCCGTCGACTCGGGCCTGGTTGCTATCGGGCGACTTGTCCAGGCCTGAGGGCCGCAATTTGAGTATAGCTGCTCTATACTATTGCTAAAAACTGTTTTATTTGTTTTGTTACTGGAAATATTTGGTGCAGCTGCAAAGCCTTACCTTATGACGTTTAGAACAGTATTTTATGGTGTTGTGTATGGTAAATTTTGAGCTAAATAAATGTATTTTCTATCTCTCTATAACATTTAGACACAACAAAACTTATTTGTGTCCCAAAAAAAAACTTACCATAACCCATTTCAATCATAGCTTTATCGCCACGGAGACAATCCGACAGTGTGTCAAAACGGAAATGAAGTGTCAACGTTCATGTCGACGTCAGTTAACGAAACAGATTCTTGGCAGCAGCCGGGTGTCTGTTGATTCATGAGTAGTATGTTCACGCTTGGGTTCTAATGCGAGGTGAGCAGTGTCTTAATTGGCGGGGCCCGCTATGGCCAGTAATCTACTGCGGCCCTGGAACGGAAAGGGCATTTGGAGGAATATGGATGGGTTCGAGGCGGGTAGAGTCTGATTCTCAAAATCAAAATTAATTTATTTGAACTAGGCTGAGAGGAAACACTTTTTGAACGTCAAATTTTACATAATGACAGTCTCCTAAAACGCTTGCCCGTCACCACTTCTTAGTGATTTCAAAATCCATTTATTCAAACTAGGCTGAGAGTAAGGCCTTTTTGAACGTCAAATTTTACATAATGACAGTCTCCTAAAACGCCCGCCCGTTACCACTTCCTAGTGTTTTAGCTGGGAAGTGGTGACGGGCGGACGTCCCTCCTTTCCACTTCACCCAGAGCGGGTAAGATTTGATGATTTCCAATCCAAAACGTTTATCTTTTAATCGTTGCCCCACACTAGGAATTACTCCTGTATCGTGGGTGCCTTTACAAACACATAAACTCACACACACTACCCATAATACAAGTTAAATCTTTTTGGGTACCAGAATTCAATACAAATACTAATGACACGATTGTTGCTCTCCAATATGTCTTCGCTTTTGTTGCATAAAAGTTGTTCGTAAGTGTTTGATTGTACAACATTTTTAGTCCAATAAAACAATTTATTATTTACTAGCTGTCCGCACAACTTCTTTTGTGTCACATTTTTCATAACTGCTCCGCTCCTATTGGTCTTAGCGTAATGACATATAGCCTATAGCCTTCCTCAATAAATGGGCTATCTAACACTGAAAGATTTTTTCAAATCGGACCAGTAGTTCCTGAGATTAGCGCGTTAAAACAAACAAACAAACAAACCCTTCAGCTTTATAATATTAGTATAGATTATTACTAACAGCCAGACTCGGAATGGACACCGAGACTCCGTGCTTCCGAAACACGTTATGTTCTTGGTCCCGGATCATTGACAAAATCTGATGGTAGTTGAAGTCCTGGTATCGTGTTACCCAGTTACTGGGTTCTGGAGGTTAGATAGGCAGTCGTTCCATGCAAATTATGATATTCAACTGCATCTAGTTACACTGGAAACTGAACTCGACGTGCTTCGGGCATAGCACGACGACAGAAGTAATAAGTACTCGTTTTCTGAGGGAATCTTTATGGGGACTTGTCAGGGGAAATACCACCATAATTATTAAATCCTACTTAATATTATAAATGCGAAAGTTTGTAAGTATGGATGGATGTTTATTACTCTTTCACGTAAAAACTACTGAACGGATTTGGATGAAATCTGACACATAGATGGTTTATAACCAGGATTAACAAATAGGATAATTTTTACCCCGATATTCCCACTTCTCGGGATCGAAACATGCTATATAATATATCACCAAGCGATCCTGTGTTCAGATATGAAAGGCAAAGATTACAAGCACATATGTAGTTGGCATTTACAATGTACGAGTATACTGATACTATAACGAGGAAAGATTTATTTTTTGTTTGTTTGCACTGCATAAGCTCCAATACTACTGGATCGATTTTAACCACTTTTTCAGAAATGGATAGCTGCATTATCAGCGAGTAACATAGCTTATATTTTATCTCCGTATTCCCACAGGAACGCCAACTAAGCTGGTGAAACCGCGGCGCACTGTTAGTTATTGTAACAAAACTGAAGAGTTTGTTTGTTTGTTTGAACGCACTAATCTCTTGAACTACCAGTCAGACTTGGATAGTTACTTTTTGTATGTTAGTGACATTCATGAGGAAGGCTATAGGCTATCATCACTTGCCTGCTTTTCCCCAACTATATTGGGGTCGCCTCCCAGTCAAATCGGATTCAGCTGAATACCAGTATTTTACGTAAAGCGGCTGCCTACCAGACCTCCACAACCCATTAACTGGGGAACACGTTACTTCTTGGCAAGACTGGTGTCAGATTTTCTGGCTTTTGACAGACAGACCATTAGTAACGACTGCCCAACATATCCAAATGACAGCCAGGACTTAACGTGTAACTTAGGCTGTAGGCTATACGGGAACGGAAATAAAACGGGATATAAGCCTACGAAGTCGCAGGCAAAAGCTAGTACATGAAAGAAAGAAAAATAGTTTAGACGCACTACCCAAGTTATCGCGCTTGTTTGTAGGAATTATTTTTTTTTACAAACAAGCGATATTTAGCACAAAAAACGTATCTATGTATACGCGCGGGCGACTAAATTAATTGGAAAACTTTTTAGGGGTGAATGATTAATTGATTTTATTTTAGACTACTTTTACAATGGGATTAACTAGGAAATAAGAATCAGTAGCTTTATGTGTTCTGCTAACCTAAAATCTTAATGCAAATTTTTGTTGTTTATCTCTGGATTAAGATTTAAGGTTTTGACTCTTATAGAAGATCTTAGTATTTATAAGTACAGTGAAATTCATTTATATAGACGCCGCCTATATTGACCAACTGCTTAATATGAAGCAAAACAGAGATAAATATGGTTTTCATATTAAATTCTTTAAATAAAGCACTGATATAATGACTTCGTTTATTGACATGTCACTTATTACGACCTATTTTTTCAGAAAATATGTTTGGTAATGATTCCTGATTTCTTGTTTCTGACTTTGTTTTGATTGATCTACGACTATCAACATTTTTTTTTGTGTTTTTCTTTATTACACCAAATACCTAACATAGATGGGAACTTGTTAATTCCTAAGACTATGCTTTTTATGACGTCCGCTTAGTATGATGTATTTTTCATTTCCCTTCGATGTCATTATAAGTGGATTCAACTGTATTCTCCCCACTAAAATCATCCTGTACAAAGAAACTGGAAAATAATTAAAGGTATGTTACTTCAGACAGTGTACTCTCATTTGCAACTCAAGATAAAATAATACACTATAATCGGTACTTAAAAAATCCAATTTAAGACAAATAACAGAAGAAATTCCTAGCATACACACACACAAAGGTTAGCAAAGAAAATCAGAATTTTCTGTCCGCCCCGTAAATCAAATCAACCATTAGGCTGTTTCCACACGAACGACACGTGATTAGGCAGTTCGCACACGAGCGACACGTGAGCTATTTAAGCTGAGTTCCGCTCAGTAATATAATAAAGCGCTAGACTTGTTGTACTGTATTAGATTTACTGCGCACCTATTGTTTGTAGAGTAGTGCAAGGGGACAGAGGTTGGAAATGTTCGTGTTTTAAGTGTATTTTGCTTTGTAATTTCTGAGTTTGATCACATACATAAATGTCAATATAGATTTGGATTTAAAATTACAAAGCTAACACATGTATCTATACTAATATTATAAAGCTGAAGAGTTTGTTTGTTTGTTTGAACGCACTAATCTCAGGAACTACTGGTTCGAATTGAAAAATTCTTTTTGGGTTGAATAGCCCATTTATCGAGGAAGGCTTTAGGCTATATATCATCACGCTTAAGCCAATAGGAGCGGAGCAGTGATAAATAATGTTTTAAAATCGGGGATTCCACGGGGACGAAGTCGCGGGCAGCAGCTAGTAAAAAATATATACAGTTTTGTAACCAGCGCTTTGTAATAACATTTTACTGAACACATTGCCTAACACAGCTCATCACTTCCAGACATAAATTATACATAATTATGTTGTTTTGACAGTCTAAAATTGGGATTTCCCCAGAAAACAATTCCATTTTCCAAGTATATTTTTGGGTCGTCTCTGTCGGCTATTAGAATAGAATAGAATAGAATAGAATAGAATAGAATAGAATAGAATAGAATAGAATAGAATAGAATAGAAAAACTTTTATTCAGGACAGACACAGCACAACGGTTACAAACACAAATTAAAGGAGAAGAAAAGTACAGAATGCGCCGAGCGTGCCCGAACCGAAAGGGTTACCACCTCAGCATTTGCTGGGCGTCAGACACCCAGCGCTGGTTTTCAGTTGGCACCCCGCAGTGACGCACGGACGTGGGTAAATAAAATATATACTTGAACTAAATATTTATGTTTTTGTACAGAATTTTATTAAAATACGTAGATATAACATATTTATATGTATATATATATATATTATATTCCATAAAACATAATGAAACTATATTACTCTGTATTGTGCTCGGCATGTGCACACATTTGTAAATTCAATAAGCAATCAAAAATTTAGCTTTAGCCACACATTTATTTGTCTGTAACGACTGTCAAAGATATGCAAATGACAGCCGGGACCAAGAAAATAAATGTTTACCTATCCAAGGAACTACCGCGGCAAAAGGAAAAGTACGCGCAGGAATGATTATAAAAACAAAATTATACCCCAACTTAATATTGTTCAACACAGCCCTCATTATCAAGCAGTGCGGATTTTTAACAGGTTGCCAATGGAATTAATAACTATAATTTACAAGAGCTCATTTAAGTCAACATTTAAAGCTCCTATTGAGGTAATGTCTGTATTCGATAGACGACGACATATCCACGTTTTGAAAATTTTATTATTTAATTATGTAGTTAATGAGAGACTGAATGATATTAGTATGTATACCTCGTAATGTTAATGAATTTTATTGTTATTGTATTTCTTTTTTGTTATTTTCTATGATTTTATTGTATTACTAGCTGCTGCCCGCGACTTCGTCCCCGTGGAATCCCCGATTTTAAAACATTCTTTATCACTGCTCCGCTCCTATTGGCTTAAACATGATGATATATAGCCTTAAGCCTTCCTCGATAAATGGTCTATTCAACCCAAAAAGAAATTTTCTATTCTAACCAGTAGTTCCTGAGATTAGTGCGTTCAAACAAACAAACAAACTCTTCAGCTTTATAATATTAGTATAGATACATGTGTTAGCTTTGTAATTTTAATGATTTCAAACACAATGTGAATTGTTACTGAATAAAATTGAATTGTTGCTTAATCTAAAGATCGAACTGTGAACCGAGCACCCATTTTTTGCCAGCTGATCAAGCCATAAGCTTAGACCACAAAACAATAAATATCATCCTATTTCTATAATATTCTAAAATATTTTATCAAAAATCTCTGTCTTTGACTACTCTGTACCGCGCTGCACTAACATTACGCTGCACACATTACGTAACACAGCTAATCACTAACACACATAAATTATCAATCGCGTCTGTGTGGGTGGCGTAGCGCCGTAGCGGCGTAGCTCGTAGCGCCGTAGCTCGTAGCGGTCTACGAGATAGGACCCGTATACGAAGAATTATTATTGTGTATTTTCTTGAGTTGTATTTTTTTGGTGGTTGGGTTGTGACTTAATTTTTATTTTATTTGAGTTTGTGAAGTTTTACTTCTTCTATCGCGAAGCCTCCTCCTCTACCAATGAAATAATTTATAGCCAGAATAGTGTTTCCAGAGATTGTCTATACTAATATTAGATATAGAGAGGAAAGATTTGATTGTTCTTTGCATTGAATAAGCTCCGAAACTACTGAACTGATTTGAAAAATTATTTAACTGTTGGGAAGCTACATTATCCCCGGGTAAAATAGGCTATATTATATCCCTATATTCCCACGGGAACGGGAACTATGCGGTAGAAACAACGGGGTGCTGCTAGTGTTTCAAAAACATACACAAGCAAACAATTTTACCTCTGGTAATCGAACACCTCAGAAACGAAGCATACATGTATGATCATAAAATTAATAGTGTGTAGTCGGGAAATAACTACAGTTACCACATTCCTCAGTCAGATTAGTTATCACTGTGTTTCTACTATCGTGTTTTCTTTTCTTGAGGTAAAGCTTTGATTGCATTTTGCTCTCACACGTTGGATAATAAAGAGGAGCTCATGGCTAATATAATATAACATCTGCTCGGGTCGATCTTCGAGGTTAAGCAACGCTTGCCGATGTCAGCCTGTGCATGGGTGACCATCTTAACATGCCGAGATTTCTCTAAGCCGTTGGTCCCGGCTGTCATTTGATGATCTTTGGCAGTCGTTACGGATTTTTAGAAGCCAGAAAATCGAACACCAGTCTTACCAAGAAGTAATGTGATAAATAAATGATATTTATTTTGTAAGTAGGTTGTAAATAATACTTTTACACGTCAATCTTTTGGTCGTTATAAACTAGATGAGGCCAGTGTTTCCTAGCTGACTGTGTTAACCAGTTAGTAGGTTGTGGAGGCTTGGTAGGCAGCCGCTCCACGTAAAATACTAGTATTCAGCTGATTCTGGTTCGACTGGGAGCCGACCCCAATAAAGTTGGGATAAGGTAAGGCAGATGATGACGTTGCGTAATTAAAATCATTTGTTTAATGACGCAAACAGGTAACAATAAAGTAACTATTTTATACATAATGAAGAATTTGAAAAGAGTAACTGTGGAGTCGCTTGTACGTTCTTCTACATAAGAATGTACTTTGACGAATAGACAACTAGAATCACTATATTGTTATTTTTAAACTGTAAAAGTTGACGTTCAAATATGCCTTTTAAAGGTAATTGAAAAGGAATGAATTGATCTTGACTATCTACACTAATATTATAAAGAGGAAAGATATGATTGTTTTTTTTGTTTGTTTGTTTGCATTGAATAGGCACCGAAACTACTTGACAGATTTGAAAAATTCTTTCACTGTTGGGAAGGTACACTATCTCCGGTGAACATAGGCTATATTATATCCCCCATATGCCCACGGGAACAGGAACTACTCGGGTGAAACCGCGGGGCGATGCTAGTGAATAAATAAAATGATCAGAAAACAGAACAGGGCCCCGAGTCTGCTATTACAATAGTGTCAGAATGGTCTATCATTGATATCATAATGGTTGATTTTGACAAGTTTGGTAATCTACTAACATAAAAGCGTCATTATGATTTTCCAATGGCCAACCACTGACACTTCATTGAAAGAAATGGCATAGATTGGTAATCTCGTACATAAATGAATGATAGACGTATGCGGTAATTTGCTAAAATTTTGACAGTTCTTTTGATCAGTGACCTACCATTAGAACGTCGTCGTGCAGTAATTTCTTTTAATATCTCGCTTATCTACGTTCCATTCGCATTCCTTTCAGACAAAAGAACAATTCTTGACTTTAAAAAAATAAATGAACAATGTACGTTTTGTGTAATCGTCGACCTACTTAGGGCGACTATTACTCATTAACTTGTCAAGCCTAGATAACAGTGATAGCTTTCCTTTGAACTTCATATTAGGCATACTTTTCATATATCTAGAAAACAGTTTCTTTGTTAGAAGAGGGAGGGACACATGACTTTATACAAATATTATAAAGAGGAAAGATTTGTATTTTTATATTTTTGTATGTTACGAATAAACTCAAAAACTACTGAACCGATTTCAAAAATTCTTTCACCGTTAGAAAGCTACATTCACCCTGAGTAATATAAGCTATTTTACCCGCGTAGTTCACGTTCCCGCGGGAATATGGGGATAAAATATAGCCTATGTTACTCGTGGATAATGTAGCTTTCGAATGGTGAAAGAATTTTTAAAATTGGTCCAGTAGTTTTTGAGCCTATTCATTACAATCAAGCAAACAAAGTTTTCCTCTTTATAATATTAGTATAGAAAACAAAAAGTACAAAATAACTTTAATTTCGGAACTCGGTGTTTTTGGTTGCTTTTCGTTTTTTAACCGACTTCTAAAAAAGGAGGAGGTTCTCAATTCGGATGTTTGTATGTTTTTTTTTTTTTATTGTTTGTTCGCGCATAACTCCGTCGCTTGTGAACCGATTTGAAAAATTCTTTTTTTGTTGAAAAGGGTATACTTCCCAAATGGTCCGATGAAAATTTTATCGAAATCAACCAAGCGGTTTTCGAAAAATCTAAAAAAAAATATCTACATTGTCTACATTGACGACCTCTTAGTGTACTCTGCAAAGGAGCAGTGCTTTTTTTTACACCAATGTGATTGTTTCGTTTAGGTGGGGGAGGGGAGGGGGTGTAAGTACCACTAAAAAGTGAAAAATAAAAAACTTTTTAACAAAAAAATACAACCGACTTTTACACAAAAAATCAAAAAAGTGCAAAATAACTTTAATTTCGGAAGTCGGTGTTCAAAAAACGAAAAAGCAACCACAAACACCGAGTTCCGAAATTAAAGTTATTTTGCACTTTTTTGATTTTTTGTGTAAAAGTCGGTTGTATTTTTTTGTTAAAAAGTTTTTTTTGAACACCGACTTGCGAAATCAAAGTTATTTTGTACTTTTTGTTTTTTTTTTTTTGTGTAGAAGTCGGTTGTAGTTTTTTGTAAAATGTTTTTTATTTTTCGCTGTTTAGTGGTACATCCCCCCCCCCCCTCCTTCGCCCTACCTAAACGTACCAATCACATTGGTGTAAACAAACATGCGATTTCAGCAATCCCGAAAGATTTGCTATCATTTATTGAAATTAACAAAAATGCTAATAAAATAAAAACTACTCGACGAAACTTATGGGACCAAATATCAACTATTTTTCATGGAATAATAAAACAACCACGTAAATTGGATCAGAAATCTCGGCATAATCACTGCACATACATAGAAAAAAAACATACCTGCCAAATTGAGAACCTCTTCCTTTTTGAAGTCGGTTAAAAAAAACTCTTTCGAGCAAATCCAAGTCAAAAAAATCAATCCAAATCAATTCATGCTTTAAATCCCGCAACGAGGAAAGGAACAGAGGTGTGAGTATTTAAAATATACATATATATATACTAGCAGCGCCCCGCGCAAATATGAGTGAATGTAGCTTCCTAATGGTGAAAGAATTTTTGAAATTGGCCCAGTAGTTTTTGAGTTTATTCGTTACATATAAAAATACAAATCTTTCCTCTTTATTATATTAGTATAGATATAGACTAGCAGTGCCCCGTGGTTTCACCCGCGTAATTCCCGTTCCCGTGGGAATACGGGGATAAAATATAGCCTATGACACTCAACAATAACATATCTTTCTATTGGTGAAATAATTTTGAAAATCGGTTCAGTAGATCCAGAGATTACCCCTTACAATATCATAAACTCACAACCTCACAAACTCACAAATGTTACCTCTTTATAATATTAGTATAAATATATGATGGGCTCGTGTTTCACCAACATCTCACCTGATATAAAGTGGAGCACCCTTGCCCAGAAGTAACCTTTTCACTCTTGACTAGACCCCCAGATTGTAGCTATCAGGAAATACAGATTCCGAGGGGAAATTCCACTGTTAAGTACTCACAAAGAAAATCAACGTAAGTATACATATTTATTTGTTTTAATTTGTTTGAAAGAGTTACCGAGGCCCTGGAACGCAAAGGGCACAAGAAGGATCACGGGTGGATTTAAGTCAGTAAGAGTCTGACACTCCCTTCCGCTCCGCCCAGAGCGGGAGAAGCCATTTGAGGATATTCCATGCAAAAAAAGTATACATATTTATCAATGTATATTCTACCACCGAAAAATCCACTCATACATGAACAAGCCAACGGGAATCGAATTCACGACAAATAACATAAGAAGTCAAAAGCGGCAGAAAGTGAGAAATCTATGTTCAAAAATTAAAGTCACATGTGACCAGAGACTTTTCAACTTAGTTTCTGGGTAACTAGCGCAGGCATAGACTACACGTAGATTACTCTGTAAGTTTGCGTGAACAACACGTGGAAAAAATAAGAATAAAAAATAAAATCTAGAATATAACTTTTTATAAAAGGGTTTTCGTTGTCATGTTACGTATGATCATTAAAATAATACTTGAAAAGACATAAAAATATGTTGTCTCAAGTAAAAGAAAATTATTATTATCTAACACGGAAAAATTTGCCTAAAATCGCTACGAACCATCCGCCCAAGATGTGTTTTTAACGCACACACGCAAAAATAAACGCACACAAACGCACATAATGTGACATTTATAGACGCGTCAGCTGAAAAAGGCATGCAGGGCAAATTGAACTGTCTGTTTAATTGAATAAGAGCGAGAATACTCAGCAAAAACTGAGCTAAATTAGGATATTTCAAAAGTCAAACACAACACTTGAATTTTTTTTTCTTATTGTAAATTGAACTTTGATTCGTACGCTGAAGGTTTGAATTTGCTTTGGAGATGAAAACAGATATGTCATGTCTATGCTCCGAATTTGAAAGAGCTTTCCGAAGGGAGCCGAGCGCTTACCGATCGGGTCCGAGCGGCGCCGACTCGAGGCGAGTGCCGAATGCATTACGACGTAGTGCTATAGGGCTGGTAGCGAGGAAAACTGCTATTTTTACATATACACACTTTTTGGTTGCTATACTTGTACTTTTATGCGTTTTTGTTAAGTAGGTTATTTTTCGTGGAGACCGTTTTGGGATTGTCTATGAGTGATAATGGTGATTTTTAAACTAGTTACTAAATAAAATTAATTATTTTGCTCAAATTAATTAATCTAATAAAATCAATATTCCATAATATAGTTCCGATTAAAGAAAAATATAAACACAAATTGACTGTGTGTTTTACACCAAAAACCCAAAAACAATTCACAAAAAATCAATACTTCGAATAGCTTTCATCTAGCCTAAAAATAGCAGTCACCACCTAAAAAAACCTTACGAAAAAGCCGGAAAAGCTTGCCGTCAGCCCTGTGCGTAGGGCGGGGCGGGGCGGCGCGGGGCGTGCGGGGCGAGGGGGCGCGCGGAGGGGGCGCGGCGAGTCGCGCCAGTCGGTCGCGGGGCGCCGCGCAGCCCACACGCGTCATGCGCGCCCTCTAGCGTATTATGTTCCTCCCCGACCTCCCGCGAGCCTGCATGGTGGACGACGTAGCGACTTACTTGCAAGCGCCCTCCTCGGGACAGGTGGCTACAATTATTAACAACAAACCCATATGTAATTAACAATGATCATATTAACAGATGTTGTGAGCTAATGTTGCTTACCTAAACTGCGTCGGCCGCCCGGGTATTTTCGGGACGTACCGATTTCGCCGTCAGATCAATGTGGACGCACGTGATCCTCTTATGTTGTAGGCTGGATGCGACTGGCCACATCACTTGTAACAAGGTAACTTAAAAAAAGAACGAAAATTAAAAATAAACACGTGTTCGACGATCAAGTTGAAGATTGAGAAGAATTCAAATTAAGAATTAAGTGTAACGGTCTTCGATAAGGTAAAGAAGTAAATTGTGTTCAAAACAGTCGGTGTAAACAGATCGATGAGCATGCTTTGGTGCAAGATTGACAGTTGCGAGCTGTGTTTTAGGTACGTTGAATTTAAAACGATTCAGTGAAAAATGTAAAACCGAAACGGCAAGAATGTGAAGCTTTGACACAAAAACGACTATAACCTCCAAGAAAATGTATACCGGTGAATATAAATTGTAATACAAAATGTAAAATTGTAACTGCTGCGTTAGATGTCCTCTTAAATCTTTATAAACGAGCATAATCTTTAAATCCGTCTAAATTATTTATAATAAAGAGGAATCATAAAACTCAAACATCTCATGCTGGTATTTGTTTTATAGATACGAAAGCTAAAAACTAAAATTAAGATCCTATTAAGAAACAATCCGATGACTAAGAACTGTTGTTGCGTGATTCAGAATGACAATCATTTTTATTCAATGTGATCCATAAATAATTGGAAAGACTAATCACATGCAGTAATATAAATAAAACATGAAATTGTGGTCACGAACTCAATTTATCAAAAGCTAAACAAAAAAAAAACAAACATTCCATGTTCAAAAATCCGACCGACACAAAAATCAATCAAGTAAAAAACAATTTCGGACCTCTTTGCTAATACGACATCTCTAATCAACATTTTAAACGATAAAGCCACTCACGAAAGAACCATAGATTTTAGCAATAATAGAAATGAAAAAGGTTACTAAATCGATATGGTGTGGCTAAGATGTGAATAAGTTGACTGCAGGGAAACTACGGCATAGAATAGCATAACGCCCATCGCATCTGCAGTTTACGCTGTTTTGCTAAAATCGGCTCTATCTGACTGCAAAAACAATTTACTTGCCGTTTTCCAAAAGTTTTAGTTTTAAAAAGGAGTTTTTATGCGGGTTCGCGGACCTCTTTCGTGAATGTTACGTTTCTTTTACTGTAATGTTTTTAGGTTAGGATAACATGGGTTTAGGAAACGCGTGTTCTTCTTTAGTTATAGCATTTTTTATTATTCTTGTTTCTCGTTGCTGGGATAAATGTTATGCTTATTGGTCTGTCATTAATTATATTGATCATGATTCGGGCTGTATTCAATTTGGTACAGTTTTGTATCTTAGATAAATCTACGTTCGGATATCAAGATTTCATATTGTAGGTATACTTAATGAAGTTAATGATTTAATAAATTGTTCTTTACCGTTTGTTTATTTATACTTTAAAAGGTCATTGTTTTAAAAGCTTTCGTTTATTTTGTTCATATCTTGGAAATTTTGGAGTTATTGGCTCCGTGCCCTAATACTTTGTCCTTGATCTTGATGATGAGAATTCGTTTTGTAAACATAAGCTTTTATGTAATACTAATAAATCGATGATTGGTTTTATAATTTATTTACTTTTTTAGTATTTGTTTCATCTAAACTATACGTTCTCGTACCGGTACTTTTAAGAAGAGTTTTAATAATGAAACAAATTTAAATATGAAACTAAGACTTAAATAAATTAACGACGTTAATGATCTACAATAACGAGACTATTCTCCACAATTCAATACTGAAGACATCAAAGCATATAGTTAATACTTAAGTAAAGTCTAAACAAGCATAAAACATACATTATCGAATAACAATTTAGAGCATCAGATAGTACATAAAATTCGTACATACGATAATATAAACGAGGCTGGGGAAGGTAAACCCGCTCCCAAGTTAGTCGTGCTGGCACCCAGAGCTTATTCAGCAGAGATAAACCGACCAGAACTCGACACAACTTGAAATTCTAATTTAATTTCGAACGTTTTACTCGTGGAATACGAAGCATTTGATTAAAAGTTAAATCTTGCTGTCTCATACTAAAAAGATCTGATATAAAAGATTTAAATAAAAAGGTAATGAATGATTAATCTAATTGAATTGAAAGAAGTTATACAGTGTTATGTCGAAGGCAATGCCGTTTAGCGGGATTATGAAAAATATTTTTAGAGACAAATTTTTTGTTTTATTGCAGACGAAAACAATTAAAGTGATCATAATGTTTTCTTCGATATTTTGTCATTGTTAAGTATCGAAAACAGTACCTATTTGTTTTGAAGGTTTTCATAACTTAAATTAAAAAAAATAAAGTAATGTCAATCCTGCACAATTTTTTATATTGCTATATGCATGGAAGCAAAATCTGCATTGTCTCTGAAGTGACCTTTTATATTAAACTGTCTTAAATTGAAGAAAATAAAGCAGCGGAGCAGTTACGGGTCAGTCAATAAAAGAAAACGAATAAAATGAAGGAATCAATGAGCCATAAGCAGCACGCACTATTGATGGAGAAAAATAAGAATTTGATGTTGTTTTCGCTGATTTTATGTTTCGGAAACGGGAAGAAAGATGTAATACTGCAAATAAACAACAATTAAAGAAACAAAACCCATGAACATCGGGAACAGAATCATGTCAAATAGAATGAGTAAGCAAAATATCTAACTAAGCTCATCTTGGTTAATAGTGATATTCATGAAATAAATTTTAATTAAAAGCAAAGAGATAAAGTAGGAACTGGATAAAATAGGAATAAAACGCATAGATCTGTTCAAGAATTTTCTACACAGTGAGATATTTAAATGTAGACGAAGAGTTTAAAAACGTTAATATGTCGGATACGATACTTGTCAGCAGATTTAAGAACAGAAAATGACAAAAGAAAAATCAGGGAATAGACAAGGACAAACTGAATCACGGTCTTAACAAAGGCATTTTCAATGTATTAAAAATATAACTTGTCATATCAATCGATTTTTAAATATCAAATGTCATTAGAAGAAAATAAAATAGACAAGGAAGAACTCAATCACGGTCTTAAAAAAGTATATTTCAATGTTTGAAAAATGGAATATTATTTAAAAAAAAAAAAAACTGACGCCCAAAGTACCCGGCCGGCTTGCGTTGAGCGGATCGCGTCGCATCGGTGTTTTCGATGTATCCCCTATATTATTTCTTCTATCACCCTTTTTGCCACTCGATGTATGAATGTTTTTCACTAACTGTTAATGTTGATATTTTAATGTATCCCTAATAATTGTTAGTTTGGACTTTTTTTTTCTGTCTTCTTTGGGGTGCGTGAATTTTTATGGCTTTTTTCTTTCTTCAGCCTTAAATTGTATGAGACTGTTTCGTTATTAATAATATGAAACGTGACTAATTCCTTGAAACGTGACTAACTTAATATTACTAGAAAATCATGATTCTATTTTTGTCATTGTCAATCATAATGATTCACGTACCACAATATGTATATGTTTGTTTGTATTTGGATTGTTACATTGATTTTACTATCTTTTTTCGGCAACATTTAGTAACTAGAAAAGCTCATGTCCAATGTGTTTGTTAACGAATAAAAGAAGTGAAATCAATGTTACATAAAGTTCATTTACAAAATGGCCACGAAAATAAAAAAGAAAACCGTAAATAAATGTTGTTTAAAAACGGGTTCAGAAGCGTAATATGGATGAAAATCCGACTTAATTTTGATAGAATTAGAAGCTTACGACTTTATGAAAACTAATTTATTTCCCTGGCCACTGTGTTTAGTCAATAATTCTGTATATGTGCATGATTCCCGAATGCACTACCCTAAAAGCGAGAATGTGTTGCACGAACCTGTTATTTTTAATGTTCTTTTTTAAATTTCTTTTTTAATTTCACTACTCCAAGCAAAGGAATCCATTAGTGAATTGGATTCGTATATTGATGTTTTTTTTTTCGATTGCAGCGCACAGGTAATCCATGTATAATGGCTGTATGTAACTTCGTCTGTATTTTGAGTCTTGGTGTCTATACCTATATTTTTAAACGTGTTTATTTTTATAGAATATCGAAGTTTTTAACAAAACTTATAAAATTGTTTTTACTGTGAAGATTATTAACATCGAAGCAGTAAAATAGGTTAATGTTGTCATTTTCAGTGACAGTAGGAAGCTCGTTCAATAAAACAGCGGATTTTTTTGCCATCTATAAATAAACTGAAATAATGTTGACTGTTAAAATATTCAAATTTTTTGCGTTGCCAACTCTAACACATTTTTTAAAATAATTTTGACAAATGAAGATAAAAGTAGGTTCGGTTTTCAGTTAAAAACTTTCTATAGATTTCGATGATTGGACTGATCTGAGGTTCATACAAGTTTTCCTTCAATCGTTAATAATTATTTTCTCATTAATGTTAAGGCACTTAGAGTTCTCAGGCATTAACCTACATGGTCCTAATATGACTTAACCAGTAAATGTTTACTATGGCGTGATCTTTGGAATAGTCTTTGACGTCTGAGTTTGTTTCGGTGTTTCTTCTCAGAGTAGTCAGCTAGGAAATACTGGCCATATCTAGTTTAGAGAACTTCGAACGTTTGAAAAAAAATAACGTTAATCAAGCCATTTGCAAGAGAAATATCTTTTATCAGCATTACGTGATAATACCATTGGTTACCACTTGACAATAGATTGAGCACCTCAGCTCAATATTTTGTTCAATTTAATTAATTATTTAATTTGCCAATTACGCAATTTTCTTTCTTTAAAACTTAAAAGTCACCTATTGTTATAACTGTCCAAGGTTATGAACTGCGTTTACGATTTATTTGAAAAACGAATATCATAAATCTTTATAATAATTAAAGAAAAGCGTCCGGGTAGTATCTATGATATTCCTTGCAATTCTACGCCAAAGGTACGGTTCGTGAATTTTGAAATTGGAATAAATTATTAACATTATATTATTTAATGTAACAGTTTGTGGATAAATAATAAGAGTCGTACAGGTTTAATTTAAAGGTAGTGTTAAACTTGTCAAGTTCAGTCCGTGTATGGATGACCGTTCATCCCGAGTTTCCTCCATGCTTCAGAAAGCACAATAAGCCGTTGGTACCGACTGTCATTAGATCATCTTTGACAGTCGTCACGGGTAGACAGAAAACAAAGAATGGGGTCAGATTATCTGGCTTATATTATACTAGCGACCCGCACCGGCTTCGCACGGGTGCAATGCTGAAAAAATGTGTTTATTTATCACATTAGAAACCTCTAAAATGATCAGTGTTTATTTACTATAGTAGAGAAACACTTATTATATATGAATTATACAGCTATACATATACAGATATGCATGTGTCATACATGAAAAACCTTTCTCTTGAATCACTTACATCTATTTAAAAAACCGCATCAATATCCGTTGCGTAGTTTTAAAGATCTAAGCATACATAGGGATATACAGACGACGGGAAGCGACTTTGTTTTATACTATGTAGTGATTTTGTCTGCAGTCTCGCCAAAGGGTATCGTTTTACTCAGTTACTGGGATGTGGAAGTCAAATAAGCAATCATAATCAGCCTTTTAACGTTCCCACTGCTGGGACACAGGCCTCCTCTCTAGCAGAGGGAATGGGCCGTAATCCACCACGCGGGCCCAGTGCGGGTTGCTGAATGTCACATGTCTTCGAATTTTTGGTTCTAGGACATGCCGGTTTCCTCACGATTTTTTCCTTCACCGTTTTGAGAGCAGTGGTGAAGAAATTAATTACACAAAGTAATGCGCCTGGCTGGGTTTGAACCCGCGACCTACGATTCGTAAGTCGGGGCCTTTACCACTCGGCCACCACTGCTCTCAATAAGCAATCGTTCCGTGTAAAATACTAGTATTCAGTTGAGTACTGTTAGAATGGAAGCCAAACCAAACATTTGAATTTTAGAATAGGGTATTTTACTGAAAAAATGTAATTAGTCCGTCTGATAGATTTCCAAAAATCTTGGACACGTATTTTTTTCTTTTTTCATGTAAACAGAAAAATGAAGACGACACAGTGCGTTAAAAACTTGAGTGACGTCACTACGTGCTACAAATTTTTTACAAGCGACGTGACTTCACCAGCCCCCATTCTTGAACTTTGATGCGCTTTATTTTTATATTTTTTTTACGATTTCAAAAGAGAAAAAATACAAGGCCAAAATCTTTTGAAAATCCACCGGACGGACGAAATAGAATTATGTTTTTTGTATGACCCATGCAAAATACCCAAGTTGTTTTGTGTTTTGTTCGTATTGCTATAACTCTCGACCTGATAGCATCACTATGTGGTTCTTTCCCCAAAATATTACATCAAGCACTAATTAGCATACTTCTCATTTATGACTGATCTCCTCGTGATAATATCAGGTTTTTAAACCCTCCTTTTTTTTAGATGGGAAATCATCAAATGTCTTCTCCCGCTCTGGGCGGAGTGGAAGGGAGTGTCAGACTCTTACTGACTAAATCCCATCCGTGTTTCTCCCGCTCTGGGCGGAGCGGAAGGGAGTGTCAGACTCATACTGACTAAATCCCATCCGTGTTTCTCCCGCTCTGGGCGGAGTGGAAGGGAGTGTCAGACTCTTACTGACTTAGGCTGGCAGGGCCGGCAGGGCCGCGGTGACTCTTTCGAACAAATTCCGCAAGCAGGTCTTTAAAACCTCTGAGTTTATTCCTTAACCAAAGTCCTAGTTCTATTCTCTTCTTTGATTTAAATCACGGTATCTCTAAGCGAAAGTGCTTCATCGTCTACCACATCATCACTTTCTATATGGTGACATCGTAGTCAATCAATCAATAAAATACTAACATAAATCCCCACGTGACCCTTGAAAAATATTTTTTTTTCTGGATGGGAAATCATCAAATGACTTCTCCCGCTCTGGGCGGAGCGGAAGGGAGTGTCAAACTCTTACTGACTAAAACCCACCCGTGATCCTTCTTGTGCCCTTGCGTTTCAGGGCCGCGGTGACTCTTTCAAACAAATTTAACCAAATATCAAATATAAAGAAGAAGTATATTTTTGTATCTTTGTTTGTACCGAATAAGTTCCGAAACTATTGGACTGATTTTAACAATTTTTTTTCACGAATGGAAAGCTACATTATCAGCTAGTAACATAGGTTTTAATTATATTTTATACCCGTATTCCCACGGAAATGGGAACTACGCGGGTGAAACCGCGGAGCGGTGCTGGTTTCATAACAAAAAGAAGGCAAACTTTCTAAATACGCGTTGACTTCTATTAGTTTCGCCCCCTACACACTACACATAGAAATACATAAAAACATATGACAAGAAGCAAACAGAAATAAAGTTTATTACACTCATAAGTGTATCTCTGGTAGCAACAATAAAAAATAAGGAAGAAATAAATAAGCATAGACAAAGAGGATTTACTTATAATTTCTATGTATGTAGCTCGTAAATCGTTTGTTACAACCTTTTTATGTGTTTCATTTTGCTAATTGTCTGTGATGGGTATGTTATGGTAATATAAACTTTGTAGAGAAAGCCTTTGGGTACCCTTTTCTTTACCTAGTCATGGGGAGGAGAGTGGGGAAGAACATACACCGTACCTTATTGGTGATGTTGGTTACGTTTTGGTGTGTAGTACTTGCAAATGGCGTGCGTGTATTGTCAGAAGTGTGATTCTGTAAATATCTCATTGTAAAAACTTAAGAGAAGTGAAAATGTAGCGATAGTTATGGTAGAATAATAGCCGTGAAATTCTGTCAACATCTCAAAGTGTAAACTAAGATCAGGTTAGCTGTCAAAGCTGTCAAAAATCAATGCTCACTCCATCTTAATTTACACAGTGTAATGTTGCCAGAATAGAAAGTTTACGAAGCAAAAGAATTATGTAAGGATCGTTGCGGAATTTGTTCGAAAGAGTAACCGCGGCCCTGGAACGCAATGAGCACTAGAAGGATTACGGGTGGGTTTTAGTCAGTAAGAGTCTGACACTCCCTTCCGCTCAGCCCAGAGCGGGAGAAGTCATTTGATGATTTCCCATCCAGAGAAAAAAAAAGGATGGTACAAAGTAGGTTTCAGTCTGTAGTTTATGTTTGAGCTTGTGTAAGAATGTTCGGTACTGTAAACTCGATTCAAAATTGATAGATTTGACAAGTTTCCCAAACATGGGATTCATCTGCCTAGCCTTTTCCCAACTATATTGGGGTCGGCTCCCAGTCATGCCGGATTCAGCTGAATACCAGTATTTTACGAGCTGCTGCCTACCAGACCTCCACAACCCATTATCTGGGGAACACAGTACTTGTTGGCAAGGCTGGTGTCAGATTTTCTGGCTTCTGACAATCCGTAACGACTGCCAAAGATCTCCAAATGACAGCCGGGACCAACGGCTTAACGCGCTTTCCGAGGCACGGAGAAGTCTCGTTATGTTAAGATGGTCACCCATCCACAGACCAACCTCTGCAAGCGTTGCTTAACCTCGAAGATCGACCCGTGCGGCTGTTATAATTTAGCCACGAGCTCCTCCAAATCATAAACCGGGACTCAAACATAATTATATACGAAAGATGTGCTATATTACTCGGCCTACCTCTGTAGGGAAAATAGGCCTGATATATATTTATACATAGATACAGGTTATATAAGTTCATATAATATTGTTTTTTATTTATCGGATGACTATGCGGGTCAGTCCGTTTTTTTACTTTATTGACTGAATCTACTCTTTACAATTTTTTATAGTGAATTGATTTATGATTTCCATGTTGGATATTTTTCTCCCTCTGTTTCATGTTTTAATGACTTTGTTTACTAAGCTGTTGTATAAATTCAAATTCTTAAAACGCAACAGACAGATGTGTTGCTGGGGAGTTTGTTGCGCCACTTCTTCTTCCCAGCTAAAACACTAGGAAGTGGTGACGGGTGGGCGTTTTGAGGGATTGTTTTTGACGTAAAATTTGACGTTCAAAAAGTGCTGGCTCTAGTTTTAATAAATGACTTTTAATTTTGAACAAAAAACATTATTTTGATGAAATAAATGGTTTGCCTTGCCGTGGCACAGATACAACTCCAAACTTTCAACCACAAAAACCACTTAAAAAGGTCCCCAATCACCAAAAAATCCTTACTCACAGTTACAACTTAAGATCCACTTAACACACCACACTACGAACTTCCGAGATAAGTCATACTTTGCGAGGTCCCAGAAATTTATGTAATAACTTGTACATAGTAACATCAGTATGCGCCCTACGTCTTGTTTACGGGATAACTCTGAAATCTTATATTGATGCTGTAAATCATGGCTCGGAAGGAAGGGAAAACATGCGGAAAGCGAACGTTATTATTTTGTCTAAGATTTTGTGCCGTGCGGTTGGTATAATCCACTTTGGCGTGGCGTTAGGTTGGTATGATTGGAGGCTGTGATTCTTGTTCAGGGATGTTTTTTTTCTTAGAAAAGAGATAAGGCAACGGGTGTGGTCGTTGTGTGTTGATGATTTTAGTAGAAAAATAATCTGCATTGTTATTTTGTTTGTCAATTAATTAATAATAATAATTACTTAATTTCGGGTGGCATAGACACCTTAACCTAGTACTTATTTCTTATTTATTTTATTTGCTATGACTCGCCACACTTACGTAAGACTTGACCCACTGGTTTTTAAAAGGACAACCAGAATGCAGTTGTCGCTGTTGTTGTTGTTGTTGAATTAATTCCAGTTCGGTTGTGTAGTAGTAAGCTATATTCGTTCATGCGTTTTAGAGGTCTTTAGATTAATCAAGTTATGGGTGGCTTGTCGTCCGATAGCAACCAGGCCCGCGTCGACGGCGCGTCGTGTTCTACGCGCGCCTCAAAGAGCCTCATAGCGTCAGTGCCTGCTAGGGTTGCGGACTTTGCTCGAAAGAGTCACCGCGGCCCTGGAATGCAAAGGGCACAAGAAGGATCACGGGTGGGTTTTAGTCAGTAAGAGTCTGACACTCCCTTCCGCTCCGCCCAGAGTGGGAGAAGAAATTTGATGTTTCCCAACCAAAAAAAGGGTCTTTAAATTCAGGTTGCAGAATTTGTTTGAAAGAGTTACCGCGGCCCTGGAACTCAAAGGGCATTAAGATGAACATGGATGGGTTTAGTCAGTGAGTCTGATAATTCCTTCCGCTTCCAGAGCGGAAGAAGTCGTTTGATGATTTCCAATGCTTAAACGAAAGGGGCCTTTAAGTCAAGAGTGAATAGGTTTATTCAAGACAAGCGTGCTCCATAACCACATCATCATTACTTACTATTTGGGCCTCTATTACAATAGTGTCAGAATGGTCTATAATTGATTTCATAATGGTTGATTTTGACATGTTTGGTAATCTACTAATATAAAAGCGTCATTATGACTTTCCAGTGGTCAACCACTGATACTCCATTTAAAGAAATGGCATAGAATGGTAATCTCGTACATAATGACAAATGAATGACAGACGTATGCGATAATCTGCTAACATTTTGACAGTTCCTTTGATCAGTGGCCTACCATTAGAACATCACTGTGCAGTCATTGCTTTTAATAGCTCGGTTATCAAAAAGTATTACGAGACCATTGACAGACCAGTGATCGACCATTATGAATTTAGCAGATTACGAACTTTTAGCAAAATGACAATGGGATCGTGTTGGAATGAAAAATTTATAAAAATAACAGACTTGGGGTCCTGGTGAGATAATGGTCAAACGCCGGACTTGATAGAGTTAGCGTTAATATTCATCTTCAAATTTTTATATTTTCATTCATTATACGCGGGTCTGAATGAGAAATCTATTACAAAATAATATGTTTTCTTCATAACACTCACCGTTGTTTGAAGATACACATTAAACGTCTTTTGGATATACCTTACATTTAGTTTTTTTTTATGAATCTTTGTACCAAAAACCTTTATGTTAGGTTTATCTGTTATATTTTAATCAGCCTTTTAACGTTCCCACTGCTGGGACACAGGCCTCCTCTCTAAGAGAAGGAATGGGCCTTAAGCCCGTAATCCACCACGCGGGTCCAGTGCGGGATGGTCTGGATTACTCTGGATTTTAATGCACAACAATTCAATTTACATACAGTTTAACCTTTTTACGTTGATTTAGTGTTTAACTTAGTAGCGTAGTGAACCCTACCAGGTACCACTTAATCCACGTCCCCTTAACTACATAATAACAATTTGTATTTACTTTATAAAGTTTCTTAAAGACCTAAAATGTAAACAAAAATTACTAATAACACTAAACTTTAACAGCAAACCATTTAGCAGATTCGCTCCCAAAAAGATGTCAGATCTTTAGTTTTAAAACTTAGTTCGTGTATTAAAGTGCTAGAAAATTCAGGAATGGCAATCTAAGTTGAGTTGGAATGGTGAGGCATAACAGTTTGGTTGGCTGATAGTTGGGGCTGCTGCCAATTGTGGCTGGTGTGCCAACGGACCCCCGGGCCACGACCTTGGTGAAAGATTTTGAGATTTATTTTGTCAGTTTTATTTTAAAACAATGATGATCGGTGCGTATCCCGTATTCTAAAATGGCAACATACAAAAACAAATACAACCGACTTCCAAATAAAAAACACTAGAAAGGATAAAATAACTTTAATTTTGACGAAACAACCATAAACTCCCACTGTTTTTTTATTTTTTTTTGTAAAAGATGCTTTCTTTTACAAAAAAAAAATATTTTTCACCTTTTTAGTGGTATCCCAAAAAACACCACAGGAATGAAACCGCGGGGCGCTGCTATAAGCTTATAATTTGATGATAAATTCATTGTTTGTTCTGTTTTATTTTTGATTGTAGTTTATCAAGATATAAAAACTACAAGTTTTTAACGCTGCGAGATTATCACTTGACTGGAGCCTTATAAGTTTACTTCAACTATCAACTTGCGGTATAAATCGTTTTCATAAAAAATTTTGGCTTTGTCGTGGCCGAGTCGGTTCATAAGTTCAGGAATTTAATTGCTTCTCTAGATTCTTAGGGCCGATTTTTTCTGGTTTGCGGATTTTTTTGGAAAGACTTAGCGCGGTCCTGGAATGCAAAGGGCATTTGGAGGAACACGGATGGGTTTTAGTCAGTAAGAATCTGACACCGCGTGGGCGGAGCGGAAGAAGAATTTGAGGATTTCCGATTCTTAAAAAAGAGCCGGTTACTGATGTCAATATTTAGTGTTAAGAGCGTGTATCCGCTGGCAAAGTAGACTTCAACAAATAATCAACTTTGAATTGATAACCTATTCATAGTCCCATAAAAGATATGCGGCCTTTTTTTTGGGAAATCATCAAATGACTTTTCCCGCTCTGGGCGGAGCAGAAGGGAGTGTCAGACTCTTACTGACTAAAACCCACCCGTATTCATACAAGTGCCCTTTGCGTTCTAGGGTCGCGGCCGGTGACCGGTGACCGGTGACTCTTTCGAACAAATTCCGCAATCAACATATTCAGCCTTCGTTGATTGTTTTTAACTATTTTGTCTGACAATGAACCGCTTTAGAATTCAGGGGATACTCATATGAATTGAATATCATAAAAAGAAATGTAAAACAGGCGTTTTATTTATATAGACTTCTTATTATACCGCTGTCTACTGATATAACAGCTGTCTCTCTGCCCACCCTATAATGGTAACCTGCTTGATGATACGTCAACAAAATGTGCCACGGCGCACGTGGTCCGCCGTGCCTTCCCATCGTCACGACTATGCGGAACGTGGCCTGTATCTAGTTAGCGTGTTTACTTCGAGTACGGTTCACTAAGGAGATTGGTTGATGAGCAAAAATAGACGTGCACTGATGCCGCAAGGCCTGCGCCTGGACTTGCGGATTCTGGACCAGTGTGGCCAGACCAGACTGTGGATACTGATATCCCACGATATCAATGTAAACTATTGTTAAAAGTCTTCGTTTTGTCTCGTTGTCGTTGAGTACGTGACAGTTCGGTAGCTTGCAAGAAATTATAGAATTTGACAGTCAATGTTTTATCCCGAGACCTCTCCGTAGATCCTCGCGACCTTCGTAAGGCTTCGGTCCTCGTATTATTGTGCTTTACAAGATAACCATCTTAGACGTTTGACTACCGAGCACCGATATAACATGATGCAGAAGTTATTTGCAGCCAGTAACCTGAATATACCTACCACATCGTAGTAGGGAAAAGACAATACAAAAGATGTATTCTTTTTCGATTTTGCTATCTTTAAAATATTGGCATCAGTAGCACTTAAAGATCCCAATGGTGCAGGTGCACTTAGGTTACTTCAACAAGTGAGTCACTTTTTGACATCTAAGGCAACACAGTCACTTGTTTTTGGAGTCCAATGGGTTACAAGATGTGAAGCTTGGATACCAATCTCTCTTGTCGACTGTACAATAGTAGTTACTATACTGTTTAGTTTTGACTAATGAGGTATGTCGGGTGTAGTATTTTACTATCACCAAGTAGTTACCAAGAAAACTGGGATCACTAGTTAATTTATATCGTTATTTATTTATTTAAAACTTACGCACACAGATGTACAGAGGTGGACTTAATGCCTTTGGCATTTTCTACCAGTCAACCTTTGGGTTATGCAGAGAATAATAGTGGTAGGTGCAATGTGACAAAAAAACGCGATTATTATTAAATTAAACAAAGATATATTACTGTAGATACAATACAATAAATACCATAATATATAGTCTAATTAATAAAGTAATACACGAAAATTGTTAATCAGTTGACGCAAACCAATCATGAGTAAATAATAAGCGCTATGACGATATTACCGCCAAGTTCTTACGAATGTGCTCGCGAATTGTAACTTTGAATGTTGATCGATTGGTCATCCATAATATTTTACAAAATAATTAAAAGATTAATAAGAAGACAAACAAGAACTCTGATTTAGCGATAAGACTACCCATTCAGCTAAGCTAAGCTAATCAGACTTTTAACGTTCCCACCGCTGGGACACAGGCCTCCTCTCTAGGAGAGGGAATGGGCAGTAATCCACCACGCGGGCCCAGTGCGGGTTGCTGAATGTCATCATCATGTTTACGAATTTTTGCTTCTAGGATATGCCGGTTTCCTTCACCGTTTTGAGAGCAGTGGTGATGAAATAAATTACACAAAAGTAATTCGTCTGGCTGGGTTTGAACTCGCGACCGACTTACAATTCGTAAGTCGGGGCCCTTACAACTCGGCCACCACTGCTCTAGAGATTATAGATTATGGGTAAACGACGCTGTAGAACCCGGCGGCAACCATTAGTCTACATGTCTACATATACCATGGGTTATTTTAAGGTGTCTACACACCTACTGTCCCGATTTCACAGCGCTTGTGCATGGCATCTTGTGTAACCCTTGGTTAATCAGGTCGACTTACTAATAGGGAATATGCTTGAAACAAAAAAAATATCTAAACATTTTTCCAAAAAAGGAGGATAAATAAATGAAAAAGAAAATGTTTATTGCTTCAACTTTACTAATTTATTCTAGTTACTATGAGGAGCATCCTTTTAAGCAAACTTGTTAAATTTCTATTAAAGTTTATGAGCCTGTTCAAGATAATTATATAAACTTATGAAAGTAGAAATAAAAAATAAATTAGCATAGTATTTTTGTGACGTTCAAAAACGCGCTGGGACGTGTGTGTGTGTGTGTGTGTGTATATATGTGTGTATGTGATGGTGTGTAGGTGAATATGTGCTTGAGTAGTGAGTGTGTGTAAGGGTGTTTGTGAGGGTTGTACCTACACAATTTATAAGGAGGACTTTGTACTGGGTGTCCCGATTTTGATGATTCGTTTTGTATTCGAAAGCTGGTGCTTGTCGTGTGGTCCCATTTAAATTTCATCATCATTTAAAGAGTTCCGAAATGAAAGTTATTTTATGCTTTTTTTGTTTAGAAGTCGATTGTTTTTTTGTAAAAAGTTCCAAAAATATATAGAATCAAAATAACAGCCGGGACCCACAGCTTGACCTACCTACTTGCCGATGCACGGAAGAAACTAGGTATAATATATAATATTCGATGGTCACCAATCCAAAGACCAACCTTGGCAAGCGTTGCTTAACCTTGGAGATCGACCCGTGCGGCTGTTATTCTTTAGTCACAAGGCTCTCGTAAATATTTTAATAATGAAAATGGTACTTTGCTACGCTCGTAGACAAACATAGGTTCTGGGGCATTTTTACTTGCTACGCCGTAGTATTTTCGTAGCTTGAACAAGCAATGAGACCCAATAGGTAGGATTTCTTGTACCGATTTGCTTAATTTTTCTAAATGAGAAATCATCTAATTCTATAATAATTCTTAATATTACTTTTCCCGCTCTGGGTGAAGCGGAAGGGAGTGTCAGACTCTTACTGACTAAAACCCACCGGTGTTCCTCCTAGTGCCCGCCGCGTTCCAGGGCCACGGTGACTCTTTCGAACAAATTCCGCGACGAGGATTTTTTGTGCCTGAAGTTTTTGTTTGGAATGTTATATCTAAAAGTACCTACTTAGAATCAGTGGGAAGATTGGTGTCTCTAGGAAGAGTTATTATCATCAGAAACGTTCTCGAAACATTTCAAATTCGTTTTTTACTGAAACAAAACTGTTTAGTTTCACGTCCCTTTTCAGGAAAAAATGGTTTGAATGTTTGGATGAAGACGCGTTGCACCAACTCCAAATAAATTAGGACAATCGTCGAAAGACGCTAATTTATAATGATAAATAAAATGATTAATAGGAATGTATATAATTTTAATGATCACAAGAAACTATTGAGTCTGAAAACAATAGCTTTTCTACTGTCATAAAAACTGTCGTTAAAATATCGGACGCTCAGAATGAAATATCAAAGTTCCTGTAATTTATAATTTTGCTATAAAAAGAACCTAAAAACATACCTACTCTAAAACCCACTGATGAAAAAAAATTCTGAAATATTCATAATTGGGCAAGGGACAGCTTATACGAAGATCTCGGGAGATATTTATTTTTTTACCCAACACTTTAAAGATTTTATTATTTCACATTTGTCAAAAATCGCAATTTTTGAGTTAGGTCCCTTTCATTCTAAGGGTGCTATATATTACATAATGGACACTGTCTCACCTGCTCCGTGGTGACGTCACAAGATGGCCGTGTATACACGTGGCCTGTCACGCTCTGCCAACTGGCATACTTCCCTTGACACTGCTAGTCCCATTTCTAACTAGCGTTATGATATATTGCTTCCTTTCTATTTCAAGTAATTGGGTAAGATTAGAGAAGAGAATTGGCCTTTTTGGTGATTTGCACTAATCTTTTTCGTCTCTCCTATAAAATGTATTTCACAATAAGAATATTTCCTGATTAAAAAGTATGATTCTAATTAGTCCGTCAGTTAGATTATAGAAAAATATTGGACACGTATTTTTTCCTTTATTAAATCTATAAAAACTGACGAAGACAAAAAGCATCAAAGATCAGGAGTGTGACGTCACTGCCCGGTAAAAATTGTACCGGGACGTCACAAGTTTTCAACGCACTGTACCGTCTTAATTTTTTGTTTATGTGAAAAAAGAAAAAATACGTCTCCAATTTTTTTTGGAAATCTATCTGACGGACTAATCAGATGTTTTTAGTTAACTACCCTATTAACAGAAAAGTCAATTCAATTCAAAGTATTTTGTTTTACTAACACTTCGATCGCGACTTCGTTTGCGCAGATTTAGTACAATCAATTTCCACCCCCTAGTTAACCCCTTTACGAGGGGAGGTTCCTAAAATCCTTTGAAGCTGACGTCTCCTAATGATAATCTATCTACATAGATTTCATCTCCATAGGCCAAGAAATTTCGTGATTAATCAGTGAGTGAATGAATGAATGAGTAACGTTTCGCTTTTATATCTATACTAATATATGTAATAATCTATACTTCTTTCTATACTATTAATCTATACTAATATATAAAGTTGAAGAGTTTTTTTGTTTGCTTGAACGCGCTAATCTAAATACTGGTATTCAGCTGAATCCGGTATGACTGGAAGCCGACCCCAATATAGTTGGGAAAAGGCTATGCAGATGATGAAAGCGCTAACTTCAGGAACTACTGTTTCGATTTGAAGTTAGTTAGGTCAGTGTTAGATAGCCCATTCATCGAGGAAGGCTATATATGTATATCATCACGCTAAGACTAATAGGAGCAGAACAGTTATGAAAAATGTAATTATTAAATAGGAAAGATTTTTTATTTGTTCGTGCAGCGCTTTTTCGGTAAAAGCGCTGCTGGATCGATTTTAACCATTCACCAATGGAAACCTACGTTATCAGCAAGAACCATACGCTATATTTTATCCCCGTATTCCCATAGAAACGGGAACTACGCGGTTCAAACCGTGGGGCGTTGCTAGTGTGTAGATATCCCTTACACTTTTAAATCATAACAAGCTGCACGGTGCAAATTGGTCGTTTCTTATGGGGGAGAAACGGCAAGAAACTCCATGTTTACTCTTTTATAAAGTTACTAGCAACACCCCGAGGTTTCACCCGCGTTGTTCCCGTTCCCGTGGCAACACGGAGATAAAATATAGCCTGTGACACTCCGCAATAACGTAGCTTTCTACTGGTAAAATAATTTTGAAAATCAGTTCAGTAAATCCAGAGATTACCCCTTACTTTCACAAACTCACAAACGTTACCTCGTTATAATATTAGTATAGATTGATTTTCACAAGGTTTCCATTTTATGGTAAAAAGTATTATAATGGGCGACTTCAAAATATTTATGGGACATGTAATAGTAGGTAAAACTTTTCTATTTGGTGTCAAATATAATTTCAATGAATATTATATTCAGTCTTCAATTTATTCGAAGCTACTACATTCGCATCGCTTTTGGACAAAATAAGGAACAATTCCAAGGAAGCTTATTTTAAAATCATTCCTACTACTTCCCTTGAGAAACTCTGGTAACTGTAGTTGACAACAAAAGCCCCTACTGAAATAGATACAGGAATATTTCAGTATTTCAGCGAGATATGTATCGGTCTGGTATCGACTGCCGCTCAGATTCGAACCCTGATACCGATGCCGTTCACGTGGAAAAAGAGTGTTCCTGATACTTTTACCTTTAACGTTTACTGTTTAAACGACTTCAAAAAAGGAAGAGATTCTCAAGTTGACCGTTTTTTGTTGTTTTTGTGTGTGTTACCTCGTAACTTTTAACTGGGTGTCCCGATTTTGATGATTCTTTTTGGATTCGAAAGCTGGTGCTTGTCTTATTTAAATTTGAGTGAGATCTGATTAGTTTTTGAGTTATCCTTAATAATGCATATTTAATTAAATATGCATTATTACAATGACTACGATGGCGACGAAATACAACCGATTTCTAAATAATAATAAAAAAAACTTTAACTTCGAAAGTCCGTGTCCAAAAACAAGAAGCAACCAAAAACACCGACTTCCAAAATTAAAGTTACGTTATAATTTTTGTATTTTTTTGTAAAAACGATTTTTATTTATTTTTCGAACGGCTTATTGATAACCCTATCTAAAAACTGTATTAACTGGGTAGACAGGTGTAGTTGAGTTTGTACTGTCAGTTATTAGCACTTCGAACTTGTTCCAATAACTGGGTACTACAAATCCAAATAATAGTACAGGAAAAACTCCAGGACTAGGGATTGCAATCCAGCGGCGTTTTCAATCCAGCTGGATTCCCAACCTGCTTCGCACAGAACTGCATATGTAGCCGGCTGCTGAGACTGCCCTTTCGGCCTCTACACTGGTCGGTTTTAGGGTCATCTATGGTTTATGAGTAATCATAAACCATAGATAAATGTTCACCTCCACTCCTTCGATCTCATAAACGCTCATTTCTTTTTTCAGGACCTTTTCGTAATCTAATGGACCACTTGCCTTTTGTTTATTGAAGTTCTCAAGTACTAAACAATAGAAATTGATACGTTTGCGGATCCGCATCGCTGGATTCAGCACTGTATGCTGGATTCAGCATGTTTAAAAATGCGCTGGATCCAGCTGGATTGCTGTATGCTGGATCCAGCAATTGCAATCCCTATCCAGGACACTTTCTGTTGCGGAATGTATTCCCTAATTTGCCCTGGAACGGGTTAGTCCATCGGTGTTCCTCCAAATGCCCACCATTTGGAGGCACACGGATGGGTCTCAGTCAGTTAGAGTCTGATACCCTCTTCCGCTCTGACCTGAGCGGAAAAAGTCATTTGATGATTTCCAATCCTCAATAAAAGGACATTTTTCAGAGTCTGGTGATATCTGACTTTGCCGGTTTACACAACCCAGGCAATTTACAAATTAAATCAAATCCAAGCTTGCAATAGATAAACTGATCAGTTAGGTATTTTATCAATGAATATCTATCAGCAACAATATACCCATGGGCTGAGTCTCTTTTTCTTTGCATTTTTCTTCTCTCTTCTTCTTCGACTTTGGCTTTTTCAGTTCTCGAAAGTGCCTTTCTCCTCACGGTGTTTTTAGAAGCACTATTGATGAAATCGTTTTATCTTATTTTTCCATTAAAAATATATTTTTTTTATACGTTGCCCCACACTAGGATTTACTCCTGTATCGTGGGTGCGTTCACAAACATGAAAACTCACATACACAAGACACCCAGACCCGGAACAATTATCTGTAGGCCATACAAACATCTGTTCCGTGCGGGGATTGAACCCGCGACACGCAGCGCAGCAGCCGAACGCTCAACAACTGCGCCAACCGTGTCGTCAATGTTTGACATAGGGACAAGCTTAGGACAATAGATCGCACGTATCAGATCCCGCTGGTCCTATGTAGTTTTCCTAAGCCGTTGAATGCAGTTTTCGCTCGATAATTTCGTTTCGTTGCATGTATCTCCAATGATTCACCAACATTATATACTCGAACATATATTTGTTATAGTGCTATGATCACGCTTGCCAACCGTGTTGATAACGTGATTGTGACATGATATTAGAAACAGGATCATTTGGTGTATTAGAATAGGAAACTTTCGCTGTATATCTTACTATTACTTCCAAATAACACATACAGCACATTATTTCCATAATGAGTGTTGATGGTTAACTCCTTAGATTGTTTTGGAGTGTTTGGGTGTGAGTGTTGATGGTTAACTCATTAGATTGTTTTGGGATGTTTATAGTAGATAAGGCAAGGTTCTGCGAAGGGGCCCTACACTGGCCATTTATTTAGGTTTGTGGATCTCGACAAAATGTACTGCGGCCTTTTTTTTTTGGTTGGGAAATCATCAAATGACTTCTGCCGCTCTGGGCGGAGCGGAAGGGAGTGTCAGAGTCTTACTGACTAAAACCCACCCGTGATCCTTCTAGTGCCATTTGCGTTCCAGGGCCGCGGTGACTCTTTCGAACAAATTCCGCAACCCTATGTGGCCCCGTCTTCTTTGCTGACAGCTTTTTGAGGCGCGCGTGGAACACGACGCGCCGTCGACCCGGGCCTGGTTGCTATCGGACGGCGAATCGCCCATAGCTCGCCGTCGGTAGGCCCGCGCCTAAAGGTGGCCGGGAATCGCCCTGCGTTTCCCGACGCCCGGGGCGTCTCCTTCTGTTGCGGCGGCTGGGGCGTGAGGTTTCTCTCTGTTGCACGCGTTCTGCCTCCTCCATGTACTGCCGCCTTAGTGCCAGTTCTTTAACTTACTCGATCTCATTAGCGTAAACGTTAATTTGCACTGAAACTGAATAAGCGCAATCTGGTGACAATAACGAAAATATACGTTAACGCTATTGAGTAGAGAATTATACTCGATAGCGTACTATGAGTAAAGGAGCAGAAAGTGTACCTATTTGTAAACTAAAATATCATAAATATTTGTTTAATCTCTGTTGAAGTTTGCCATTGTGGCTGAAATCCGGTGACAATAGGGATGTTGCCTGGGTAAAAAATATATGATTATGTTTAGTCCGTCAGTTAGATTATAGAAAAATATTGGACACGTATTTTTTCCTTTATCAAATCTATAAAAACTGATGAAGATAAAAAGTATCAAAGATCAGGATTGCGAGCGTGTGTGTGTAAAAATTGTAGCGAGTAGTGACGTCACACGAGCTTTTTACGCACTGTATCGTCTTCATTTTTTGTTTATTTGAAAAAAGAAAAAATACGTGTCCAATATTTTTTGGAAATCTATCAGACGGACTAATTAGATTTTTTTAGTCAACTACCCTATTCTGTAGTCACGGTCCCACTGCTGGGCTGGGTCCCAAAGCTCTTCTCATACAGAGTAGGCACGAGCGTTATCCCGAAATCCAAATTTATATTATCAGATAGGTTATAATCTAGAAGTGGATGTTAGCTAGAAATTATTCAAATAATATTTTTCATCGCACTAACTAAATGGACGAAAGTTTTCCGACCGCTTTGAGGCTCGCTCAAATACAACCCCTGTCTATTCAATTGATTGTATTATATCAGACTGGTTGCCGGGCAGCACCCTCTGGTTGCGAGGTCAGTCCCCACACAACTCTTTGTGCAACCCGCGGATTTATCTCCCTCTCTTGAGGGAGGGCGCACGAAATAAATCCGCTAACCAGTAATTTGTTCCTATACACCCCTAGTTTTTAATTAGTACAAATACTTTAAGGGCTTGTTAGAAAAGGTCTTGTTATTATTTAAGAAAAGTCTCAATTCATAAACAGCAAAGTTATTAGCGTTTTTTATATCCTAAAATGCCACTCAACTTATAAAAATGTTGTACAGGCTATTGATTTATGAATGAATAAATGACGATTAAAATGGAAAAACACTGTGCGTAGTATTTTCTAGTAGCAATTGTTATGAATGTTGATTCTATTATGATTTTACCAATTATTAAAAAACTCCGTGGACAATTTTAGGTTTTTATTTTTTTTACTTTTGACTACACAATTATGATCAGTAACGGGTACGGACAGAGCCCTGTTTTTTTTTGTACTAATTAAAAACTAGGGGTGTATATTATCACAATTTATTTAGTATGTCTTTTTTTAATTTGCTTTCTTTCAAATATAAATTAATTACGTTGATGTATCCAAAACCAGAATCAAATTTTAAAATGTCGCCAAAACCATAAAGTATTGATATTTGAACGAAGAACGCAGAACGGAATCTTATCAAGGGCCCTTTCCAGTTAATTCAAGATCTAGAATGCTCACTCACTCGTTCACAAGACTATCCTAAGAAAGCCGCTTACTCGCTCACTACAAAGAAATTAGTCTTTCCTGGATGCAGCGCTTAAAGCTGAAAGATGAAAAGCCATACGAAAAAAATTTTTACGCGTCTACAGTTAATAATGTTTCCGCGTGATTTAAATTATTGTAGACTATATCTATACTAATATTATAAAGCTGAAGAGTTTGTTTGTTTGTTTGTTTGAACACGATAATCTCAGGAACTACTGGTCCGATTTGAAAAAATCTTTCATTGTTAGATAGCCCATTTATCGAGGAAGGCTATAGGCATACCATCACGCTAAGACCAATAGGAGCGGAGCAGTCATGAAAAATGTGACACAAACGAAGTTGTGCGGACAGCTAGTAAGTAATATGTTTACCGATATTAACGTTTTACGTTGATGACAATCTAACTGCCACAACTTTTCTAACTTATAGTGCTTCCATATTTAATAATTAATTAATTTTATTAATTATAATTAAACTAGCGACCCGCCCCGGTTTTGCACGTGTGCAATGTAGATACTAATGTTTCCTCTACTATAATATGAATGTATTATACATATAAACCTTCCTCTTTAACCACTCTATCTATTATAAAAAACCGCATCAAAATCCGTTGCGTAGTTTTAAAGATTTAAGCATACATAGGGATACAGGGACAGAGAAAGCGACTTTGTTTTATACTTTGTATTGATATATATAATATATATATGTTTAATTTTATTTATTTTTATACTAATTCGTCTCTTAAGCTATCTGTAGTCATTCTAAATTACTTTACTAATAAACTAATTGATGAACGCGGCTTCTCTTGCTTTCAAGGGAAAGTAATTCAATCAAGCTGTTAGTCTGTTCCTATAATTGTGCTGTGTGTTTGTTGTTAGTATTCTTATTAATGAGAATAATTTAAATAAATAAATTCTCAAATAAAAACTAGCTTATGTTGAAACCAAAATATAGATCAGTCTATTTGTGAGCCAATTTATTTTTGCCGAATCTATTCCTTCGTTTATGCATAATGGAATGACGAACATACAGACATGTTTACAAACGTATAATATAATACTTGTCGGAAAACAAAGCTCAGAACTACATTAAAATGACATTTTATAAAACAAAGGGTTTGTGTATGGGAATGGAATTTAGAAAAATGCAATTAGGATTAGAGTGAGGTTTTGGGAAATTGGCTGCGCCAGTCTGTCGTGAAATTGTATTAAAACTGCGTATTACTGACGATGCCTTGTCGTATAGAATATTGTTTTAATAGGGTTGTTGACTAAAAAATCCAAATAGTCCGTCAGATAGATTTACAAAAAATATTGGACACGTATTTTTCTTTTTTCACGTAAACAAAAAACGAAGACGATACATTGCGTTGAAAACTCGTGTGACGTCACTACATGGTACAATTTTTACCACGCCGTGATGTCACAAGCCCCCACTCTTGATCTTTGATGCTTTTTATCTTCGTAAATTTTTTATAGATTTGGTAATGCAAAAAATACGTGTCCAATATTTTTCGATAAGCTAATTAATGGGCTAAATAGAATCGTATTTATTTTACTCAGGAAACATCCCTATATCAAATATTACTATAATAGCTACTTACTTCTGACAGCGACTTCGCCAGAGGGGAAGTCGATAATTTTCCCTAGGAAAAATAGATACTAGATAAATTTATTGGCCCTGCAAATTGAGGCCCTGACTTCTGAGCTAGATATAATCATCTGTGTTACAGATATCAGTGTATATGTACATATATGAAATACATCCAAGATGAAAGTATATTATGTTCAATTCCACAACATGATCTATCCGGATGCTAAGTTTCATCAAAACCCTTTAAGCCGTTTAGACGTGAAGAGGTGATGCCTAGATAGTAATAGATAACCAGTTTTTTCAGAGGTTTTTAATATAAATGAGTATAGATTTGACCAGATTATTTTATTTATTTATTTAACAATTTATGTACACACATTTAATAGAAAGATAAGAAGAAGGAAGCAGAAAAATAGGTACAAAGATGATGCTTATTTCTATAGAAATCTCTTCCAGCATACCTGCGATAGGAGAGTCGAGTAAAAAGAGATGTAGACATTGTGTGTAAAAGTATTGAGTAGGAAAAATTAAAACAATACAGTTTATATATAAAATACAATCCATAATTTTCAAAGAGGCTAAGCGCGTTCCGATTTTAGGGCTGTCCTCTTCTGAATTGAAGGTTTACAATTAGCAGGGCTTGTGAAAATGAATTCGGAATATGGTTTCAGAAGAACATCTTCGTCATGATTTTATTTTTAATAGAATTTTCCTAAAGTACTTCGTACCTACATTGTGCATGACAAATTGCACACACATTGCACCAGAGTTTACTTAGTCACACTAAAACAGAATGTGGCAAAAGCGTGGGCTTATTATTAAAAACGTCAGTTAAAAGTCGAGTTTATTCACACGAACGAAGTCTCTAAAGCGAGGTCGTCATTAAATCATGAAAACGACTCATCCCTAATATTTATTTACACTTTATGTACAATAGTGGTACATGGGCGGATTTAATGCAACAAGGCATTGTCTACCAGTCAACCTTTGGGTTAAAAAGACAACACTGTGGTAGGTGTACAACAAATAAATAATATTGTATGTAACATCTTACTCGAATAAAATCTTTATAAGGCTCATCATCTTCCTACCCTCTCAATTGAGGTCCCTGGATAGATCATGTCCTTTTTAAGGATGGGTAATCATCAAGTGACTTCTCCCACTCTGGGCGGAGCGGAAGGGAGTGTCAGATTCTTACTGACTAAAACCCACCCGTGTTCTTCCTAATGTCAGCCGCGTTCCAAGGCCGAGGTGACTCTTTCGAATAAATTTCACAACCTTAAGGTAGACCATACATAGACACACACACGCGCACACACAGAGACACACAAACACAAGCACAGGACATGTTCTATTCCTGAACATATCCCGGAATAGGAAATAGGATATTTGTCATCCTGGGAGTGTGTTCCTTTAGGTGAATGGATTCTCGAACCATTATCCAAAACACAGTATCAGTATGTTGCCCCTTTGAAGCGAATCAAAAGATTTACCGAGGCCCTAAAACAAAAGGTTTGAGTCAGTAAGAGTTTGACATTCCCTTCCGCTCCGCCCAGAGCGGGAGAAGTCATTCAATGATATCCCATCCAGAAAAAAGAGTTTAAGCAAAGTACAGCTACAGCTTTTCTACAGCCTACCCAAATGGTGATCGGATAGAGTCAGTGGCCAAATATGAAATGAGGATGATGCCATCAATAGGAGCTTAGACCCTTAAACTAAAAGCTTCCAGCGCTGAAGCTCGCCTTGAGTTAGTTATTTAGAGCCCAGTTAGTTTTCATTAGGCTATTACAAGTCCATTATCTACTATCGACTGCACATTCAAGCAGCTATTCATGTGTACATGTCTATCGATATTATTCATAGATGACGTCTATACCAAACTGCAGACTGAAAAGATATTTCAAAGTCGCTTCTCCACTCAATTCCCCTTAAAACCACTCTAATGAGCGACACATTCCTCCTTTCGTATCAATCAGAATCCGAATCTGTATCCCGATCTCCGGAATCAAAGACTCGACTGCGCCCGACGTCCGCGCGATCATTTTTCCGTTAATAGACCACGTTGTCTCGCTCGCACCACGTTGCGCAAACGCCACGGTCTAAAACAGGGGCTCAGGCATACTAAATTTAGTTCTGCAACACTGCACCGTGCCATGCCCATAGAAAACATTAACAGCCATACACCACACGATATATGGACACCGCATATTCCCAGCCAGATTTTCGCGATCACAAATTGCTGTATAATATTCAATTAGGTCGCCCTATATTGATGGGAGAGCCGGCCGCCCGGCAATTTCGGTTAGCGCATCTGCTGCTCTATACGCGTAACGTTTGATATACGATTAGTTTTCGAACCGTTTTCACCAGGTTTATCCGGTCGATAGTCCATTATCGCCTGTTAGTTTGCGTCCTGTGCGGCGGCTCCGAGCGACCGTTTGTCCCTCAAGGTACGTCGTGGGGACAGCTAAATATAACCGCACACGCGTCGTCTCACCATTTTTCCTCGGTCCGCCGTACTCCCGGCATGCTGCCAGCTCCACGTCACACCTCTATTACCTCATAAACGCCAAACTTTGAGAAAGGACTTTAAAATTAGCAAGGACGCGGGTTCAAACGGTTACGGAGCGGCCGCAAGCTGGTATTTCTGTACGGCGATAGCAGCGCTGCTGATAATTACGCAAGCTTCGGAGCATAGAACATGGCCGCCGCCGCGGCAAAAGACGCGGGAGAGGAGAGATGAGCTGTCACGGGATATTTATGAAATTGGAACTAAAATAGATTCAGTAGTAGCTTGGAGCCAGTCACCTTGACGCGTGTCTTATGTAACGCGCCACGCGAACCGAACGAGACGCGCTCCAAAATCGAAATTCGAAAATGTCAAAATCGTGACGCAATCTATGACGTGTCGATGTGTGACGTAAGTTTAGTGTTGCCACTCCTCCGTTCGACTAATAAATTTATTGTTTGGCATGTAAACGGATGCGTTCGAGCCAAGAAATTACAGCGTTCGGTAAAAAAAATATTGAATGAAGCAACGGAATGATGGCGCAGTGTAATCGGGCCCGCCTTGCAGCTTTGCCAAACACTATCTTGTTTATAGTTCAACAGTTGCACAAGATTTTTGATTATGGAATGTTTACACCTTCCAGTTTCCTTGTTTCATTGTGAGAGGGCGGACTTTTGTTCTCTCGCTCTATTTTTTATAGAACTTTTAATTACTCTTTTCTCCTAATGACGGGCGGCGCCTATTGAAACGCTGGACCACTTAAAGTTAAGTGTAGAAATGACTTTTTATTTTTACTCGTCTGTAGGTAGTGTTCCCTAATGATTTTTCAGTGCTAGTACGTACTTGTTTGAGATGGTTGAAGTTTCGTTTGCATGCATTGTTTGATGAGTAAAGTTCGGGATTTTGTTTGTGTTTTCTGCGCTAGCAATACTGGGTAATGTCAGTTGACATTTTGTTCACATAAAAGACGTTTTGTTACATTGTATGTCGCAATAAATTCGAGTATTATTGTCGCTAATATATCGTTGGCATCTAAATCTGTGTACTTTAATAGTTTTAGTACGTTTGCGTTTTATTTATGGGCATGAATTGAACTAAATGGCTAAGATTTCTGTCCATTAGTTCGGTATCCATTATTTTAATGGTAGTCGTATTTATAACGAATTCCTTTTGCTGTGGATTGGGATAGATTATTATCTTTTTACACAATGGGTTTTCCTGTAAAATTGTTGTTCTATATTTTCAGACAGCACAAGTAGTCTTGTCTTAATCGATATGATATGCAATTATTAAACTTTACTAAAGGGTGTTGATGTAAATCAATGAAAATCATTTACAAGTTAAAAAACTTGCAGCTTCTTTTCAACTTTATCAACTCTCCACGAAACACTACAATTAAAAAAAACACTACTACGTGTATAATAAATATTGTATACGTGTTCTTAATTTGGCAGAAAACTCTTTAAACAATCTGAAAACTCTCAAAAGCTGCTTTACAAATCAGAAAAACTTTTAGTTTTAACCATAACCTATTCCAACATTATTTAGACAAACCTATGTTAAAGTTGTGAGGTCCTTTAATATTCTCCCATCGTCCGGTACTTGGTTCGGAATCATAATGTGCTTGTAGAAGCACGCTCATCCGTATTGACGAATTAATGGGTTCGTCTGTTTAATATGGCTCCTGGGTAGTTATGTTATGCCACCTTTATGGCATATTTTTGTAGTGAACGCGATTCGATGGGATTTTGTTTTTCTTGGGACTTTGTTATTTGAATTTGGAAGCTCTGAATTCTGAATCTATCAAAAGAACTTTATAGCAATATAAAACAATACATTTTCATTTTGTGTGATTTTGCTATTGACGAATTAATAGGTTCGTCTGTTTAATATTGCTGCTAGGTAGTTGTGTTATGCTGTCTTCGTGTGATCGTGATTTTACGGGCTTTATTTTCTTTTTGGTGAAAAAAGATTTAACTCTGTTTTGAATTATGAAGCTCTGAAAATGGTTTCCTGGGATTACGATAAAAGAATATAAAATCAAAATAATTTTATACATATTATTGGAAAACTTATTTCCGTGATTGTTCTGAAATTGAAGCCCTAAAACATTCAGGCCTGTTTTATTTAACCATTCTTCTAGAGTAAACAATTTAATCGTATGGTATGCATTTTAGTATAGTAATGTAAAAGTTTTATAAATTGTACCTATTATTTTCTCCCGACAAAGTCAAAAGATGACACTAACTTAGCCATGACCAAACAAACCATTCCCATCAATTTTTCCGCCACAACACTATGACGTACACGCGGGCGTCCCGCCAACCCCGGCCACTGCAAATCACGGACCCACAGACCGCAAATTGGGTGCCAGTAATCATAACTCCACTACAACACACAACACTAGTACATATCTTACGATAAGCCGCTGACAACCCTAGCAGCCGAGGATTAGTGACGTGGCTGCCTGTAATCCCGGCATATCCCGGGACAACACGGGAACTATTTGCATACGATCGCAGTTAAATGTCATCTGCGGGATTTGAGACAGTGCTGCGTCTTAGCGGGATTGTAGCAAGTCGGTAGTAATTTTGTGTAATTTCGGCCCGGGATTATAGGGGGGTTCTGGCTTTGGGAAGCGTAGGGACGTGTAGTTCAGTCGTTATGGTCTATGGTTCGACTAGTCTGGAGTTATGGGGTGTGCAGATCTTGGTTTAGACTTAGTGTTTATACTACAAGGCGAGACTGGACTATTTTGGGCTCCTGAGCCGAACATACTCGTAGTTATCCTTTGAAGTTCATTTAACTTGAAATGGACAGTTCTATTAATATATTGCTGTTTTAACGATTAACTAATTAGGGCCTGTTTCACCACATTAAGTTCCGGTTAATTTAATCGGCATATAATTTCAAACAAATTCTGTTTCAGTTTGTATGTAACTTTAATGTAATAAATAAGTAGTGGCTACCGATCATCTTGAAATTGCCCTTATTTAGACAAATTATTCAGGTACTTAGATTAAACCATCATTATAGATAATTAAAAGCATAACAAATAAAAGTTCTCAATGCTATGCCATGCTAAGCTCCGTCATTCATATCTAATCTTTTTCGCCAAAAATTTCACCTCCTTACCGCATGCACATTTGACCCAAATCCCAACCGAACCCGGGTGAACGATCCACACTTACGCAACAATGACAACTAACAATACAATCAACATAACATATTTATTATACCCCACGTCAAGTGCACCATTGTAAAAAAAAAGTCTGTGCGCGTGACGAGAATACAAGCGATGGATTTGCAAATAATTGTGAACGCAGGGCAATGGCCTACGCTTACCTTGTGTTACGTGTAAAGAATTGGTCATAAGGACTCCTGATGTTGGGTTTTTTGATCTAACGGCAGTTTTGGAATTACCAGTGTATCTTGATATTGTTATAGTGTTCAGATTATTATGGAGAAATTGAGTTTTGCATAGATATTCATGAGTCATTTCTTGGTACTCGCTACATTTCCCGTAGATGTGTTCCTGTTGTTATGAACTTAAAATCAGACCTTTCAGACTGCGCTGTCTGGGCATAGGCTTGCCCATATTTTTTCAACTAACCCTTAATGCTGATCTCTCCGCCCAATCTGTCAGGAAAGAGCCCAAATCGTCACGCCAGCGTATTTAAGGCCTGCTTCTGTTGCGACTTCCATCTTTTGGCACCCAATGTGGGACGATCTTGCCCTATCTGTCCTCGTGCATTCTTTAAATTAATGTCGTCCATCCAATCCCACTTTAGATTCACAGATTTTTATCCAAAATCCGCGAATTTAAAGTTCTATCTGTCTTTTATTTCAAAAGGTTTTGATAGGCATAAAAATGATTCGATATCGTAAACGAATAGTGTATTAATGAGGTGATTAGTGCTTGCCTCTTCTCCGTTTGAGAAGAGATCTTTGTACTGTTTGTACTGTAGTTAAGAGCGTGTGTGCATTTCGTACAAATTTTCAAGTCACTATTTTGCGAAATGACTCGTTCAGTCATGTATCCTGCTTAGATGTGTGAATTTTAATGAAACTTCACACATATAAGCAAAATACATTGGTCTAAAAAGTTAGTTAAAACATTTTCGAAATGTCTTATTTTAAAAAAGATAACTGGAGATTTATGTTTGTATGGAAAATTTAAAATGGGTCTAATTTAACTGTAACACTATTAATCGGAAATGTTTTCAAATAACTTTTTATATGCGTATACGCTCTTAAGTGTAAAAGTCGATATTATTCGTTCAGAAATTAGACGGAATACATACATAGACTCATGTTTTTTCCCATGGGGTTATCCTCAGGCAGAATGTGTTAGCGTCACCTGCTAAAATCCTTATATACTCCTTTTGCTGCGTTTACGTTTATATTTGTGGTCGTAACACGTACTTCACGGATTCGAATCATTTGGCTTTACCAGTTAAAGAGCTTTAGTTTTTCGTTAAAGACACAGAGGACTCTTATCTTACTTAACCAGAATAGGGGTGGGACCGGTGAGTGGGTTTTGGTGTAGAATGCTGCTTTTGTCGCTAGCGCGGCAGAACTTTTTAATTGACCAACTTAGATAGTTCAAATGTGCCTGTAAATTGACCATTTTAAACAATAGCATAATCATAATGCATACTGAAAACAACATAATGAAACTGGATGCGAGAAGCCGAAAATAGATCTAAGTGGCGTGCAATTGGAGAGGCCCATGTCCAGCAGTGGACTGCAACAGGCACATTGATGATAAACATAATAGCATAATCAGCCTTTTAATGCTCCCACTGTTGGGACACAGGCCTCCTCTCTAGTAGAGGGAATGAGCCGTAATCCACCACGCGGGCCCAGTGCGGGTTGGCTTTAAATAATGATTTTTGATTAAGGGCTTTCCCGAGTTGGTATGTGAAATGTGTTCTGTTTTTGTTTCCCCTTTACTTCTGACACATTTAAGAAGACGATAAAATCTAATTTGTTGATATATGCAGCCCTGGTTCCAACTTTACAGGCGCCTCAACGATCTCTCAAAAGGCGCCGAGCTAGATCGGTGATTCAGAAAGCGTGCAGAGTTGAGACATCTGTGCATTTCCAAATTAGACTTTGTTAGGGTTTCTTGAACTTCCCTATGCATAAGCCTTTTATGTAATGATTACATTATTATCTTTAAGTTTTAAAGATATCGGCGCGTCGTTTGTCACGCGCGCTTTAAAAAGCTGTCAGCAAAGAAGACGGGGCTCCATAGGGTCAGTGCCTGCTAGGGTTGCGGAATTTATTGGAGAGAGTCACCGCGGCCCTGGAACGCAAAGGGCACTAGAAGGATCACGGGTGGGTTTTAGTCAGTAAGAGTCTGACACTCCCTTCCGCTTGACCCAGAGCGGGAAGAAGTCATTTGATGATTTCCTATGAAGAAAAAAAAAGGTTTAAAGATATTAATGCAATCTTTTAAAAGGTCTAAAATTGTTTGGTAGCCTTTTTAACTGCTGCGAAACTGTTTAAGGATTTACCATGGCCCTGGAACGCCCTAGGTTCGTGGTTGAATTTGTAGAATCCACCCGTGTTTCTCCAAAAAGTTTTTAGTCAGAAAGAGTCTGACATTTCCGTCTGCCCAGCTCATAGCTGGAAACATTTGATGATTTTCCAACCAAAAAAAGGCTTCTTTCGGTGCCTTAATGTATGACAGTCCGTCTTAGAGCAGTTACGTTTTTAATTTAGTCTTATCCATTGTGTACTGCACCTTCATTTACTACTACCATTTTCTAATGATACTGGCCGGAAACAGTTGTTATTCTCATATTTCTTTAAGATAACTAAAAAGATTTCGTATTAAAGGCCCATTCTTGCAGTTACCTACTTAAAATATCGATAACATTAAAAACGGTGATTATCATTATTTTAAAAACATGTCGATCAATCAATGTTACAACGACTGAGATTAAAATGCGATAGTTTTTTGAAAATAAAAGAAAACTGTCTGTCCCCCTGACCATAGACGACGGTATCCTTCAATTTTCATATTTCGAAATTGACGAAAAAAAGAAAAAAACGAAATTCCAACTTTTAATCGTCCAGAAGACGTGTGCTTGGACCTACTTAGTACTAAGTTAAGTATTAGCCGTAAGTTGATTTTCCATTTTTTTTTGTTGTGTTTTTTTAAACCTCTATTGTATTAGGGTGATCTTGTAGGGATAGTGTGTGTAAGTTGCATAAATAAATAAATACTTCGTATCCTTTCTAGGCTATGAAGTAGGGCCTAGATTACGTGTTGTTTAATTTAGGACGGATGGAACCTTGGGGTATTTGCGTGCGGCAACATTGTGTGTACAATGTGTTACAAGATATATATGTTGGGATATAATCGACGTTTTGTTGTTTCTCGTGGGTTTGTGTTAAGAATATATTGGTGGAATTAGTTGTTAGACGGTTTAGAAGAAAATTTGCACTAGACTAGAGTTTTAGGTGTGAAAATGTTCTCTTTTTATATATATTTAGCTATATAGATATAGTATATAGCTGTATCAGTGATCTATATCTATACTTACTTAATATTATAAAGAGGAAAGATTTGTATTTTTGTATGTAACGAATAAACTCAAAAACTACTGGACCGATTTCAAAAATTCTTTCACCATTAGAACGCTACATTTACCCTAAGTAACATAGGCTATATTTTATCCCCATATTCCCATGGGAACGGGTACTACGCAGGTAAAACCAAGGGGCGCTGGTAGTACCATATAAAAAAGATTACGTTAAAAAAGACTACTCCTGCAAAGGTAAAAGGAGGTTTATGATTTTGAAATCGTATCACTAGAAACTTCCAAACAAGGAACAATTCTAAATCTTTATGATATTGGTTTAGATAGGTATCATTTTTGAAGTGAGACTGCTCGTTGAAATGAAACCTAAAAAAATATATTATTAGCATTTTTTTAAAGGTACTTTTTTATGGATGGGAAATACAAATGACTACTTCCGCTCCGCCCAGAGTGGAAGAGAGTGTCAGATTCTTACTGACTAAAACCCATGCGTGTTCCTTCTGCCGCAGTGGTACAACGCTGGTAGGTGTGAAAGACAATTGCAAAATGACTTTGGATCAGTAAATGCCGGGAAAATTGCACACATTATGAAAATTTTACCTATTCTCAGGAAGCTTTTCGTCTCCTGAATGTTACTTTTTGTGGTATGGACAATCAAATGGTACCACATCTCAAAATCTTTGCTTTTTCCTTTGAAACATACAATTGATATGGAATGATGTAGGTACTTTTTACCTACATCATTCCATATCAATTGTATGTTAATTATAAAAACTTAAAGAGCCTCGTACATAAAATATATCACCTATTTAGACAGCAATAAAGCCATTTATCGATACTTTAAAACTATTCGCATAACCTTGGCGATTCGAGAAGGCGATCGTTTGAGAGGATGCCAAGCAAAATATTAGCTTCTTAAACTGGTCGAATTACACAATTGCTAAGAAAAATAAATCAAAAAGTTTGGATGTCGCCTTAATTGTAGAGCCTCATGCAATTTTCTGTATTGCTGCAGTATTGAAGTTTTTAAATGATCTGTGGGGTAGCAACTAGGTCCTTCTGTATACTTCTGTTTTATATCTATTATAAAAAAATATGTATAACTCAAAAGTGACTGATTGACTGATATAGTGATCTATCAACGCACATCCCCATCAACCACTGAACGGATCGTGCTGAAATATGGCATGCAGGTAGATGTTATGGCGTAGGCATCCGCTAAGAAAGGATTTTGATTAATTCCACCCCCAAGGGGATAAAATAGGGGATGAAGGTTTGTATGAAACTTTGTCAATTTTAAACCGATTGGGCTGAGAGTTTCAATATCGGGGGCAAAGTAACTATTCCACGCGGACGAAGTCGCGGGCAGAAGCTAGTCTATTATAAATTTCGTCTGTTTGCTGCAGTGGTGAATCGGCCTTGGTTGGCGGGGTCGTGACTTCGATTCTCGCGATTGAAACTAAATTATGTATGGTCTATAAATAAATTAATAGATAGGTTTAGCTGGTTGGCGTGAAATTGCATTTTTAATGCAGTTGTGGTTTAACCTGTGTGGTTGATGTGGTTGTCTGTTCTTATCTAGTTTGTGCCGATACAACTACGATTACGATTGTACTTTACTACATTTCTCATACTTGCTTTTGATACTTTTCTTACTTTTGTATTTTGTTTGTTTTCTCTGAGTGATACAATGTTAAATTCATTTTCGTCATCATTCGTCAGAAGCTAACCCCAATCTTGCCAAGAAGTACCGTGTTACCCAGGCAATAGGTCGTACAGGTCTGGTAGGCAGCCGCTCTATCAAAAATACTGGTACTACAGCTAATCCGGTTTGACTGGAAGCCAATCATCATCTGCCTACCCTTTTCCCAACTACAGTTCGGGATCAGCCTCCAGTCAAGCCGGATTCAGCTGAATACCAGTATTTTACGTGAAGCGGCTGCCTACCAGACCTCCACAACCCATTAACTGGGGAACACGATACTTCTTGGCAAGACTGGTGTCTGGTATGGTGATGGGGTGTAGACTGGTGTCTGGTGTCAGGTTTGGTGGAAGCCAATATAGTTAGGAAAAGGCTAGGCAGATGATGAGTGTTAAATTCATTTTAATTTTATGCTTTATGTTTACTTATCGTATGTTTGTCACTAACTCCATCTATCATTGTCTAAAACAGTATCCAATCAATACATATTTAAAAAAAAGTCCTGTCTCAGTCATTCACTGATTGACCAATCAGAGTCATTGCAAAGAACTCGATACAACCTGCATTATTCTATTGCTAAATGAGTCCCAGTGCCTGTAGAGTTCAGTACAGAAAATCGATTTAGACCTATAAAGATAAACAGATATTACAAAGATCTTTTTGTACATCTATCTATCATCACAAGCCCGTCCAAGCGCGTTACATAAACTCACAATACGTGCGTAGGAAAACCCGCGAGCAGCACATTAAAACACATCACCTTTATTAGAATTCCTCCCAGTTAGCGTATTTATTAGTACCTCATGACGGTCGCAGCCTGCATTCTGCTGTGTATCCGGGTGCACGCACGATTATCCACAATTACTTGTACCTTGAGTATGCAGCCCGAGTTCCCACTGAATAGTGAAATCGATATGCCAATCTGCCAATAGATTTCGTAGGCCTCATGTAGATTCTGTGAGAGTAGTTCTTGTACACCTGCCATCAAAGGGTTGGTGAGATTTTGATTTGCATCTGCATTAGTACGGTGTCCTTTGATACCGGTTGCGAATTAGTCCGTGAGTTCATCTGTTGAATGATTTCTAAGTCCTCCGTCGTCATATTGTTCATCAACATCGATTGTTCTGGCTTTCAACTTTTGTTACGATTCCCTTTTGATTTTGGTATTTTCTTTTGGGTTTGCATATTCATAGTCCAGTTAGTCAATTGATGGGGATTTGTTCTTCTAATTATTGTTTTCTAATTCTTTACTGGCAGCCGATTCTTACACCCTACCATTTATTAAGCTTCATTGAAAATTGTTATGGTGTACAATAAAGAGTATTTCTATTCTGCTTGGATTGTAATGTATCTTCATCTGCATTCTGTTTTGGTTAATTCTCATTTCTCAATAGTTGTTGTATGCTTTTTGCAATTTACAGTCAAGGTAAGGATTAAGGTGAGGTTTTTTGTTTCACCTACATTTTCTTGATCGTGAGTGTCTTTCATTTCTCCTCTGATAACATCTCAGCTGCAAAATCTTCTGTTTAAAATATTGGAACAAACATTTGGGCAAACATCTCTACGTTATACGTAGATTGTTATTACTAAAAATCTTGTGGTAATTGTACTAACTTATACATAACAATTACTACAACATTTTAAATCTTCAGATGATCCCTGTGCCCAACCTTACTTGCTCTTTGAATTTCAATGATTTTATTTAATTGCTTCTTTCCGTCTAATACAATAATATATGTGTAGATATCAGATAGAAATGTCTCTGAACATTCACCTACATACACAATACTTCTTAATTCTTACGACCTACATCTCAGCCCACCCGCTTTTAAAGACATTTAGTACATACCACAGCTTGCGGTGAAAAAAACGCAAACGTTTCGCATCGTACGAACTTTGAACGAAACAACTTGATGTAAGTTCTGCCCAAGAAGGTCGCTGGATTGCATGCACATGGGGTGCTGTTTTACTGGCAGCGAATATAGGGCAAAACGAGAAAATATCTTATCCAAACTTCCTGATAAATAAGACATTGTTCGTGTTAAGTTACATGGAAAAAAAATAACAGTTTTCAATTTTCATGGACCCTTTGTTTTGCACTGCATTTATAATTCTTCAATATGTATGTGGATGTTTGTTATTTTGTTCTAACGATCACTTTTATCGTTAAAGGCTAGCAAAGTATATCACTAAAGGAGGTTGCAATGTAAATGCTTGCACTGTCTGGACAGTTCCACTCAAATCTATGTGGCACTTTGCTCAAAAGGCCACCTCAAACATTAACTTACATGGTTCTCATATGATTTGACCAGTACGGATTGTATGGACTTTAAAAGAAAATTTGACCTCTGAGTTTGTTTCAGTGTTTCTTCTCAGGTTAGTGGGCTAGGAAATACCGGCCTCATCTAAATTAAAATGACCAGAAATATTGAACGTGTGAAATTGTATGTTCAACCTACTTACAAAATAAATATAATTTATCATTTATCAAATTAAGGCGTGTTATATATGGCACTGAAAACCATTTTCTACAAACTGATTTTTTATATAGTTTTTGTTATCGTTATCATTGGATATCCCAGCAACTTCTTCTTTGTCTAGTTAGTTGAAAAGCGGAAGCGTTTTTCCTTTACTCGCTGCCACACAAACCACAGCTTTAGTTCTTGAAACTATTTTCTATTTGTGCGCAACTGCTCAGCTGTTACTATTCTTCAAGTTGTTCGATATAAATACTTAGTCTGTCTGCACCTACATATGTTGGTAACGAATCTATTTGTTTAAAGGTATGCAGCCATTTGGAGATTGCATTCCGCTTAGGATTTATAGTGGAAGTCTTCATTTATTACCCAAAGGGGCTTTTCCTTTGAAGCAAAGTCATTCCAGAAAACGTACCTAACGTAAATTGTTGTGAAGATAGATTTACCAGAACAATAATTTTCGTGAACACAAATTAATCATCTATGTAGCAAAAATCTCGCTGTCCAGCGGGAATCTGCAGAAACCCGCGAAGCAATTCCAAGATAAATTCTATGAGTTTTTTTTTTTACGGCTGAGCTATCACGTTACGAAATTATTGTATTTTCTTGACACCATAACGAGTTTACGAGCAGAGTCGTAAACTGAACCACGTGTGCCATGAAAAACGAGTTCTGGATGGTTTTGGTGTACTATATGTATGCTATTTTTGATTAGGCAGTTTTGATTGGGCAAGAATAAAATTGATGATAAAGATTTAGCTTTTAGTTTAATGCTTGTGGTTGTTTTATGTTTTATATAAGGACTAAAAACAGTTTTTTAACCTGCAGAATAGTATCCCACTAACAGTTGAACGCCCCTTCTAGTCATAGATTTTATGATATTAACCAAAAAATCTGTGGCTAGAACGGGCGTCCCAATTTCAAGATCTTATGAAAATGCACAATTCGAGATTGTTTTTTTTTTCCAAAATATAATCGAATACTATATAAGTAACACAAAATAATGATATTATAGCCTTGAGAGTTTTTCATGTAGTTTTACTATAAACTGTAACTATGCTATATTTGAAAATTATTTGTGATTAGGAGTATACGAACACAAACAACAATATTATATTCTTAAGGTTACTTGAGGTAAAATAGGAAAATATTTGACTTGCCCTTATTAATAGCAGCTAGTTTCCATAACCTTGGCTTCAGGAACACGTTAACCTCAAATCCAATATACTTGGATTAATATTATAAAAGGAAAAGGCTTATTCTATTAGGTGACTGGCAAAAACCTCAAAGGAAAAGGCCATTGTCATTTATATGTAGATGGTATTTTAATACAGATCCTGTTTTACATTAGTGTTTCATTAGCGGAGCTTTAAGTCCTGGATTAGACTTTAATCACTAATGTGTGGATTTAATTCGTGATGTGATTGCATACGTTAAAGATTCACAAGTACTAGAAGACCAGAAAGAAACATGTCGTAGTATTTCAGGGGCTGAAAATTGGAGACGTAAAGATTCATGTATACCAGCAGACCATAAACATGTCGAAGCATTTCTGGGGTTGGAATTGTGACTGAAGATTCACCAAGTACCAGGATATCAGAAACATAATTATAACTTTAATATGATTTTAATCAGTAATGTGTGGATTTAATTTGCATTTACTAGCATTTTTAAGGTTCCGAATTCGAAGGGTAATCAATGGAAATGTGGTTCGTCCGAAAATCTGTCCGAGGGTTGTATCTTATGAACCACAATAGTAAGTTCCCTGGGGATAACTACCGACTTTTACGCGGACGAAACCGCTGACAGAAGCTAGTACCATCATAAAAACTATATGGTATTCATTGGTCGCAAAAGTCTAAAGGATTATTTTCATTTTAATCTTGATATGTGGCCCTAGAAGAGAATGACCTCAGGATTTCCGCAGTGTTCGGTAAATTAACGTAGAACAATAGAACGAAATGAGATAAGAGCAGCTTGTGAACAAAGTAACAAGAGAGCTACCTACGTATATATGTACGTACCATATATTTAAAGCCTCTGTCCACATTTTCAGAAAACTTAAGCTTGCATAACAATTTTCCCTCGCTAAAGCAGATTAAGCCGGCCGACATGTGCATATCGATGTATTTGATAGCTCATTACCGGCTCTCTAATCCGCCGCAACCAGGTTTAACATACTAATATATGCAACCAGCCAGGTGCACTTGCACACATGTTTCTTAGAAGCTTTTCAACATATTTCGAATGCATACCGTTTAAGTACCTAAATACATATAATCGTACAAACATTTTGCATTCCACTTACAATAGGATTTATTGTAAATTTACGTGCTGCGTCTGATAAGCGCGTTCGAACGCATCACTTGTTGCGCGCCAAAACAGCGCGTGGCAAAGATGGCTGCCGCGCTTTTTTTTCACGGCGTCTTTCCGCGTGTGCCGTGATTTTGGCCAGTTCTCCTGTGTGACGTCGACGACCCAGTTAGGTACGCCAACCGGTGCCACGGCCAAGTCCATCCGGGCATCCCCAATGAACCAGCGCCAATGTCTATAAAATAAATCGTACGCACAAAATAAAGAGAAAAAAAAAATTATAACGAAGTAAACGTCAGCTCCTGATTTGCCGCCAAAACCTGGGTGAACGCACTCCAGTGTTTTGGCATGGCTCGTTGGATGTTGTCCTAATAGTTCGTTTATTTGATAAGGCGTTTTATTATTACCACACGGCCTTTTAATCAGTTCGCAATGGTTTGACATTAATGCAGTCATTACTGAGAATTATTTTAGGATAGTGGAATTGCCAACGTTGAAAACGAAATGTTTTGGGTATTGGTCACATTGACAGTGAAAACATGAGCTGTGTTCCATAGTTAATCTGTTCACGACAAAATAATCGCAGAATCGTTTGATTCTGCGGTCGTTTGACTTAGTATTCGTGTTCCAGATTACAGTACGTTAGCCGTCAGCTATCTACAACGAGCGGTCGATTTTATCGTCAATGTGCGCCTCGTCTAAAAGTATAATAACATGAATATCGCGATTCTCGTGTATGATATCATCATAGTAGCAGAGTCGGCTCGTACCGAGAATCCACTATGAGCGAACCTTTGCCAACAATCTTACTATTCAGCATTTGTTGTTCTTATATTTGCCAAAAATTTGCACCTTATCGCCGGCGTATTGTGATAGTTTTACGAGCACCATTTTTATATTTTTATTTCGCGCGCATTTTGGCCGTGTTTCCAATATGGTGGCTGTTTGTTTTGGATAATGAGGTAATGTGAAGCTTTTTCATGGTATTATGAGCGTATATGTTTGTTCATTTTTGTGGGTTAAATTGAGCGATCAAAAGTTGGAAATATTTTTATGTGTTTAGATAATCATTAATATTATCGATAGATTAATTTTAGATTTGATGGATTTTTCAACGACCTGTACGGGGAAGGTCACATTAATTTTCACCTGTCTAGATGAGCTGAAAGTTACAATAACAAAACTAAAGGCCGCCAAGCTTTAAAGAGCAGACATAAAGATCTATAACCAGCCGAACGCACTTGAAAACAAATTGAAAGAAAAATCCAAGCCGAAAATTTCGCTGAGGCTATTGACTCTAACAATTGGCATGATAAAACTGATAATTTTATAACAAGGGGATTCCGTCCACGTGTGTCCATGGATCCTGCCAAGGGGGCACACCAGGCGCTGGCAACTGGCAACCGGCTCGTCTGTGGTGGCAGCCAACTCAATGTTTTGACTAGACCTTTTTGTTTATACCTGCGGAAGCGAACGGTTTGTTTAGGCAAATCAAACATTCGTAGTTTAGAATTTTTTCGTGAGTTTGTATCGTGGTCGATTTTGGAACGGCATTTGATTGAGTTGTAAACTGTATGAATGAATGGTGTGTACTTTGGGTTACATAGTTGTTTTGTTGAATAATGTTGGCATTGTCTTGGTCCGTTGTGATAGTCGGCTTTATTTGTTCATCATCATCAACAGCCTGTTGCAGTCCACTGCTGGACATAGGCCTCTTCAATTGCACGCCACTTAGGTTTTTTTTCGGCTTCTCGCATCCAGTTTCTGCTTTATTTGTTCTATTTCTTTAATTCTAGTTATGTAACCAATTCAATTAGTCTCATACAGTTCAATTCAATGTACTGGGTTATTTCAACTATGTTGGGGTTGGTATACCAGTGTAACCAGATGGAGCTATACATCAGTATTTTAGGCTGATATAGTAATAGTTACAATTGTTATTTCTGTCCTTTGTGAAAAGTACTTCAAATCATACCTATTGAAGTACGATGATATACGTACAAGCATAATCATGGAATTTTCTTAAAATTTTGAGAATAAAATTCTGTTAAGATAATAAACTAGTATCTTACTTTCCTGTAACATTAATAAAACGCACAAAGCATTAGTAATATATCTTCTAGAAACGTTTTCCAAGTCGCATGCACTGACCAGTTGATGAGCTTAGATTTTCTATTCACGTTATTCAATAAAGTATTGTTGTCTTCGATCCTAAGTAGGACACAGAAACTACCATCGATGCGAATTCCTGCGATAATAATACAATAAACTCTGAAATCGACGAGTAATTTATTGATTCCGCGACAAACGATAGGCTCGCCCCTTTCTATTTGTACGTGATACTAAATCGACTAGATTCAAGGATTTTTTATTTGAATAATAGAAACAAATGACTGTCTACTTTTTGCCTGCCAAAAGTGACGATTTGAATAAAGTTCGATGGAAGTAATATGGATGATAATTCGAGTATTTTTAAAGAGTCGCAGCCAAACTCAGATCTTATTTATCTATTGTTTAACAAATTCTTGACAATGATGGTACCTAGATGATATTGTGATTTGAATTTGTTCGTTTTTAACCGATTTCCAAAAAAGGAGGAGGTTCTCAATTCGACTGTTTTTTTACCTCTTAACTTTGTACTGGGTGTACCGATTTTGATGATTATTTTTACATTCGAAAGCTGGTGCATGTCGTATGGTCCCATTCAAATTTATTTGAGTTATACCTAACAATGCGTGGCTTAGTCTACATTGATGATATTCTTATTCCCTCTTGTCGATATGAAATGAAAAAATAAAATTGTTTACGATGGTTCGGAAGAGCATCTTAGTATTTCAACGTGGTCCCTTTCTAGTCTGGTGAAGATCTGATGAAGAACAGAGATGATAGGAAACGGAACTCTTCAATAAATGATAGCAAATCTTTCGGGATTGCTGAAATCGCATGTTTATTTACTGTTTACACCAATGTGATTGATACGTTTAGGTGGGGAGGGGGAGAACTTTTTACAAAAAAATACAACCGACTTTAACACAAAAAAAGTACAAAATAACTTTAATTTCGGAAGTCAGTGTTCAAATACGAAAAGCGACCAAAAACACCGAGTTCCGAAATTAAAGTTATTTTGTACTTTTTTTTTGTAAATCGGTTGTATTTTTTTTGTAAAAAGTTTTTTATTGTTATAACCGCAACAGAAATATAATCATCTGTGGAAATTTCAAATGTGCAGCTATCACAATTCAAGAGATACAGCCTGGTGACAGACGGCCGGAGAGCGGAGTCTTATAAACAGGGTATCTTTTACCCTTTGGGTACGGATCTCTAAAAAAGTGTATATGTAGGAGCTTCGTTCAATAGTACGTGTCCCGATAGGGGTATTTATATTTGTAGACAGCTCAACTATAGTCCAATTTTAAGCAACCAAATTTTCCACCATTACAATTTTCCCGAGTTGTCATTTAAAGTCCTCCTTTTGGCTGTTGACAGGCAATGAGCGAGCTACGAGTACCTGCTGCTATTTATATGCCATTGCTAATTCTCATTCTAAATTTACTGTCAGACGCTTTTAGTCGTATCTAGAGTTGTCGTGTTATAGCGTCTGAGAGGAGAAGGTTAATATACATGCATATTGTGAGTCTAGGACGTTATTATCGGATGATGTTTTAGACTAGTTATTCTGTTAGGAGCTATGTTATTTGGTAGGTATTCTGTTAGGAGCTCGTGGCTAAATAATAAGAGCCTTTTTATGGATGGGAAATCATCAAACGACTTCTCCCGCTCTGGGCGGAGCGGAAGAGAGTGTCAGACTCTTACTGACTAAAACCCATCCGTGTTCCTCCCTATGCACTTTGCGTTCCAGGGCCGCGGTGATACTTCCGAAGAAATTTTGCAACAAACAATAACAGCCTTACGGGGTGAATTTCGAGGTTAATTTATGCTTTCCAAGGTCGATCTGTGGATGGGTCTATTACTTGCCAAGTTTCTTCAGTGCTTCGGAAAGCACGTTGGTCCTGGCTATCATTGAACATGTTTGACATCCGTCACTGGTAGTCAGAAGCGAGGCAATCTGGTACCAGTCTTGACACGGGGTATCGTAGTACTCAGTTACTTTCAAGTTTAGGGTTGTGGAGATTACCTACGGAGTTGCTATATGTAAAATACTGGTATTTAGCACTATCGGGTTTGACTGGAATCCGACTTCAACATAGTTAAAATAAACCTATGCTTTTCCCAACTGTGTTAGATTTGATGTAGGCATTTTGTTACTTTATTTACTAGCAGCGCCCCGCGGTTTTACCCGCGTAGTTCCCGTTCCCGTGGAAATATGGGGATAAAATATAGCCTATGTTACTCAGGGTAAATGTAGAATAGAATAGAATAGAATACTCTTTATTATGTACACCATATAATTTACAGAAAATATAGATGAAGAAAACATTACATAGGGTGACACAATGGGCGGCCTTATCGCTAAAAGCGATCTTTTCAAGACAACCTTTGGATGGATTTTAAAGAGAAAAGGAAATACAGCACTGTATGTAGCTTTCTAATGGTGAAAGATTTTTTAAATCGGTCCAGTAGTTTTTGAGTTTATTCGTTACATACATAAACACAAATCTTTTTTCTTTATAATATTAGTATAGATATAGACTACCTGCAATGATTTTCGAAATGTGTGTGAAGTTAAAAAAATAACTATTTTAAAAATTTCATAATTAGTTGATATAGTATTTACGTCTTACGTAAATGATTTCAAGTTTTGGCAATCACGGCCCTTAGTCATGAAGAATATGATGTCACGAGGGAAGAGTATTTCCCGAAATAAACCACAGACAATATTATTAGGAACTACGCCGCAATGGCTTCTAAGCGAAACCTATGTCTCAGTGGGGGGCAGTTACCCATGCCTGTCTGCTAAGTTTTAACAATGGGTCCTTTTAGTGACGTCGAGAATTCTAATATTATTTCGGTTCCTTTATTAATTAGCAAGTAACCGTAATAATGAATCAACTGCCAGTTTTTATAGACTGTTATTACCTATTATTACAGTTGAATGTACGCTTAATAATATAGGAGAAAGTTAATCTGATAGTCTGGATGTTTCCTCGACAGATTTTTCATACTCGTAGTTGCTGTAAAGATCCTAAATGATCTTGTAGGTTCTCACAGCCAAGGCATAGTAATTAGTAGTATCATAGTTATTTTACCATTTTTGTCTTCTTCGAGTTTCAGAAGCAACTGTTTTAGTCACTCTTGTTCTTTTCCGGTCAATTTTATGCAGCACTTATTGTGTGTTCTGTACTGAAATATGTTCGAATTTCTGATATCGGCTATCATTATATCCATCTAAATCTTTTAAGGTTGCTCATTGACCGTCTTATTGCAATTTATTTGGACTTAGTGCAACATATTCTTCCATAAGACCACACTTATCTTTTGATTATCATCTCTCTTTCTGCGTTTTTGCAAAATGGTTGAGGTTATTCACAATTGATAGTTTTCCATTCTTAGTTCTGATGAATCAACACTTCGAGGGACCTTCGTAAACATTTTACAAGCACTTATCATTCAGTTCACGTTTCTTCGGAAACTTTTAGAACATATCGGTGTCCGAACGCATTTACTATTCTAGTCACGATCTATAATATAATACTATCGCTTTTACCCTTGATCTTTTATACTTTTGATCATCTTTTTATGTTCTACACTTTGTCCGTCTTCTTGCATTTGTTTTATAACAAGCTGGTTAAGCAGAAGAGGTCAATATATAGGATAATCAGTCTTATTTTATGAGTGAATTCAGGACACGCGCATAAAATTTCCTTCTTAACAAGGAAAGAATAACAAACATGTTTGATATAAAACTCATTTTTAAAACTGCACACATCTCTCAAACGTCACAAAATACCTTCGGCTGATTAAAATTCTGATCACAAAAGAAAAGAATGTGTTCAAGAAAAGAATATATCAAAAAATCAATACTGTCATCTCAAAAATCAGGCACGAAAAGTCGACACGAGTAACCGAATGGGGTAGGCGGTAAATCACAAAATATTTGCATACATTACGCTATGAATCAACGCATTACAATACAGTATTTGCTTCGCGCATGCGCGATGCATACGTTATTAATATCAGCCTGTACCTCACGTAGATCTGTTTTTTCTTTTGTTTGTACATGACACAATTAGGCCTACTGGTATTGAATAATAAGAAAGACAGTTTTTGATATGTATGACAGATCTTTGGATGAAGAATTGTAAGTGGTTGGCGTTTTGGACACGATCCGCATCGAACGTGTTGGATCTTACTTCGGGGAAAGGACCATCAGTCATATTAATGATTTCGTTGTTTTCGGGTTTTGGTACTACATATGTTTATTGTACAAGTGAGTTTGAATTTCAAGCAGTGTTGTTTTAACAAATTCATTTACAGTGAAGGGACACGTTTTAGCAGAGTTAGTCAAAGGGGACAGAGGGAACAGATGACAGATTTTATACCCAAATAGGACTTTCTTTTTTATCGACTATTTTCCTTACCTATATGTGGAGGCTTGTTATTAGCTATTTGTTAATATTACAGTCTTTGTGTTATTGGTTGATTAGTCTGTAAGCCTTCTTTAAAATTAAATAAATAAATAAATAAATAATCATGACGATGAAATGGCTTATATTGTGATAACTAGGTGGTTCATGTATGTAGTCAGATTAGAAGGTTTAAACACAAGCAGAGGAAAATTATTATAGAAATTAGGAAATTCTACAATATTTGTTTGATCAAAGCTGGATTACAACATAATTCTTTACTAAAACTAAATATTTAGATTGAAAAACAAATAGAAATCGCTAATCAACTGCTTATTCGATTTCGAGATGTTTGGTCTACAACTATTTAAAATAAAAAAATAATGTTTAGGTTGGAACTTTGAATTTTTCATTTTCGGGGTAATCGGTATCCACCTGCAAAGAATCAATTCATTAGCACTTAGCTTAGCAAATTAACTGAGATTTACTTAGTTATGTTTAGAAGTCTGTTCTACAGCAAACCTGTAATTTCATCACTGTTTCCATTCTTCGTTTTCTATTCAAGCGCTGTTCATCTTACTCTTGATAGTCCTAAATAACGCAACGAACAGATATGAAAACTAACTTGTCAGTTTATTTATAGAGGCCAAAACATTCTTAATGTTTTCGTTTATTTAAAAAGTTAAATTTATGTGAACGAAGCACAGAGTCATCAGTCTGGATAGTTTAAACCTTGAAAATCTTATTTGTTAAAGCATTGAATACTTGAATAATCGTATCTTATACAAAGATATGAGGAAAATCGTTTATTTCAAAGTTTGGGATGTTGATACTGATCAATTTATTACATCCGAAAGTAAACGGGGTTTTTGCATTGGCGGGTAGTTTGGGATTGGTGAAGGTGCCCCACGGTGGGCGCCAATTAAGAAAATTGGATCTACCAAGTTAATACCTGTTTTGAATGTTCTCCTTGTTCACAGGACGAGTTCCATCCGTTCATAGAGGCCCTGATGCCATTTGTAAAGTCCTTTTCGTATACTTGGTTCAATTTACAAGCGGCCAAACGGAAATATTACAAGAAACACGAAAAACGGATGAGTCTCGAGGAGGAACGCCACACTAAATATGAACTACAGGTAAATTTTGTACTAATTTTAGTTGTTTTTTCATGTTTCACAGCTCAGAGACATAGCCTGGTACTAAGGTTTCCAGTGCCTGCCATTTCATGCTCACACACGTGCTGCTTCGGAGCCAATATCTTTCGGACTGACAGCTATTGCTTCCGATGCGGTAATTGAACTAGCGACAGGAGACGCTCCTTCCGATAGATATTCCGAATATATTTGGATCCATGGGTAGGTATAGTTTTTGTGAAATTGTAGAATCTTTTTCGTTTAATCGTTGTGACTTAATGTTTGTAAGCTGCTTTTGGATCGTAAGTGGCTATTGAATTATTTATAGCAATGAACTTCTAATACTCAAATCATTATACATTTGAAACTGACTAAACATTCACCGTAACAGCAAAATATGGCATCTAGATCTGTCTCATAATCACTTTACTCTTAATTTTCAAATTCAAGCTATAACGTTTGATTAATCATTGGGAGCCAATTTCTAGTTATTGACTGAAAAACAGATACAGGTTACGTACTCATATCTAGTAACACAGAACTCAACTTCAATTGCCTTTTTTATAGAAAGCAGTAATGAGTTGCTACTAATGAAGATGATGACTTTGATAACTCTAACAAAAAGTTGCATACTTCACAACCACACATAGGTAATCAATACCTACAAAAAGTAACTCACCAAACTAATTGGACCCCTTTACCAATTCCAGAACGAAAAAGCAGAAGTAAAACAAAAATGGGCATCGCGGTTGCTAGGGAAGCTACGCAAAGACATAACGCAGGACTGCCGCGAGGACTTTGTGCTGAGCATCACCGGCAAGCGGCCGGCGGTATGCGTGCTGTCCAACCCCGACCAGAAGGGCAAGATGCGGAGGATAGACTGTTTGAGGCAGGCTGATAAAGTGAGTGTTGATTTTGTAGCTATAGTGTTCGTTTAAGATTCAACTTGACCCAGGGAGATTGAGTGTTTGAAATTTAAAAGGTGATACGGTACTTTCAACCTACAGATGTGTGGGCTGTACTGTCAAGAATATTCCTCTTGTCCGTCTGTAAATTATACCTTTTCAGAATAAATTATTTATGCTGTGATTAGATTAGTTATGTTGAGCTGCTTACGAACGAGATGCTTACAACCTCATCGTTAATTACTATTGTCGCTTGTGTGAAACTGACTTGTTGCTAATTATAATATCATGGCATGCAATTTGAAAGTTGTGCGCATCTTTATTACGAGCACCATAATTATAAATTGTGAAAGTGATTAGAATAAATACATCTACACATATTTCATATCCTTTGTCCCTGAAGACAAAGTAATTATAGTACACTTGATACTGTCTGCTAAAGCCGCAAACAGTAGCCGCTAACATATAAAATATAATATATTGGCATAAAGTAACAATTTAGCAGTTGAGACATGAAATCACAAAACACAAGACAGACAAAGTTTCTTTCGCATTTATAAATTAAGCATGGATTTATCCATCGCCATTGTTTTTTAAGTCAACACAATCTATGTTGTCGTTTTAATCAATCTCCCTCTCTTTCAATTCCAGGTATGGCGCCTAGACCTCGTAATGGTGATCCTATTCAAAGCGATCCCACTAGAGAGCACGGATGGCGAGCGCTTAGAGAAGCACCCTGAGTGCACCCAGCCAGGGCTCTGCGTGAACCCGTACCACATCAACGTGTCTGTAAGGGAGCTGGACCTGTATCTCGCGAACTTTATAAACAGCTATGGTAATGGGAGCGACGGTCTACCAGGTCTCTCGCTCATATCTGTTTTTTTGTCTGCTTCTTCGTTTTGTTTTTAGGATGGGTGTTGATTACTAGATCCTAGGTATAGTTGAGGTAGGTATAGGTATTATGACCATGACCTGTGCACAAGGAGCAGGTCCCAAGCGTTCCTGCTAGGGTTGCGGAATTTGTTCGAAAGAGTCACCGCAGCCCTGGAACGCAAAGGGCACAAGAAGGATCACGGGTGGGTTTTAGTCAGTAAGAGTCTGACACTCCCTTCCGCTCCGCCCAGAGCGGGAGAAGTCATTTGATGATTTCCCATCCAGAAAAAAAAAGGTATAGTTGAGCTAGTGATTCGTGCGTATATATTTAATGGCTTAGTGGAAACAGTAGCACGGGTCGATATTCAAGGTAAAGCAACGCTTGCCAAGGTAGGCCTGTAGAAGGGTGACCATCTTAACATACTGAGACCCCTCCGTGCCTCGGCAAGCAAGTTAAGCAGTTGATCTATCAGCTGCATCTGATTTTACTGAAAGCTGAACTAAATATAAACGGGAAAAGGCTAGGCAGATGATATTATGAAGTTGAGAATAGTTTGTGTACTGTAGTTGATTGTAGTCATAGTTCTCAATATCGATAGTCACTGTAATTGATTGTAGCACATGATGGTCATTGAATCAAGGAAGATTATAGTTGCCAAGATCGGAAATCTTGAATATGATGAGGGCGAAACAGTACACAACAGAGTTGAAGATGATATTAAATTCTATGTTGATTCTGATTCTGCAATTATTAAGAAAATGTAATCAATACTCATCCTACTTAGTAACTAAGTTGCAATAAGTAGATAACTATCAATATTTAGAATTAACTGCATGTATTTTTTGCAATGATTATTTCATTAGATTTAGTTCATTTTATTTTATTAACATAGTTTGTAAGCTGAGTAGCGGCTTTCTGATAATTTAGAATCGTATCTGAACGAACCAATTATGATCGACCGCATTGAATCTAATTTAGTGAATAACGCAACTGTAGTCATATTTAAATAGCTTTATAGTAATGCTACATTATTTGCATTTCGTACAACCGACATTGACGTTATTGGAAACCAGATCTTTCTCATTCTTAGACACTGTTCCTTCTGCGTTGTGATATAATGACAGTGTTACAAGCAGAGCTATCCACATAGCGGCTTATGTCCACAAAACAGTCCTCTGCGGTGTTTCAGTACTTTGGTTTAGCTGTTGTATATGTTTGTTTTACCCATATCGTAAAACTGAGTATTTTATGAACTCGTCGGCCATTTAACATAATAATGATTGGACACTGGACACTCCATGGAAATCCTCTTGGATGTCCTCTATCCTGGGGTGAACGGAAGGGTCTGTAAAGCTTCTACTCACTAAATACACCCCTTGTTCCCTCGCAAACTAGCACCGGTGGCTATGGGAGCACTTAAGGACTCTTCAACAAGTCCAACCCCTCAAACCAAATTTAACCTTGGCATCAACTTGAAATTAATAATTCTACGATATGGCAACGATACACAAATATCATTCAACAACTATTTCAAAGACGAGTAAAACATCACGACACATTGGACACCGCCGCATCGAGAGTACCCACTAAGTCATCGGTTCCTAACCATTGTACAATAAAGTTGGTGTGATTTCAGATATTCTTAGCGGGTCGCTCTCACCCCAGACTCCTAGAGACAAAGAGAACGAACATGAGGCAAAGAGCAAAGGTAACTCGTGCGAGCACTGTATGCGACACGTGTGTTGTTGTGCGTTGCTTCTGCGGTTGTGGCAAACAATTGTTGTTTACTAGCTTCTCTCTGGAGTTTGTCTGCGTTGTATCTGTACTGTGAAACGTCCTTTATCTTTACATTAGTTAAAGAATTTTTGAAATCGGTGAAGTATTTTTAAGTATTATTTACATCGTTAAATAAACTCTATAATGCTAATATGTTAAAAAGGATGCTAAAAATGAATACCAAAAATAATAAATGAAACCAAAATCGAAGTGTGAAGTATAAAAACATTTAAATTTAAGTTTTTTTTTTAATAATAATACCCCACAATAGGTACATAATGACCTCAAATTGTGCATATGTACCTACCACCTAAGTTCACATTGTGGAATGCAAATAAATATATTGAGGATAGAACCGCTCATTATATTTATGTATCTACACTTAATAGTATAAAGAGGATAGATTTTTATGATTGTAACGAATAAACTCAAAAACTACTGGACATTTTTCAGGCTGACCCTGAGTAACACAGGCTATATTAAAATAAATAAATGTCCACCACGTGCGAAACCGGGATGGGCCACTAGTATCTGATTAAAATACTCAAAGAGTGCAATAGAGTTTATATTATAAAGTGAGAAATGTTATACTGAAAAGCTCAGGACTAAATCGTTGAATTATTGTTGCAATCTTCAGTCAGCACTCAATCATCAGAATATTTGAAATAACATTTTAATATAAAGAAAATATTCTTCTTCTTAAATACAAAGACTTGGATTGTTTAATTATAAAGCTATTCGTATTTTAAAAGGAGGTTAGGCGGACGTAATTGTTGGGGTAACCGACTTGGATAAACCTAGCACAGGAGCCTAAAAATTGCCACAAGCAAAGGGAGGCCTATGCACAGCAATGGGGAAGGGCAGCTCGTTGATGTCGATGACGAAACTTAAGTATTAATAGTTTTAAATGATAAAATAATTCGCCAGATGTTACAAATTGCAGTAGAAAGAAGTAAGTAATAGACAGTTGATTGCCACACTGTAGAAGTAACATAAATGTGATTGGTTTGCACAAAAAGTATTGTCCTACAAATTTTATTTTTTATTTTTCATATTTTATGCATTTTCAAAGCAAAATTCTTAATACCTGCATCAAATTGGCTTGCACTCACACTTTCATGCTTTTATTGGTATCAAAATTTTGATAAATGTTTCACATTTTGGGATTGCCAGAGTAATGTTTGCTCGTATGTTGTTTTTTGGAAATTATTTGTATGTAGTCGGTGTTCCTTCTCTTTTACTCTTTTTATCTTTGTATTTATCGATGCCTTTCTGAACGTATTATTTGATTAGTATTGAATCAGTTATTTCATCATTATTATTGTCCACATTAAAGTTGGCATTCGTTACAACTGATACGTCTATTAAAGGCATCGTCTTGATGTTTTTGATAAAGAAAGTTGCATCAACTACCTTTTTGTACGTTTGAAAATGGGCTATTATTTTATCATCGATATCAACGTTGGAGTGGATTATTTCATTGATGATGAAGCCTTTATTTTCAGCAAACATAAAAGCTAGCACGTTATCCGTATTGTTGCAACTGATTAGTTTAATTTCCGAAGCTATTTTATGGATAACAATGTTTTTATTGTAATTATCTTATGCTTAATCTATGTGTTTCAAATTTTGCTGCGTCTGTAAATAAATTCAAATCTATGTCATATACTGTAATTGTATTGTACTGAATGTGGACATATTTAGAAGTTACTTATTTGAATTCATTGTTTTCCATAATTTTGCTTTAGAAAGTTAACTCTGTCGTAGTTACAATATCTTTGGATGTTTTCTGTACTGTACAGATGTTTGATGTCGTGGCTTTATTAAATATAAGTGAAAAAAACCTGTAATTAAACACACAGGCGCTTGGTTTAAGGACCCAAGTCTTTTACACCATTATCTAGAATCATTGGTTACCAACCAAATACCTTTGGTCCAAAAAGATTTTGTATGCAGTGAATGCATGCAACTCGAAGTCAAGATAATGGTGTAAATGGTTTATGGATATACATATTATTGGTGTTGTATTTCATTTTGTATTTTCTAAGTTATAATCAGTGATGTTTAGGTCGTTTAAGACCTGAAACGAATAACTTGGAATTTGTGTGAAATCAAATTCTGATTCTTCTTCTCTATTTGTTTCTTTTTTTGTTGACGAGGTTATTTCTATTTTGTTTCAAAGGATTAATGAAATTATTTGGGGCCTGTAGTAAATTATTAAGGTTATAAAAGAAAAAGCATGATGACTGGCTAGGTGAGGCTTGGATAAAAGTTCAAGTCATCTTTTTATGTTATTTACTTGAAAATCGTATTGAAATTTGTAAGCATTGCTTCACGATTTTAGGAAACTTAGCAATCAAGCAATGTTGGATACCTTATTGGTAACTATATTTTCGAGCCGTTTGGGGTTGAAACCCTCGGGCCGTGGGGCCCGTGTGCTCTCTGCCTTTTTCTTAATTTCGAAACGGCTGGTTGGCACTTTCTGTAACCCAAAGGCTGGCTTTTATTTTGGCGAGAGGCTAAGCATTGCCATTCAACGTGGTAATGTCGCCAGTCTTTCCGGCACATTACTAGCTGACAGCGTTGAAGACATTTTTTTTTATGTCATGTTTGTTGTTAGTTTATTAAAATGTATAGGCTAATACAGAATATTAAAAAATGAAAACAAATTGCATATTTACAAGGATGAAAATGAACGGATCCATGACTAGACGTTTACCTGTATCTTGGCGTCAGCATTGCGATTCATTAGAAGTTACAGGATTGTAGACAATGATTACAAATATGATTAAAATAGCCAATCATGTTTACGGAAATGCATATGACGCACAGTCTAGTGACGTAACTAGACTGTGCGCCATAAACAAAAATACAATTGAAGGAAAACACGCCTTAAGAGTTGAAAGGATATGGTGCATCAGTACCTCTCCGAACCTTGACATTGGCGAAATCATCTATAGTTAAACGATGGAGCCACAACCCACACAAAAAAGGATATGGTAGCGCAGTTGGTCAAAGCAATGGTATGGTTTGATAAGGAAAGAGTTCGAGACCGACTCGTGTCAATTATCATTAATCAAGACTATTATTTAATTAATTTGCATAGGTCCAGTGCCTTGAATTAATATTATGTGTGTGGAGGTGGCGTTTACTTAACCTCGATTTACATCATCATCATTGCCCTCAAAGTGGTTAAAGAGGTCGGTAAAACTTCAAGTAGACATTGTGGTTTTCGTAAAACAGGCTGGAGTTACCGATTGCTCAAAATAAGAAGGACTGTATCCCGAGTGATTAGTAGTATGCCTGGAGTGTGGTAACGCTGACGGGGACCTATGTCCAGAAGTGGGCATCTTTCTATTGAAATGATAATAGGGAAGATGCAATTACAGAATTCATGAAAATTTTGTTATTGAAATGATAAAATAGCATAAAAGAAGGGCCACTGCAATGTTTTTATTGTAGTTAATATTGTTTTTTTAACAACTATTACGAATTAATATAACGTGAAACGGAACGTAAACAATCTAGTGACGTCACTGGTGTTATGACAACGAAAAGACGAACTTAAATTTTAATACATGACAATTCATGCTTTCTGACAGACAGGAGTGACTTCATCATTCGTTTTCGCGGGAAAAGAAAAACAGCAATACGCTATTTATTTTTTTAATTTTTGTATGGTTCTATTTTACAAGGAATTCTTTTAAATGAAAGCAAGATGAAAATATTGCATGTTCCCTATTACAAACGTTTGAATCCGCGTCATGAAACTCCTTGTTAGGTTCCTACTTTAACATGATCGTGTCATTAAATTGTAACGTCTGAAATGGGTGGTTTCAGGCTATAGTCACAATCCATACAACGGTGTAATATGCAACGATATTATTCTAGCGACCGGTGTCTTCTCGTCCAAGGAGCTGTGGAAGCTGTCTAAAGGTATGTCTTTATGTCCGTTTGTTCATTAGCTGTAGATAATCCCATAGGTTACTTTTAAAAATTGGAAAGATGGCCTGCGGATGGCGAGCTATGGGTGGCTCGCCGTCCGATAGCAACCAGCAGCCCTATTATGACGTCTTAAATCCATCATGATTTCTGTGTCAGAGAGAGACGGAGTTACACAAGACGAATAGCACTATCTCTTTCTCTCACACGAATCATGATAGCATTGGCACTTCGTAATACGGCCACAGGCCCGAGTCGACGGCGCGTCGTGTTCTACGCGCGCCTCAAAGAGTTGTCAGCAATGAAGACGGGGCCCCATAGGGTCAGTGCCTGCTAGGGTTGCGGAATTTGTTCGAAAGAGTCACCGTGGCCCTGGAACGCAAAGGGCACAAGAAGGATCACGGGTGGGTTTTAGTCAGTAAGAGTCTGACACTCTCTTCCGCTACACCAAGAGCGGGAGAAGTCATTTGATGATTACCCATCCAAAAAAAAAGGGAAGATGCAATAGGGTAGTTAACTAAAAAAATCTGATTAATCCGTCAGATAGATTTCCAAAAAATATTGGTCACGTATTTTTTCTTTTTTCACACAAACAAAAAATGAAGACAATACAGTGCGTTGAAAACTCGTATGACGTCACAACTAGCTACAATTTTTACCGGGCCGTGACTTCACACGCTCCCACTCCTGAACTTTGATGCTTTTTATCTTCGTCAGTTTTTATATATTTGATAAAGGAAAAAATATGTGTCCAATATTTTTCTATAATCTAACTGACGGACTAAACATAATCATAATTATATTTTTTACTCAGGCAATATCCCTATTACAGAATTCATGAACTTGTTATTGAAATGATAAAATAGTATAAAAGAAGGGCCATTGCAATTTTTTTTACTGTAGTTAAAATTGATTTTTAACAACTATTACGAATTAATATAACGTGAAACGGAATGTAAACAATCAGCGTCTAGTGACGTCACTGGTGTTATGACAACGAAAAGACGAACTTAAATTTTGATACATGACAGTTCATGATCTCTGGCAGACAGGAGTGACTTCATCATTCGTTTTCAATATATTCAACCGTATTAATTTTTTTACTTTTGTATGGTCTATTTTACACGGAATTCTTTTATATGAAAGCAAGATGAAATTATTGCATGTTCCCTATTGTCAAAGCCCACAGAGGATTGTACATAGTGATATTCTGTCAGCAGTAGCGTGGCGGAGACGAATGTCAAAACGTAAAAAATGTTTGAGATTGAAATGTCACGTGATCAATCGCTGTTACCTTAAAAAAATGTCCAAGCTCACACAAAAGTTAAAATTTAAAAAAATCTATATCGAAAAGTTCGATTTTCAACTGACGACACGGTTGGCGTTCGGCGGCTGCGTTACGTGTCGCGGGTTCGATCCCCGCACGGAACAAATGTTTGTATGGCCTACAGATAGTTGTTCCGGGTTTGGGTGGCTTGTGTATGTAAATCCTAGTGAGTGGCAACGTTTTATTATAAAATAAAATTGAACTCGTATTAGAATTACAAGCTGCAGTTATGACGCATATAGATATCCATTAAAATAATGTGTCTTGACAAATACGATTCTATTTAGTCCGTCAGTTAGATTATCGAAAAATATTGAATACGTATTTTTGCTTTATCAAAGCATCAAAGATCAGGATTGGGGGCTTGTGACGTCACGTCATGGTAAAATTTGTAGCGAGTAGCGACGTCTGACGAGTTTTCAACACACTGTATCGTTTTCGCTTTTTTTTTACGTGGAAAAGGAACAAAATGGTTGTCCAATATTTTTTCGAATTCGATTTTTTTTAGTCAACTACCCCTAAAATTTGCTTTTGAGACGAAACGGGCATTGCATCACAAACTTAATAATTACTATTAATCCAAAACGTAGTACTAGGCTCCTCAAGCAGTACAAATTCTACAAAGAGTTTTTGAAGTCGAGGAAATATTTCAACGCTGGTGACTCTTGAATGATTTAACGGATACAAGGTAAAAGTTTGTGCCGCTGAGCCCTTGTTTCGTGTGCACTATAGAACATCGTTGCTTTTCTCATAGTATTTATTAGTACCAGTACTAAGGTCTAAAATCCATCGGCAATTCACACTGGGACTAATCCATCCTTTCACCATCAATAGCTATTATAGATAGCTACAAGGAAATCAAACCATAAAATTACACGATTAAGGTTCCTTTTCCTTTATTTCCAGCTTCGATTCTCCAGGAGACTGGCTCGGAGTCTCCGAGTGGGTCTGGCGGCGGCATTAAGCTGGAGTCAGGGTACTACTGCGGGTACAACAGTCCAGCTCCACCCGCCTTCGAACCTCCCGCTGAGAGAGCTACCCCATCTGCCATGCTTGTGGGGCAGTGTTACAGTGAGTACAGTATATAAGTTTGTTCCTAGAAAGGGACAGCTGTATTTTGGTATTCGAATTCTTCATCCTTTCGTATCGTCCTTCTCAAAACTTGTTTGGCTGTGGCCACAGGGACTTCGTTATTCGTATTCAGTTCTTGTTAGATGCAGATTTGAGTTGACCTGTCCTGACAGTGTAAGCATTTGTCAGTTACCGAGTAGCTCAAACTTAGAACTTTAAGGAGCTCGTCGATTTGACGATCAATACTAAAGTAAGGACATTTGGGTAGGCCACATAAAGAACTCAAACCGCCAGACTAACAAGAAATGAACCCCTAACATAGCGATCTACATGGTCCTCACATTCACAATACGTTATATGAGGACCATGTCAGTGTCTGAAGTGGTCTTTTGAGGAAAGAACCACACGGATTTGAGTGGACCTGTCCATTCATTGCAAGCCTTGGTCAGTAGTCGAGTAGCTCAACTTAGAACCAATAAGGTGAGGTGAGTAAGATGTAGGTGGGGTATATCCTGAGAAGGGGCTCTACACTGGCCTTAGTTTTGTGTAGCTCGACAAAATGTACTGTGGCGTTAGTGTGAGTTTTGTTAACGTTCTCGATTGCATTAGCGTAAACGTAAATTTGCATTGAAACTGAATAAGCATTGTCGGGTGAAAATAATAGCCCCCCTAGCCAAGTTACAACCGAATTCCGTTCTCCAATCGGTAACTCCTCGGTGTCCGCAACTGTAGAAAACGATGAGTTGGTAGTCATGTTGACGCGCCTGTGTCGGCCGCTCGTCCTACAATGTCTTTAGAAGAACGACCTATTCTTTAGTCTATGGCGAGCGTTTCTACAAACGTCAAACAGGTTAAAATTCAAACTCTGTTTGCTTGCTTTAACCATTACGTTTAAACATTTTAACAAAGGATGTAGCGTTGAACATTGTAGAAACTATAGCAATTCTTTCTATCATTTTGAACGATGTGAACTTGGCTAAGAATTTTCTATTCGTTTGTTCTAAACACGTGACTTAACGTTGAGATGATTTCATTCCCATATATATAATTCGTTTTCGACTAGCGTTAAAGATTGCAGATTATCAACTTGGCTAGGGGTCTGAAAACCTTTTATCATACACCTTGGTATAATCTAACGTGTACGTTAACGCGATCGAACACGTTAACAAACTCGCACTAAGCCCTTAGAACATCTCATAGTGAAATCTGTTTATAATAATGAGAACATTGACCCCCTTTTAGGTTCTACATTTTAATCTATTACAACTTATAGAATACTTATAGGTACTCAAAAGAATTCAATTTATAGTATAATGACTCATTACAACAATTGACTCAACATAAAAAACCGCGACAAATACGTTTGTCAATCAAGCCCCAATATCGTGAAGTATTCGGCGCACGTGCGCCCGCGCACCTAAATATAGTCTGTGTGTATGGCACATGTATTGTGTTGAGCCGCGCGATGACTGGGCAGCACGTGCTATTTTTGTTTGTAAGTGACGATTTTGCTGGTATTTCATATTTTTAACTTGATATTAGAATCGTAAGAGAGCAGTGGTGGCCGAGTGGTAACGGTCCCGACTTACGATTTCGTCGCGGGTGCAAACCCAGCCAGGCGCATTACTTTGTGTAATTAATTTCATCATCACTGCTCTCAAAACGGTGAAGGAAAACATCGTGAGGAAACCGGTATGTCCTAGAACCAAAAATTCGAAGACATGTGATATTCACCAACCCGCACTGGGCCCGCGTGGTGGATTACGGCCCATTCCATCTCCTAGATAGGAGGCCTGAGTCTTAGCAGTGGGAACGTTAAAAGTCTGATTATGCTTACGCTTATGCTTATCTAAGCCTCTTAGTCTTAGGCTTATGCCTCGAGGTAGTCAATGGCAGGATGGTCACGTACCTAGTGCTGTGCACAGCGAGGCTTATAGAAGAAGAACAATATGAGAATTCGAAAATCCGCTGCGGTGACCATATTTTTGCTGACGGATTTGGCTCGAGCCGTTGGCACTATGTCTAATCTGACCCTAAGTCTATTATTATATATTATAGTATCTTTAGTTTATTATTTAGCTACTGCTGTCCATCTGTGTATTAGCGGGCTGTATCTCGTGAACCGTATAGGCAGACAGTTGATAGGAACTACACAAAATAGACCTGACCTCGCACAAATCTAAGATTTTCTGTGCTATTCGAAGGTATAGCACTACAGCTGACATCAATTATAGGGTCATGGTGGACCATAAGACACAATCCCCGTCTGGCCGCAGGATCGCCCCATTTCAAAGGAGGTTGCGGGACTTAAAAAACAAACTTCACGTTACGCATACCTCTCACCTTTGTACCTATTTTTCTGTTTCCTTATTCTTATCTTTTTATTAAATGTGTGTACATAAATCGTTAAATAAATAAATACCTCTATAGGTATACCAAGATATGACAGACTTACTTATGAAAATCACGTCTTTGTTCTTTGGTTACAGTCTCTATAAATAACACATTACCATCATCGACACATTTAACTTCACACTCTTACCTCCGCCAGCAGGTATCCCACACAGCTCAGCCGGCTTGTCAGCGCAGTCGCCGCTGGTACCCTCCAACACCATCTTCTACCAGCATGCGGCGCCACCCACAGATACGCATCCAACAAGTAAGTCAGGTTTAGATAAGAACGCCATCTGTTGTGTTGGCGGGGAGTTAAAAGACGATGAGCAATTTTTGTGAGTATTTTTAGACCAAATGCATATCAAGGATTTTTTCGACAGTATCGAGAATGAAAAAGCAACTGGAGACAGAGGTTCATATGAAATATACGAAAGGCACACAAAAGAATTTTTGCGACGCATTTCAATAAAAAACCCTATGTTCACATTTTGGTCCTTCGAGCCGGATTATTGTGGATTCAAGGTGTACTTTGTACATTATATAGATCCATGACCTGGTGAGAGCCGAATTTAAGGTTGTGAGATGCACGATATTGTGACTCCCAAGGAAGACGCATGTCCAGCAGTGGACGTCTTTCTACTGAAATAATTATAATGATGAGTAATTTTTGTGAATCACGACTTTTTGAACGTTTAAGTTTGTGTCACCATTTCCTAGTGTTCTGTGTGTCTGTAACAGTGTATTATGCGATGGCTCATAAATAAAATGAGACTGATATAACAGCTTTTTATGTAGCGCAGCGGTGTGAGCCTCCCACATTTTTGACGTAACTTAGGGATTCAACAACCGATCTTTTATCAAATTGGGTGTAAATTTAGGTCCTTCGAGCCAGATTGTTGTAGATTTCAAGTAGTATATATCTTGATAGTTAGTTTGTGTCTCTATCTAAAACATTCTCTAAGTTCTCAAATAGGTTATATATATTATTATTTATGTAAATTTCTTCTATTAGACCTGCGACACTAGAAATGAAAGATAAATTTAGTGATATTTTTTTTATATTTCAGCATCAGAAGCGTTGTCAAGCCAGCACGGTGGCAAGTATGATGGAGCTCCACAGGACTCGCTCGGAGACTTCGTGACCTTCGTCTGCCAGGATCCAACTGATGTGCAGCAGTTACAGGTAAAGTTATCATTATACGTATAGCAATCCTCTTCATTATTTGCTTTTTTGCCATTCAAAACAGTAAAACCTACGATAATTGAGTAATACAATAATAAATATGTTAAGTAGCATCTGCTTGCCTTTTGATATCGCAACCGTCTCCATTGCGTGTTTTACTGTATCGAGCAGATGATTTATTATGATTACCACAAAATATCTATTGATATCGAAACAATGGTGCTATTAAATCTTGTAATATGGGAATATCGCAGCATGTTACTGACCGATGACCATTTTGCGAAGATATGATGCAAATTCTCCCAACCTGCGTATCTCCTTTATTTTGTTTAATTGTTTCTGTGTTGTTATCCCTCACACACAAGGTTTCTGACTTACTATTCCATTAATTCGATTTTCTTATATCAGGTGCACAGTTTATCGAGGAGTCCGAAGCCGCCATACTTCAGCAGCTCGATGCTTCCACCACCGCCGCTACCGCCGATGGCCAGACCCGTCGCTATTATCAGATCCACAGGTACAGCATATATGGCATGAAATCTACTCATTGGTATTTGATATTCTGGCAGTTTGTTCTTTAATCTTTGGACTCTCGTTGAGCTGTTGGAACAAGTAGTTGGCGTAGGAAAAGATTAACTTTGGTTCTTGAATTTCGGTATTAAAGTGACACTTTACGTTAGCAAAGCTCTCCTGTTTTTTTTTATTAAAATACGTATATAAATCTCTGATTCTGTCTTCGGTTTGATAAGGGGGGAACTGGATTTAAAGTTCTTCTTACTCCTCAGCTGTAATTATCTGATTGTTTATTTCAAATTAATTGGACTTAATGCAACAGGGCATTCTCTACCAGTCAACTCTTTTTAACCCACAGGGGTTAAAAAGAGTTTGGGTTCATTTTTCCAAGACACTTGAATCGTTTCTCTTGGGACTCGACACCATTGTTCATTCTGGCTTTTAGAAAAGGGGTTGGGAGCCTTGTCCGAAAAAAAAGGAAAATATCCTGAAATATCTGCTTTCAAAGTTCTGATTCTACCAATATTGACTTCAACTGCTGACTATGTAATTTGTCATTTCCAGGGCGCTATAACACTGACGATGATCCGTCTGTTGCAGCCAGTGAGATGGTGGGGGGCGGCGTGGTGGGGGGCGGGGGCACGTCGCCGTCGTCGCCCGAGGTGCGCTCCCCCCCCGCCAGCCCGCGCCGCCGCTCGCCGCACCCCTACCGCACCGACTGCCACCCGCCCATCACACACTTCAACCATTTCCACTCGCAGCCGCAACAGGTAACGTCCAGTTCCAATGTACTTACTGAAATAACTAAAAGAGGTTGAATTCAAGACTGCTACCGGCTGCTGATAATGCTTGCCGTGGTCCAAGTCTGTCCGTGCCACGGAAAGCCGTTCGTCCTGGCTGCCATTATTCGATTTTCGAACCACCACCAGTCTTGCCAAGAAGTACCGTGTTCCCCAGTTATTGGGTTGTGGAGGTCTGGTAGGCAGCAGCTCCACGTAAAATACTGGTATTCAGCTGAATCCGGTATGACTGGAAGCCGACCCCAACATAGTTGGGAAAAGGCTAGGCAGATGATGATGATGTTACGGTTAGTCAGAAGCCAGAAAGACACCAGTCTTGCCAAAGGGAACCGTTTTCCAGCTTCTGGGTGACGGAAGTCAGATAAGCAGATGGTTCCCTTCTTGGCAAGTGGTCAGAGCCACGTGCAATACCAGGGGCAACGCAAATGTGTAGTCATTCCGTCAAAGCTATTTAAATGTCTCATAATTATGAACTTCAGAGGTACACAGTTCCTTTAAAACTGAAACTATACATGCCGTGTACTATAATATTGTCCCTGACTAATTCTGACTTTGAAATGTTCCTCGGCAGGTGTTTAGCTACGCAAGTTCACTGGGCGGCGTGGGGCTGGGGGGCGGAGTGGCGGGCGTGGGGCCGGCGGGCGGCGCGGGGTGCGCGGGCGCGGGCGGGGGGTCGCCGCCCGGGGCGGGGGGGCTGGGGCTGTACGCGTCCCGGGCCTCGGCCAGGGCAGCGCCTAGGTGGGTTTTAGAGGACTTGGGACCGATTAACAGGTCCGTATCAGGGTTTAATTAGGGGTGTTTGAGGGGAAGATTTTGACCTCCGTTTCTAGAAGTCTGATCGACGTACCAGTAAATATGTAGTTGTGATTTATTGCCCAAAATGATAACGTCTAGCCTTTAAATTGAAAACAGATTTTACAGCAGAAAGTTGAAAAGGCTCCAGAAAGCCGGGGGTCAATCTTCCCTAAAAAGTCAACCTCACCTTTTTATGGTACACCCCGCTTTTTGCTTAAGAGGCTCTGACAAGTCATCATCATTATAATCATCAGCTTATAGTAGTTCCCCCACAAAATTGATTAGAATTTGATGGCCATACACACTAAGAGCATGAGTCGCTTGAATCTACCAAATAAAGGCAAAGACTTCTTTTGAGAAGGTATCCAGGAGAATATTGTATAGTTGCTACAACAGCAGCAGTGGCGGCCGAGTGGTAACGGCCCCGACTTACGAATTGTAGGTACGGGTTCAAACCCGCGCATTACTTTGTGTAATCAATTTCATCAGCACTGTTCTCAAAAACGGTGAAGGAAAAAATCGTGAGGAAACCGGCATGTCCTATAACCAAAAATTCGAAGACATGTGACATTCACCAACCCGCACTGGGCTCGCGTGGTGGATTACGGCCCATTCCCTCTCCTAGAGAGGCCTGTGTCCCAGCAGTGGGAACATTCAAAGGCTGATTATGCTACAACAGACATTTTACAAGATTGCAAAAGTTCTTTCTAAATTACCAACAGCCAATGAGATTTTAAAGCAAGCTGATTCTGACTTTTTTCTCAATTTCGAATGTAATGCCCAAATGACTACCTATGTGTTTCAAGACACCCAAACATAGCTGTTTACTAATAAAACCATGTGTAGAATAGGGATGTTTCCTGAGTAAAAAATACATGATTATGTTTAGTCCGTCAGTTAGATTATAGAAAAATATTGGACACGTATTTTTTCCTTTATCAAATCTATAAAAACTAACGAAGATACAAAGCATCAAAGATCAGGAGTGGGGGCTTGTGACGTCACGGCTCGCTAAATATTGTAGCGAGTAGTGACGTCATACGAGTTTTCAACGCACTGTATCGTCTTCATTTTTTGTTGACGTGAAAAAAGAAAAAATACGTGTCCAATATTTTTTGGAAATCTATCCGACAGACTGATTAGATTTTTTTAGTCAACTACCCTATTTACTGATCCTGTAGTCGCATTCTCAGCAGCCATTCATGATCTGTACTGACGTTGGCCTCTTAATATTAATGATGGTGGTAATTCCAGATGGAACGCACCATTCCCTACCTTGGAGGAAGAGTTCAACATTATGACGGCGCCGCCAGGACCCGATCATGTGGTCCTGTTGGATGATGGTGAGTTATCTATAACCCTTATAACGAACAGTCTCAAATGTCTTTAAGTAGGTAATGCTTTATAACTAAACTGTAAATATCTATAAATATATATAACACAAAAGTGACTGACTGACTGACTGACATAGTGATCTATTAACCACTGAATGGATCGGGCTGAAATTTGGCATGCAGGTAGATGTTATGACGTAGGCATCCGCTAAGAAAGGATTTCGATTAATTCTACCCCCAAGGGGATAAAATAGGGGATGAAAGTTTGTATGAAACTTTGTCAATTTTAAACCGATCGGGCTGAGAGTTTCAAATTCGGGGGTAAAGTAACTATTCCACGCGGACGAAGTCGCGGGCAGAAGCTAGCAACTATATATACACTTAAAAAAATAAATTAAAATCCTCCTATGGCATCAAAAAACTCGTCCGCATCGCTATCGACTGGAAGTGAACCCAAACGACTGGCGGCATTGCCACGTTATATGGCAATACTTATCCTCTATCCGAAGTAAAAGACTGGCGGCATTGCCACGTTATATGGCAATACTTATCCTCTATCTGAAGTAAAAGCCAACTCTTGGGTTGTTTTATTGAATAAATAAAGAATTGTAGAAAAGGGTCGAAGTATCCTTCGTTAAATTAATAACCTATTCTTGAAAAAAAAATCTTAAATGGTTGCCCTTGTCTTGAAGTCATCAGAGCAATCAGCTAAATACTAGGAAAATGTACACAAAGTCGGAACTATGTAAGCCTTACTTTTTTCTTGGAACAAAATAAATATGAATGAAAGAAAGCCTTCAGCCCACAACGCAAAACTGAACAAGCATGTTCTATATTATAGACCACATCTGTGGCAATACAAAGTTAAGAGCAGGCAAATCAAATAAATTGGCGTTAGATTTTTGTGAGTCAGATAGTCACAGACGATGCACATTATTATTCCAGTAGAGTCATAAATCTCGGTGTATATTTATTATGCCTTTTCTACTTTCATGCGTGCTTTTACAGAGTGCCCGTCAAGAGTGCTATTTTGTGACGTAGCCATATTGTGTAAGAAGATCTTTTATACATAATTTATAACTCAAGTATCTAGTCAGTATCCAGCATGAAAGATAATTCAAGGTTTTGAATTTTTCTGTTCACTGACTTATCGATGTCTTTATTTCTTCACAGAACGCTTCTTTCAATCCAGCGTGATAACATCGGAAGCGACTGCGATGGACACGACCGGATCGACGGTCGGGTCGGTCGTCGACGCGTCGGACGACATCGCGCCCGACAAGCCGGCGCCCGACTTGCGCTCGCCGTGATCCCACGCTACCGCTACGTCGGTCGGTGTCGCAAGTGTCGGACATGTTGGATCGGTCGGAAATGTCGGATCTGTAATTAGTGTTGATTCTGATACGCCCGTCTCGAGTGTCGGTCCCGCCGCACCCGCGGCCACCGTGCTGCGCTGGACACCCGCCCCCCTACCCCACTGGCGACCCGTCTCACATCGGACTGTTTAATTTCTAACTACTCGAAATATCGGGGGATTAGTGTAAATATAAAAAAGGAATTAAAAAAGGATGAGGTTGTAGTTGAAATTTAGATTTTACAATTTTATTCTGTGTCGATCGACTGCACCTGTCCGGCCGATGTGACTTTGTCGCGGCGTTCAAACACATCCACAAAGTATTGACATATGAGTTAAGACGGGCGCGGGTGATCGACATAGTTTTCATTTATTACTTGTTAAGGCGATAACAAAATACAATACTCCAACGATAATTATGTAAAAAATATTAAAGCTACGAAATAAAACAACATATTATATTCTAATATTTTTATAGAATATAAAAAAAAAACAAGTATGATATGATCAAGCCTTCCAGTAATTTAGTGAAATAAAATGTTAATAAAAAGTGCAGCTTATAAAATATTGTTTTGCTGAGCTGTGAGACAGGATAAGCGGATAAAATGCTTCCAAAGGCGTCAAAACAGTTTAAATTGACGAAAGTGTGATACTATAAGTTGTTTTTTTGTTTCGTTATTGTGTGTTTTGTAATGGAAATAAAAATTAAATAAGTGTAAGACGTCGGTTAGTTTAAAAAGTTTTTTTTTTTAATTTATTGAACGAATAATATTTAATAAAGACGAGCCTTGCTTAAGAGATTAGTTTAGTTGTAATTAGTAGCGAACAGAGTAGTTGATTTATTGTACTTTCGATCGGGAAATACTGACACAAAAACTTATATAAAATTAAAAATAGCAAAAAGATTTTTTTATCGTAATTTTCGCACAAAAATACACCTATATTGATCTCAGTGACACAATTCTACCAAGACGATTTTTTTTTCTTTTTTTATTGTTTATACTATTTTTTGTAAAAAGTTCTGGGCATCGAAAGAGACAATAAATCATAAGTAGATCGACGTGTGTCGAAGGACATTTGATAGGTGCCTTTCATAAGAAAACGTAAAATAACTTAATAATAGGGATTTGTAAATTGTAGTGTTCTTTTTTGATAAATCCATCCGCTCATACCTGTAACAAATGATTCATTGACTATAATTATTAAGAGTTGTGTGTTTTGTAACCAAATCGGTGAGACAAGTGGTACGAGTATGTGGCTAGTCAGTATGCCGAGTGTTTATTTTTCACACCCTTTTATTAATAATTATTTTATTTAGTAGGTACTAAATGTAAACCTCTTTTGAATATTCTTTTTTAATAAAATCTAAAATACCAGGTCTTTGTCCAATCCTAATGAGAATCTCGTGTGTGATAGCACTAAATAGTTTATGTTGGATTTGGAATGCTGTTAAAATGCACAAAATATTCAATTTAATATTTTTGGTTACACAATACACACATAAAGTACTACATATAATCCTATAACTTAAATTCTAGAAATTATTTAGTTTTGTCACTCATGGAAATGATTTTTGTTTTTCACAATAACAGTGGCCATACGAGGAAAGCTAGTCATTAGAGTTACAATGTAAATTTAATGTTACTTAAAATAATAAAAAAAATATTTACAATTATAAAAAAGAACCCCTTACGTTTATTAGTAAGGGGTGTGAAACTAAAAATGTGGCCAAATTACACTTAATGAATGAAATCCAAATATATATACACAATTTTTAATAGATTTAGATTTAAATAAGCGTGGTAAAATTAAGTTCGTAGCGAAAACAATTAAGTGACTATAATTCGAGTAGTAAAAATCTAAATACAAAACAGTTTTCGGACAAAAATTCCACGTCACATTGTCAAACTTAATTTACTTGGTCAGGCTTACAAAAGAAAACATCCTGATTTTCATCATCATTTTCAATTGACAAGTTTTATTTGATGCCTTTATAAACATTGATTTTTGGATTTCTATAAAATAGTGTAGTAGGGGAACGTAGCAATAACTACAAGCAATAAATAAAAAATAATTATGAACAAAAAAAAATATGGCTTTAGTGAGGCTAGAATTTGGTACTGAAATGTAGTTTGACCTATATAAACAATTCGCGATATATTTTCTATAGACAGATTGGCGAGAGGCTGGGTACTATGTAAAATGATAAATATAGTGCAGTTTGGTACAATTAATAGCTATTTGACTAAAAATATATTAGACTTACAGCTATAGTCGAACTAGGCAGAAAGGCGGGATTAGTCAATTGCTAGCTATAGAAAACATTACTAGAATACGAAAAAAAAAACATTAGAAAGTAATAGTGATGTCATTATGGCTTGTTGATAAATGATAACAGAAAAAAAAAACAGTTTCGTCATTGAAAATCTGAAAGAGATAACCTTGTAAAGTGGTAAGGCAATATTAATATTGGTGACGAATTTAAAGCTCATTGGTGCCGAAAATTCTAGACTGTGATTCAATTGTTCATTCAGAACGTGTCTTATATTGAAATAGTTGTTTTTGTATGATTGGCAATGCACAGTGGGTGATGTATAATACAAAATAAATGTATTGTAAATTGACAGCAGACACGTACATGTTGTATGAAATGCATTTGATATAATTGTAAAGATAATGGTAACAGCGACTGTAAGCTGAAAAATGTAATTATTTTGACAGCATAAGTAGAAACGGTAGATTTATTTGATAGCTTTGCAGTAATTTATATGGATGTGACTAATACAAGATTTTGTATGGACAAAAAGTTATGACGGGAAATTAAAAATTATGTATTGGTCGCGGCATGTATTCTTTTGGTTCATTATTAGCATCATTAATACGATATGGAGTAATAATTGAAAGCCTAAACATTATGTGCCTTAGATACAACAATATTGTATGATATTTATGATGCGTTCTATACAACGTGCTAACTAGAAATAAATGATAAACATTATTTTGAATGCCTGGACTTTGAACGATTACCTATCTTCATTGTTAGAATTCATTTCTGCAAAGGCTTGTATGTACTCCCAAAGATTTTGTAACCTTGAATGCAATTTTTATTATAAAATTAGGCCCAATGTTCGGAAAATTGTACGTAACCCTTAATGATATATTAGTTTTCCCTAAACTCTTTCTGTATGTTTTCTGTCACATTGTTTCTTTATTGTATCTATGAAAAATTGTGAGTAACTGGGCACCCAGCAGTCTGGAAATTGATTTCGAATCCAGAGATATAATTATAACCCTCATGTAATAATATTTGTACGATTAAGTAACGCTTCTACGCGTAGTTTCGCTGAAATATAAAAATACTTCTATGATATTGTATAATTTTAGTATTACCTACATTGTACCCATTTATGTACCTATATACTTTACTGGTATGTATATTCTTAATCTACGCAACTCGGAATAGCCACGCTTTTTTTTTAACAAAGTAGACACCTCTTTGATTCTCGCATGGCTTTTTGGTATTTAAAATTACAATCCATCTATTCTAAAAAACTTGTATAATAATTTCTTTTAAGTTGTTTCTTATTAAAAAGAACGAAAATCCGTCTTATAAGTTTCGTGGAATTCAAAAGTTGAATACATTATACGTAAATAGAGAAAAATAATTGTAAGGATAATTAACCAATAGAAAAATACTCCTAGTTACGAATTTCTTAGTTCATCTGATGTGCAATTATGATTAACTGTTTTTTTAGCGAATTTGTTAATTTTTATTAGTAGTATTATGATTGTATCCATTATCATTGTATGTAAATATGTTCCGGAGTGTATTTATATTTTTTTTATTTGTATAATTAACTTTAGAACGCGTTTATATGTTATGTTTTTTATCGGTCATGTCCTCCACGCTTTCATATTCATATAGGTTTTTACAATTTTTCTTTATTATTAAAATAGATACTCGCGAGTCGAATGGCTTATTCCAACGTGAGATTTATCCAGGAAAAAAAAGATTGCTTTCAGAAGTTGGAATAGATCATTAGATTCTTGCAATAAACTAAAGATAGACTTGTAAAAATGTTATAACATGTATTTTTAACCTATACATAGTAAGATATTTATAGAATTTTAGTCGTTTAATTATTTCGAACGACTTGTTATAAAGAAAATTGGTGCTTAAAGCTTAAAAAAAATATGACGGCACTTTGTCGTGTGTGTATTGTCATGGAAGGGGTCAGAGCATTATGACATAGCATGCGTTGTTATGCTTTCGTGCGATGCAGAATCGTTTATTCGAAATCGAAAAAAAAATCCGTTAGAAAATTATTCGAACTCGCCGCCGCTACAAAGTTAGTGAGTGCGATTTTCATTTACGTTTTATTACTTTTTATATTTTGTTTATTTTGTAATCTTTGTTTAATTATTTTTTAAGATGATAAAATAAACGATTTTATATCACAATGCGAGCAGTTATAATAATGTAGGTAAACTTTGCTCAATATCGATGAAAACTGAAAGTGTTACAGTTGATGCAATACAAACAAACAAACATATAAATTGAGTTTTATTTTATTACATTAGTATTTAAATCTGAGTCCACGCACCCAAAAATAACAAGAATGTATCATGACGTTGGCTTATCCTCATGAAGGTTTTCTTCCAGTAACTTAGTGGTGTTCAATAGAAAATAATGAGGCATATTGATAATTTTGGAGTTGACCGGATGCTTGAGACATCTACAGAAAAACGGCTAAGTGCGAGGTTGACTCGCGCGTGAAGTGTTCTGTACGGTAAAAAAGCACGTTTATTGTATGCTCCCTGTTAGCGCCGCGGCTCGTCAATGTATCGCTGTCAATGTCATCAACGTCAAGGCCAGTGTGCGCGAAGTTTGACAGCTAGCTGACAAGCTGTCAAAAATCGCGCACACCGGCCTTTTTTTCATTTCTAAAATGACCTTTGATTGATCTAACATTTATTAATAATAAATATTTTTTTTTATTTTAATTTAATTATTTAAGGTACCTATAACTAAATATTCTGTGAATATTTCAAGCGATTACCTGTTGTTAAAAGTCACGTTTGCTCTAAGGGAGCCCCTTAAATATTTATCTTATTCTGTTTTTTTTTAGTATTTGCTGTTATGGCGGCAACAGAATAGAATAGAATAGAAATACATCATCTGTGAAAATTTTAACTAAGTTCATAAGATGCAGCCTGGTGACAGACGAACAGACAGACAGACGGACGGACAGCGGAGTCTTAGTAATAGAGTCCCGTTTTACCCTTTGTGTACGGAACCCTAAAAAAGAAAAGTGTAACTTATAGATACTAAAATAACCCTTTAAAAACAATCTTGAATCGAAACTAAAAAACTTTTCTCAACTATAATAAAGAGAATCGTATTAAGAATTCTAGTTTCAATTCTACAATCTCGAAGAAAAATTAAAAAATGATAGATATAATTTTCAGATTTTCTATTGGAAATCAGCCAATATCGACCAATCAATTTTAAATATTGCCGCTTCTCGATATTATTGGCTCTCATAAGGCACCTTTCTATGCACATCAGTTACCCTTTTATGCACATGAACGCCACCTATGCAACCCGAGTGGAACTAATTCACAGTTTGACGTCACACGTGATAAAACCTCGTTTTTGTTATTATAAGTGCAATGCTGGTTAACTGTTGTGACTATTACTATGAGGTAAGTTTAAACTTATCAACTAAAGCTATTCACGGGTTATTTAAATACACTTTCGTTCGTGCATTTAATATTTTGATAATCGTGTTTGCAAAGGGTTATTGTCTGTAGATTTTTACACAGGGTGTACTTCCCGTAGTTATAATACTCCTTGGTCCAATTTATAAGTGACTGTGTACAGTTTTGAATTTAGAATTTCGAAATATAGATTCGAGTCACTAGTTCTTTTTTCAAAAGTTTTCCCGGTTATTTTTGTGGTTTCATTTTAAAAAAGAAGCTTATTAAATAGTCTGAAATAAATTTTGGAGGAATTGGAAAATATTCTAAGTTGAATTTCGTGACAGGATGCTTGAATTTACTGTTTAAAATATTGTTTCTAGGTAGTTCTGTAATTACGTTGCGCCACTAGTACATGATGGACATCCCACGCATTCATTTTGCGTAGTTTCAGCTTGAAGTGGAATTCCCTACCCGAGTCTGTGTTCTTTGATAGCTACAACTTTATGGTCTTTAAGTCAAGAGTGATGGGTTACTTCTTAGCATGCGTGGTCCTTCCTCGACCACATCTTCAATGAAGTGGTCAAACGCGAATCTATTAATAGTAATGTAATAATATCTACTTATCTACTTAGTAATAATTAATAATAATAAAAATAATCAAAAATCACTACCTCTCTCTTTAATCGTTTTTATTTGGATTCCATGCTTTTCGTTTCATAATATTATTATTGTAAATATTAATATTATGTATGTAAAAGTAGTTCGTGGCTAAAATATAACAGGCCAGGTTAAGCAACGCTTGACGGGGTTGGTCTGTGGATGGGTGACCACCTTAACATAACGAGACATCTCCGTGCCTCGGAAAGCACGTTAAGCCGTTGGCCCCGCTGTCATTTGGAGATCTTTGGCAGTCGTTACGGATTGTCAGAAGCCAGAAAATCTGACACCAGTCTTGCCAAGAAGAGTATACCGTGTTCCCCAGTTAATGGGTTGTGGTTGTGGAGGTCTGGTAGGCAGCCGCGTCACGTAAAATATTGGTATTCAACTGAATTCGGTATGATTGGGAGCCTACCCCAATATAGTTGGGAAAAAGCTAGGCAGATGATAATGTATGTAAAAGTACACCTAAAACTACCTACAGTACTTTATTTCCTTTTCTCTTTAAAATCGAACCAAAGATTGTATTGAAAAGATCGCTTTTAGCTATAAAACCGTCCATTGTGTCACCCTATGTAATGTTTTCTTTGTCTATATTTTCTGTAACTTGTATGGTTTACATAATGAAGAGTATTCTATTCTATTCTCATAATAACTTAGGTATTGTGTAGGTACATTACTTGCATAATAAATTTCATCACTACTGCTCTCAAAACGGTAAAAGAAAAATCGTGAGGAAACAGGCATGCCCTAGAACCAACAATTCGCAGACATGTGACATTCAGCAACCCGCACTGGGCCCGCGTGGTGGATTACGGCCCATTCCCTCTCCTAGAGAGGAGGCCTGTGTCCTAGTAGTGGGAACGTTAAAAGGCTGATTATAATAACTTATTGACTTAATTACAAACCTTGCAAACTGTGTAAGGAAATTCAGATGTTCGGAAGAAAGTTTCTGTTTCTCGTCCACTTTCAACTCTCTTAGAAGCTTTCGATAAATAACAACGGTTTATTAGCAGCGGATTATATATACATAAATATACTTTACCTTATCCAATATATAACGCTAATCTACATTGACGTCCAAAGAATCTGTATCACAGTACACGACTTTAAACATAAATATTTAGGTGTACAATAAAGTTTAGTATACAATAAATTTAAACTATTCTATACTAATATTATAAAGAGGTAACGTTTATGAGTTTGTGACGTTGTAAGGGGTAATCTCTGGATCTACTGAACCGATTTTCAAAATTATTTCACCAATAGAAAGCTACGTTATTGTGGAGTGTCATAGGCTATATTTTATCCCCGTATTGTCATGGAAACGGGAACAACGTGGGTGATAAGCGGGGTGCTGCTAATAATATTATAAAGAGAATTTTTGTACCGAATAAACTCCAAAAATACTGGTCAGATTTCAACCGTTTTTTCACCAATAGAAAGCTACATTATCAGCGAGTAACGTATATTTTATCCCCGTATTTCGACAGGCACGGGAACTACGCGAGTGAGACCACGAGGCTCTGGCCTGAATATCAATAGAAAACATAACACTCCTCTTTTAGGCAGTCGTGTGAAAATGCAAGCTTTTGAAGGGTGGAAAGACTGGTTTATGCTAAAAAGTAAACACATTTGCAAATTGAATTATTACTAAAAAAACTATTGATAATCTTTGAAAAGAAATGTTACGCTTTAAATATTAGTCGGTAGTTTTTCAATTCTATACACAGTCTTATATTCGATATGTGAACATTCCTCATCGTAATTTGAACATAATTGTATAGGCTTCGCGCAGTGTAATAATAGTGCACTATATAATAGAAATCAATGCTAAAGAATGAATTGTATTCCAGTTATTTTACTGAACAGGACTTTTAATAAAGACGTAGTTTCATCAGCTACTTTATTGGTGACGACTTTTTAGCAAAATCAGGTTTAAACGCCGGTAAATTCACGTCAAACAACAATTAGATGAAATGAGTAAAGTAGCAGCACCCCTTCCAGGCCAGCAAATGGTTACAGATATTAAAAAAAATCTATATAGATACTTTCGTTCAGTCCATGCAAAGATTGTCTGTAAGAGATTGCCTTGTGCGATAAGATGACCATTAGATAATTGTTTTTATAAATGCTTGTTTTGTTCTTATTTTGAGGTGTAAAAAAAAGTATATTATAAATAAAGAAGCTTGCTTCGAAGTGTCACATGAACACACAGAAAGTGCTTCCACATTAAGAAGGTACTATTTAGTACTTTTTTAACTCTGCGGAATTAGTTGGAAAGAGTCACCGCGGCCCTGGAACGTGGCGGGCACTAGGAGGAACACGGATGGGTTTTAGTTAGTAAGAATCTGACACTCCGTTCCGCTCTGCCCAGAGCAGAAGAAGTTATTATGATTTCCTTAAACAAAAACTATATACTAAACCATGCAGGTTAAATATGAGTTTTGAGTTTTTACATTTTGAGAATTACGACAAACATCTAGAGGAAGCTTAAACAATTTGGCTCAGTGATATCGTACGGTACCTAGTTACCTACTCATTACGTGTGCTGAGTATAACGGTGCCAACGCAAACCACGCACGGGGTAGTAATACTCCCCCGTTCTCCCCTCTGTAACCGTATAAGTTCCTAGGGGTACACAGTATCAGAGATGACATTATTGTCACAAGTTCAATGGACTAGCTTCCTGTTATTCCAAGCCCACCAGTAGCAACCAGAAAAAGGTAGGTATTTTTTAGAAGATTCAGTAAGTAAACAACGACTAGTAATTTTTAATATTTTTTTAGCAACTAACTTTGATTCGCTGTTAAGCTGGTATTTAACTTTATTTCCGGTATCCGTGTCCAGAGCCTCATCTACATATCAAACATATGTCAGTTTAGTCATTTACGAGTGAAAGCATAACAAATCTCATTAGTAAAAAAGGATTGATCAACTAAAGTCTTAAGCGTTGGCGCGAAAATGCAGGTGGCCAAGCAGGTACTTTTTTACAGTAGTCTACGAACGTTCATTCGATAGTAACAAGATTAGAATTTACCAAAAAAAAAGAAATAGCTTTCACATTTGAATAAGGAACTTGCCTAATCAAAGTTAAAAAAGGCTCTTTTAGGTTCACACTTTTTTATAAAAGTAAGTATTACAAACAATATTACACTCAATCTTGACTGTAGATCAAGATTGAGTGAACTTAAAAATATAATCAATTTAAAAACACCTGTCACACTAAATTGTACTTAATTAACCTATCTAAATTCTGAAATTAAAAGGCTTTTATTCAATTTTATTTCGTTTTATAAAAAATATTGTCGTGTCAATGTTTAAAATCTAAAAGAACACACTGTAACTCTACCAATTTAAAATGTAACCTATTCCCTTCATAAGTTGTAACGGCGCGTGTTTTTTAATTTTGTCGGTTGTTAAAAAAGTAGTTTTTTATAAACTGATTTATTACTAAAAATTGTTTCATTTCATGTCAAAATTGTTTCATCCAAGCATCGTGACAAGTAAATCGATGGAATATGCTCTATTGTATGCCATGCTTACTTACAAATAAAGCACATACCTACATTATTTTATGAAAATTGTTTGAACTTAACTTGAAAATGAACCCCTCCCGTATCCCTGCTTCTACGAGATACTTTTTTCTAATGTTATTATAAATAGAGTATAGGATCTTCTCTATGTTATTGAGACATTCTGCGAGTGCTAGGCACTTATTTCAGTATCATTATGTTATCCACAAAATGTAGTTCCGCAAATACTTGCTAATTTGCTACCACCCTAACCAAGCAAGATGGGTTTTACAATGGTTCCATTTTTACCATAGTACCTTATACCTTATACTACTAGTACTTATAGCAACAAGGATATATAATATAACCAAGATTTTTGTAAAACATAACATTTTTTAAAAGAGTGTCCGTGGAGTTTCTTGCACGTTCTTCTCCATAGAGATCTACGCTTTCGAACGTGCAAATAGCTTCTTGCTTCTTCTTGTTCAAAAGTTTATCACTACATGGTATAAAACAAAGTTTCTTTCCGCTGTCCGTCTGCCCCTATGTATGCTTAGGTTTTGAAAACTACGCAACGGATTTTGATGCAGTTTCTTTTAATAGATAGAGTGATTCAAGAGGAAGGTTTATATGTATAATATATTCATAATATAGTACAGAAACACTGATAATTTTAGAGGTTTCAAATGTGATGTCATAAATAAACACTTTTTTTTGCGCTTAAATTGCAAACGTTGGTTATACCCTACGAGATAGATCAAAATAATGTACTACAGTATTGTACACCTTAAAACGGTCTACAAGAAAGTCTGCGATTGTATATGTCTATCTCTTAGCAATAATCCACAATAACCATTTTTTATCGATTATTTTTTATAGCATTGCACCCGTGCGAAGCCGGGGCGGGTCGCTAGTTCGAAATAAATACTTTGAATCTTGATTCAACCTACGTAACCTGAGATATGTAGTTATGACGCAACGCAATACCTTCACGATAAGAACCTACCACTATTTTAAATATCTTGAGCATTCTAAAAACTCATCATTAAAAATTGGCAATGAACTGAAAATCTACGAAATTACCAACAACTCATTCTATGTACGTAAAAACTTTCACTAATTTCTCTACGAACAACCTCACATTGTCTGCATTCGTTTATCGCTAAGCAAATTCGTGTACACACAAACACGACTGACAAAGACATCAAAAGGACATTAAGTAATCATAAGACTGCCGAGCTACGCTAAAATAAGCCTTTAAAGCAACGTGCAAACGCTTAGAAGTACTCCTCGAATAGCACAAGTACGTATTAAATAATCCAATAAATCGAAATTTCTCACAATCATCGGCAAAAGGGATCGCAAAAATCAATAGTCGATGGTTTGTTTCAGCCAAGCAAGCTGCCTACAAACCACCAAACATGACGTAAGAACTTTTATACAGTTTGCTTTACTAGGAAAGTAAGCTCTGCTGCTACAGAAATAGAGCTGCAGTTAGGTCGGAAAAGCGGAAAAGTTGTGATGTTACGCCACTGCATCAGAGTACAGATAATCGACGCCTAGCCTTGTGCGATATCGATTTTAACAACAGCTACTTTCACTGGAACTCAACGCGAAACATATAGCTTGCTCGCTCGCTCTCACCATTAAAATAGTGGTGCAGAGAGGGATGGGTTCGCCGCGGCAACTAGGGGTCGCTGCCGCGGCGTTGCCATGACAACAGGTCACCGGGAGGGTATGATTTCCAATATAATAGCTCGATATTTTTAGGTCAAAATGTCGGACTTTATAATAAAAGTATTTATGAACGAGAACAAGCTTGAAATATGCGTGGATGACAGTAACGTTACAATGGTGGTGGACACAAAAGACTACGTTATTGATTCGGTGAGATTTTTATTGGATTTCCAGTTTGGCGCATTGCAAAATGGCGGCCGTTGATAAAATGAATCATTGATTTCCTGACAAACATCGATAAATAGTATCTATAGGTGTAGATAAGTTTAGTTTTATATTAAGTGGATATAACGTAATTTTCTACTGAACTCGTATTTATCAGTAGTTAGAGTTGTTGTAGAAAAAACCATAGTGTCAGCATTGTTATTGGATTTTTATAATTGTAGACTTTTCTTTAAAAAATAAAGTATTATTTTGTAGGTTAAGACCATGAAGTTATAAAGTAGAAAGTATATCATACCTACATAGTAAAAATATTAGATATCTATGAAAGTACCTATATCTTTTTCTTGGAGTCTTTCATATTTGAATGACATTTATTAAATATCGCAGCATATGCTGAGATAGGGACCTTTTTTGGCCTCGCACAGTTTAAAATTAATATTAAGCTTTTAATTATGTTTTTTTTGTTGTTTGTTTTGTGCGAGGCCTAAATAAAAATCTTTCTTTCTTTTTTCTTTCTGACAACATACTGCAAATACCAATTTATGGGCTATGTATGATGATTAGAGGGCCATTTTGAAGCTAGCAGTTTCGTCTGAACGATGTGCATATGTACATAGATATATTTACATATATCTCACGCTAGCGGCCCGTACTGGCTTTGCGCGTACAAATTGTATACACAGACGTTTCTCGTTTCTAGCTCTATCTTTCATCTATACTAATATTATAAAGCTGAAGAGTTTGTTTGTTTGTTTGTTTGTTTGTTTGTTTGAACGCGCTAATCTCAGGAACTACTGGTTCGAATTGAAAAATTCTTTTTGGGTTGAATAGACCATTTATCTAGGAAGGCTTTAGGCTATGTATCATCACGCTTAAGCCAATAGGAGCGGAGCAGTGATAAAGAATGTTTTAAAATCGGGGATTCCACGGGGACGAAGTCGCGGGCAGCAGCTAGTACTTTCATAAAAAGTCTCCTATTTAAGTTAAGATTTCGAAAAAAATATTCCTTCCTTCTTCTTTTAAAATCATCTTTCCTCTTATCTATGTTGAAAATAAGCTCATGATCCCAGCTTTTTAGAATGAGTAGTTTTGAGTGTGCGTTGATAGATAGTCAAGCAGTACAAAGATTTTGTAAAATATAGATTTTATGTAGATACGGGGAACGTGGTGAACTTAGACCTATGTATCCTGCTTATATGTGTCAAGTGTCATTAAAATCGGTTCAGTCATTTCGCAAAATAGTGACTTGAAAATTTGTATTAAGTGCCATACGGCGTACACGCTCTTAAATAAATTTATAATAATTATAAACCTGCAAGTCTTCAGTCATGATGATCTGATCGGACGACGGTTTGTGCTGTATGCGTCCTAAGTAGGTGAAGGCATACAGGTAATATTAGATTTCCATGAAAAGACAATGGGTATCAGCTGGTAGGTGTCTCACAGAAATAATAAATGTATTGAGTAAATTGAAGGGGAAAGCGAAAGGGTTCAGAAGTAAAATAGGGTAGTGGACTAAAAAAATCTGATTAGTCCGTCAAAAAATATTGGACACGTATTTTTTCTTTTCACACTCTGGGCGGAGCAGAAGGGAGTGTCAGACTCTTACTGACTAAAACCCACCCGTGATACTTCTTGTACCCTTTGCGTTCCAGGGCCGCGGTGACTCTTTCGAACAAATTCCGCAACCCTAGCAGGCACTGACCCTATGGGGCCCCGTCTTCTTTGCTAACAGCTCTTTAAGGCGCGCGTGGAACACGATGCGCTGTCGACCCGGGCCTGGTTGCTATCGGATGACAAGCCACCCATAGGTCGCCGTCCGCAGGCCCGCACAAGGGCATGCCTTAGAATAGATTATGGGATACTTTGAATTGAGTTTCTTTCCTTTATTACGTTCCTGTGGGATGTGTTTTGACTTTCGTGAGGGCGAAGACGCCTACAATTGCTAAAATTGATAGTAGTCCGCCCTGCCAGGGTTGCAGATTTTGTTTGAAAGAGTCACCGCGGCCTTGGAACGCAAAGGGCATTAGGAGGAACACGGATAGTTTTTAGTCAGTAACAGTCTGACACTCCCTTTCGCTCCGCCCAGAGCGGGAGAAGTCATTTGATGATTACCCATTCATAAAAAAAAGTATTAGTTAGCTCTGTCCAGAGCGGAAGGAGTTATTTGATTACATCTCAACCAAAAAACAAAGTCTTAGTAGTAGTATTTAAATTAATGTGAAAATGGTTTTGTTTGTTAATTTTATTTTGTGTTACGCTTTCAGCGGAATAATTTTGGCACAGAAATATGTTGGACCTTTGAGATGTTATAGGCTATGTTTTATGTCAAAAATCTGTATTGATACGAGTGAAACCGCGGCCAAAATCTAGTTGACGATAAACGCACGACCGATTTGTATGCATATGTCAAGGGATAGTTGTGAAATGCTTAGGATTACAATTTCTCGGAATTATTTCGAGAGATTATAGACTATCAAGTTTTGATGCGTAAACAAGTATTCCAAGATATTCTATTATCTTACAAAGTTTGCTGCAATGATTTTTTTAAATAAATCTTGGATAGCTCTATAAGTGAATGTATGCTGCATAGAAACACGTTGTCAGTTGTCATAGAACGATAAAAAAGGGGTTGCCATAAAACAATATAACGCAACCGGTGGAAGTGGCTGAGGCCCCCAACCCTTCGTTTCCGATGGCTACCACGAAGCCCTACTAATATATTTTTAATATCCTCACAATTAAAACATAGGGCTGCTTTTTGGTAGAACGTAAATAGGTTAAACATAATAATTTTACACGTCCAACATTTCTTGTCATTTTAAGCTAGATGAAGCCGGTGTTTCCTAGCTGACTACCCTGAGAAGAAACACCGAAACAAACTCAGAGGTCAAAGTCCATACAATCCGTACTGGTCAAATCATATGAAAACCATGTAGGTTAATGTCTGATGTAGCCTTTTGAGGAAAGTGCCACACAGATTTGAGTGGACCTGTCCAGACAGTGCAAGTATTTGTCAGATACCGTGTAGCTCAAACTTAGAACTTTAAGGAGCTCAACGATTTGACGAACAATAGGTACCAAAGGATATTTGGGTAGGCCGCAAGAATTACTCAAAAATTATTTTTTTACTTATGTCAAATTAATTTGTTACTTATTTTCATTGGAATACCGAGTTAATTCTGTTCAAAAACCGTAATTAAGAAGTCTAGCTACCCAGAAAATGGGTTATGGAGTTCATATAGGCAGTTGCTCCATTGGAGCTGCATCCCCAAAGCTGGTAGCCGACCCTAGTATATTTTGGACAAGGTTAGGCCAATCAATACGGTTTGACACATTTGCCCTGCGCCCGCAGAAAGACCAGCTGAGTTTTTTTTATTTTTTTTTATTTATGGACTCCCAATATTGAACATTTTCTTTGCAGCCTATCAATTGATTTATTTAGGCAATGTTCACTTTTACCACTAATTTTATGCCTAACATGTTTCAATATCAAAGCCCTTTACTCGTAGTAGGAGTAAGCAAAATAAGCGAAAAAAATGGCATGCTGTTATTTTTTTTTTGCGACTTAACTATTAGTCGTACGAAAAAAAAAACAAAGTTTGTATTGTTTTTACACGAATCTACATTAAACAATGTTTTTCCAAACTTTTGTCCCAACCGTTAAAGAGGAGTAGGGTTTAAAAATGAACCTTTGTAAGAAACTCAAAGGGAGGTACATATGTACGTTCTTAAATCCATACTCAATTTAGTTCACACTGTTCACAGTTGAATATTTTCTTTTATTTCAAATTGTGACACAAGTTAAGTAAGATGAATTTACAAAAACCAATAACACTTTCACTTTTAAATAAAAAATATACTTCGACAAAAAATAATATTTTATTTCGAATACATTTGACATGGAATTTGTCTCCGCCAATAGCAAAAAAAAAATAACCTTTCTTTGTGCTAAGATTTCTTCGAAAGATAACTCTCAGAAAAGTAGACAATCCTTAGTCCCAGACCTCTTATCGCAATGCTACTTTACCCAAACAAAACAGGTCCTCAAACAAAGTCCGTACATCCTTTATTATTTCTTCCCTTCGCCTCAATCTCGACCCTAAGAAAAAAGTAAAAAGGTCAATGCACCCGGAAGGCCTGGCACGCGCGAACCACAGGTGTGCGCTCGATAATATCGATTTTCGCGCCACAATCGATACGTGACGTCACGAGACAATATGGCGTCTGCGCGCGCAGCTGTCACGCGATAAAAAAACATGTATGCTAATGAAAGTAGGGTCGGATAAAATAGGGGTACAACAATATCATTTTTGGGACACGCGAATGTAGTTTTTTTGGAATTTATTATGTTGGTTGCCGAATTTGAATAGGGTGCTATACGGTCTTTGAACTTAGTTGAGAGAAATTTGAATAAGTGATGTTTGTTTCTGAGGATTAGCGTCGTCAACGTCAAACATTTTGCGCTTTTGCCGTTTCGGCTCTATGATCAGCTCAGCCTCAGCTTTCAGTCTGACTGGTTGCAGCTGAGTACCAGTATTTAACATGGAGCGACTGCCAGTCGAACTTTTATAAATGATAAATGATTTTTGTAAGTACACTTTTACACGTCAATCTTTTTTGGCCGTTATAAAAACTAGATGAGGCCGGTGTTTCCTAGCTGACTATAATCCAGTAACTGGGTAACTCTTTACCCCTTGGCAAGACTTTGGACAGATTTTCTAGCTACTGACTATCCGTGACGACTGTCAAAGATCTTCAAATGACAGCCGGGAGCAACCGCTTAGCGTGCTTCCCGAAACATGGTCCCCAGTACCTAATAGGTGTTAGGCTGTCTGATCAATTCCTTTTCCAAACATTTTCCCCCGAGTGTTACATTTTCCGCAGCTACATTTGAATCCGGTGACAACTAACTATTCTATTTATATCGTCTGTCGAATTGCGTCGCATCTAAATAGCCGCAGTGCAAAGTAGCACTTTGTTCCTTTGTTCGTGTGGAATTAAAATAGCGTCCACGAGCGGCCATGTTTAATGTCCTTTCAGAGAAACTTTGGGCTGACGCGGATGCGACTGTTCCGCTACCTTATACCGATTTGGGAAAAATATACTTTTCATGTTATTTTCTATTATTTCTATTCTTTTCTTTCTATTATGATTATTCTACTTAAGAAAGAAAGGATCCAGTCGAATTCGAAACTAATCCTTTTTTTTTTAAGTCGATTAAAATTTACTAACAGCAAAGATTTGAATCTTCCAGTCCTTAAAGTAATCTTTTTTTAACGTGTACTTGTGCGAGGCCTGCCTTTTAGTTGTGTCCTTTGAAATAAGTATAGATGATCTAATAAATTATTACCATTTATTGTTTTTCAAAGAATTCTCCGCGATATTTAATACACTTTTGCATGCGTTCGAACCAGTTTTTAAAACATTTATTCCACTTCGAAGTGGGGGGAGTAAAAATGGTCGATTTGGTACGTCAACAGCTCAGGTTAGCTGAAACGTTGACTACGAAGACTTTGCTTAATTTTGGGAAACAAAAAATATCGTTAGGGCTCAAGTCAGGGCTGTAAGGTGGGTGATCTTAAATTTCGACATTTTGGGTGCTCAAAAACATTTTTGTATTTCGGGCGGTGTGCGAACGACACGACTTAAAAGGCATTTGGTCCCAACGTAAAAGTTGTTCATAATGATGAGAACGATCATCATTATCTATAGTTTTTGAGAAATATTTTTAGTACTCTTAGTATTTATTTTATTGATTTATTTATTTAAGGACAACCAACAAAGCATACACCAAAAAACATGTACATATTAAGGATCACCAAATTTTTAACATGTTATAGTGTAGCTTTAATTAAAGGCTGCCACGGCATGAATTACCTAACGATGGCTGTAGGAAATACAGTACTAAATACGGTACCTATATTGATACAAAAATACGAGGGAAAACTTACTGGTTTCGTTACCATACATATATATATATTATGGTTGAGGTTGTGCCAAAGTCAACAGAATAAAAAGAAAAAAAAATGTTACAAAAAATTATCGAAATCTTCATGCAAGTGAAATAGGCAAACAAAAAGAACCTAAAATATTCTAATATGTTCGAAATTAATACATTAACTGTCATAAATGTGTTCACTGCCCTATCCCAATTTATTTAGCTTTGACGCAACACTATGACGGTGCCCTTTTGACTAATTAGCTGGTATTAAAAGAGTTTGCAGCGAAATAATACGAGCCCCCGTGGTCGATCTTCAAGGCGAAGACCACTTGTCGAATTTGATCTGTGGCTGGGTGACCATCCATACCGAGATTCCTCCATGAATCAGACGTTTTGTCGTTGATCACGGCTATTATATGTAGATTTTCAATAGTCGTTACGGTCAGTCACGACCAAAATAAATGACTTCTTCCACTCTGGGTGGAGCGGACTGGAGTGTCAAACTCTTACTGACTAAAACCCACTCGTGTTCCACCTAATGCTCGCCGCGTTCCAGGGCCGCGGTGAGTCTTTCGAACAAATTTCGCAACACGGTCAGTCACGTCCTAGAAAACACAGACACACGTCTTTCCAAGGGCTACCGTGTTACCCAGTTACTGGGTCGTGGAGATCAGATAGGCAGTCGCTCCATGTAAGATGCACTCAACTGCATCCAGTTGAACTGGAAGCCGACTCAAAAATAACTAGGAAAAGGCTAAGCAGATCCATTAGGAAAACATGTTGTGTGTGTACATGTGTGTGTGTTGTGTGTGTTTTGCTACGCTGGTGAGAAATAACATATTTTATTTATCTTATTTTTATTTATTTATGTCAAAGTCACAAAAGTGTTCCCAGGCTTATGCTTCGTCCTCGACCACATCATCGCCTACCATCGGGTGAGGTTATAGACAAACGAGAGCTTATGAATAACTAGCAGCGCCCCGCGGTTTCACCGGCGTAGTTCCCGTTCCCGTGGGAATATGGGGATAACATATACATAGTCTTTATCACTCGGGGATAGTGTGGCTTCAGTAGTTTCGGAGCCTATTCAATGCAAACAAACATACAATCAAATCTTTCCTCTTTTTAATATTAGTATAGATAAGTCGTTAATTACTGGTCAACAAAAAACACTTTTCGTGTGCTACAAGAAAATTGATAACAAGTCATGTTTAAAACATGTTTAAGTATCATAGAATTGAAATTAGAATTATTTAGAGACGCACAGTTTTCTTGTAAGTAATATGTTATTGAAGTGAAGCTTTGAGGGGAAAACTGAAGTTTTCAGGTGGTTCTAGTTTTTTTGTTTTAAAAATAATTTCAACATACATAAATGGAAAGAAAATTGTCAGAATCATTTGAATACTTTTTCTACATTATATAACAAGAAAAAAGCTTAGTTAACTGAAAACTGCTTTATTTTTGAGAGTAAAAATAATCTGAATTAACAAGATATGGGGAAAATCATGTTCCAGGTGAAAAATAAGACGTTATCAAAACAAAATAAATATGATTTTGAAATAGGGATAGGTAGGTTTCAAAAATAATTCAGAATTGGTAAGCACATTCCTTGTGACAAAATCTTGTTGACTGGTGTAACATTTCTACGTCAGTTCTGATTCTCTCCTATTGCCATTAATGGTAACAACTTAACCAGGTACCGAATCTTTAAAAAAATTACTTTCAAAAGTCAATTTCAGTCACATTTTCGGCCTGTTTCTCCCATCCTTACTAATATTATAAACGCGAACGTTTGTTTGTAAGTATATGTGTTACTCTTTCACGCAAAAAGGACTTAATAAACGGGTTATATTATGAGTTCATATAATATTGTTTTTTATTTTTGATGGCTATATAGGTCAATCTGTTTTTACTTTATTGACTCAATCTATTCTTTACAATGTTTTATGGTGAATTGATTTATGATTTCATGTTGGATATTTTTTTTCTACGTTTGTCATGTATTGACTTTGCATACTATTGTATAAATTCAAGTTCTTAAAACGCAATAGACAGATGTGTTGCTGGGGAGTTTGTTGCGCCACTTCTTCTTCCCAGCTAAAACACTAGGAAGGGGTGACGGGTGGACGTTTTGGGGGACTGTCTTTATGTAAAATTTGACGTTCAAAAAGTGTTGTCTATCAGCCTAGTTTGAATAAATGACTTTTGATTTTGATTTTGAAAATGGATTTTGATTAAATTTGCCACAAAGGTAGATTAAAGTCGGGAATAACGCATAGGATAGGTACTTTTTATACCGAGAGTAGGTACCTATGTTTCTTTGGGATAATTTTCGACATTCATATGGGCGGAGCCGTGGGCGGAAGCTAGTCCCTAATACAGTAAAGACAGTAACGTCTATTTATTATTATATTGTAGTTAGCTACACGTTTACGTGTGGTAGTTATGATGTAACGCAGTTAGCAGGACGCGGTATAGGGGCTGCGAGCGTTTACTCTAGGGATGTGGCTTAACGTCAATGAAATCGACAGATCTAATCTGGCGAAAAATATTTTTGCTCTAGTTTTATATTTCTGTGACGTCATCTTAAAAATATAGTAGAACGCCGATTATCCGAAACGAATCGCGAATTATCCGAATCGGTTCTAAGGGTAATATAAAAAATTAAAACAAAGTTTACTTTTAACAAAGTTATTGTAGAACTGTGTTTGTTAAACTTAATAAAGTTTATTCTATGTGTGTCAGATCGTTTTTCTTTATTACCAGTCTATGTTCGATTATCCGAATTTTCGATTATCCGAATCAACCCCGGTCCCAATTAATTCTGAGAATCGGCGTTCTACTGTAGTAGTCTTTTTAATCGATCTGTTTTAATTTCCGTAAGAAAATCACCTATTTCGTTATTCATAGGCTGGTCGAGGGTGTTGCTTGTTTGCATAAGTTCATGGAAAAACTGATGAAAATGTATGCAATCCAAAGTTTTTAAAAACCCTTTCAATCTAAAAGACAAACCAACACACATTCAATAACGTGCTGATGAATTCCAAATTTAAATTTAAAGCCTAATTGACAGGAGTCGATAAGAATAGCTCAAATCATAGGAAAAACAGTATGGAAATCCGCGGGCCTGACTGCCCTGGTTACCGAACATCAACCATCATTCACGAAACCTATTCCATCGTGCCCCAACTTAAGGGCTTTATCGACATCGTTAAAGACCACATCACTAAAAGCCCTTTGTCACGAGCCAGGTGTCGAGCGGGGTCATTCTGAGCACCTGCCTGTGTGTGTGTGTAACTGTGCACACACAAATGAAACACACACATACACAGTAGTGTTTGTTTGTGTGTGTGTGCTCCCGTCTGTTGGCTGTTACAGTGAGTTAAAAACACCGTGTCGTTTTTTCTAACTAGCCTTTTCTGCGACGGACGTTGGAAATATAATGAGAGCATTATTTTAGGTCGTGTGCAGGTTTAGATTTTATTGTGGTACGTGTAAAAATAAGAGCGACTTTATTTACAGTGAAAGTACACTTTTTATAAAACTAGCCGCCTTTAAAGTCCTTATATCCATGCAATCATCATCTGCCTAGCCTTTTTCAAACTATATTGGGGTCGGCTTCCCGTCAAACCGGGTTTAGCTGAGTACCAGTATTTTACGTGGAGCTATTTGAGATCCACAACTCAGTAACTGGGCACTTCTTGTCCTCAGCCAGTGGCGTGCAGTGGTTCAAGTTAGGGTAGGCCAGAGAAAATGTCCAAATAAATTTTAAAAAATAACCACATTATTCAGGGTTGATTTTTAATGAAATGAGTTTTTTTTAAATTTTGTTAATTGCCTATTAAAAAAAAAAAGACCAAATTTCAACCCTGAATAATGTGGTGTGTTTTTTTGGACATTATTTTCTGGCCTACCCTAACTCGAACCACTGCACGCCACTGTCAGTCATAACATTAGCTTCGCTATACATCAAATAATGACTCAATACTGCAAGAAACGACAGTGATCTCTTGTGATGGTTGCTACATTCAGTTAAATATACCATGTTGTTTTTAGGGTTCCGTGCTCAAAGGGCCCTATTACTAAGACTCCGCTGTCCGTCCGCCTGTTTGTCCGCCTGTTTGTCCGTCTGTCACCAGGTTATATCTCGTGAACTGTGATAGTAAGACAGTTGAAATTTTCATAGTGGATGTATTTCTATTGCTGCTATAACAACAAATAAACAGAATAAAATAAATATTTAAGAAGGCTCCCATACAACAAACGTGATTATTTTGCTTGTGTTTGCTTGATATTGATAACCGCAACAAGTAGACGTTTGAAATATTCACAGAATATTTTGTAATATATTCACTTTAAAAATAAATAGTTAAATTAAAATAAAACAAATATTTAAGTGGGGCTCCTATACAACAGACCAGAGCCCCAAGTCTGCTATTTTTATAAATTTGTAATTCCAACGCGATCCCATTGTCATTTTGCTAAAAGTTCGTAATCTGCTAAATTCATAATGGTCGATCATTGGTCCGTCAATGGTCACGTAATACTTTTTGATAACCGAGTTATTAAAGAAATTTCTGCACAACCACGTTCTAAAGGTAGGTCACTAATCAAAGAAACTATCAAATAGCAGATTACCGCATACGTCTGTCATTCATTTGTCATTATATACGAGATTACCATTTTATGCTATTTCTTTCAATGGAGTATCAGCGGTGAACCACTGGAAAGTCATAGTGACGCTTATGTATTAGTAGATACTCAAACTTGTCAAAATCAACCATTATGCAATCAATGATTGACCATTCTGACACTATTGTAATAACATACTTGAAGCCCTGATGTTTTACCGTTTTTATAGATAACGGAACCCTTCGTTCGCTAGTCCGACTCGCACTTGACCGGTTTTTCTAAAGAGCCTTTTCTGCTACAGACGTTGTGTTTGTTACGTAGCAAGTATTATGGTAAGAGTATTATTGCAAGTCTAGCTGAGTGTAGGTTCATATTCTATTGTGATAATATATAAATAGCCTAAGGTGACATTATCATAATGTGAATAAGTAGGTATATAAATGTTAATATCTATACTACTATTATAAAAAGGTAACATTTGTGGGTTTGTGAGGTTATGAGTTTGTGAGGTTGTAAGGGGTAATCTCTGGATCTACTGAACCGACTTTCAAAATTATTTCACCAATAGAAAGTTACGTTATTGTGGAGTGTTATAAGCTATATTTTATCCTCGTATGGCCTCGGGAATGGGAACAAGGCGGGTGAAACCGCGGGGCACTGCTAGTATCCAATAAAATAGAAACTTTATTATGACGGACAACGGGAGTTGGTTCGGTCGCTGAGCTCGCTCGTTTAAACTCCGTCATCCCATTCGGAACTGATCAATCCATGTGAGGGTGCCCTAAGCCCCCTTTTACCAGCCTCGTCTCTACCTTGCAGCTATTCCACTAATTCGCACCAAGCGTTTTCAATCATCTTTTATAATGCGCACAGTAAAGGAGTGGAACTCTTTGCCTGCGTCTGTGTTTCCCAACGCATTCAAACCTAATCTCTTCAAAGTTACAGTGAACAGGCTTCTTCTGGGTAAGCTCATTCCATCGTAGACTTTGTCTCTGTCACCTGTGACCTAGACTAGAGTCAAGAGCAAATCCATTTCACAATAAAAAAGCGCGTTTACGTACATATTTGCTTGCTTATCTCTCGAGCACGAAAACTTCAAATTATGACAAGCGTCAAACTGTCAGTTTGACGCTCCAATGGTGGTGGAGTTCGAGTTGAGTTGTAATTTACGTTTTGAAATATGGGCCTTAAGATTATAAAGGGGCTAGGTTTTTTTAAAGAGTCATTCACTAAAATGTTGATACTTGTATCTGCCTAGTCTATTCCCGACTATATTGGGGTCGGCTCCCAGTCAAGCCGGATTCAGCTGAATACCAGTATTTTACATGAAGCGGCTGCCTACCAGACACCCACAACCCTTAACTGGGGAACACGGTACTTCTTGGCAAGACTGGTGTCAGATTTTCTGGCTTCTGGCAATCCGTAACGACTGCTAAAGATGTCCAAATTACAGTCGGGACCAACGGTTTAACGTGCTTTCCGAGGCACGGAGAAGTCTTGTTATATTAAGATGGGCACCCATCCACAGACCAACCTCGGCAAGCGTTGTTATTGAAGGTTATACTATATATTAAAGCCGAAACGATTCCCGTTTTCAGTTACCTACTCTATATGAGTATAATGCCTAAATACTTAACTTACCTTCCCATTATTACGCAGTAAAAAAAATGAGCATAAAATCTCTTGAATGTACTTGAAAGTAAAATTTAAAAAAATAACTGTATAAATAAAAATGCAATTTGTTGGTATAATTGTTATCTTTTGTTTTTTTGAGAAGTTAGTTGAATCTCTACCCCATTAAAAAAAGCTAAACTTGTAAGCAGATATTATTAAATTCATACTACAAAATTATCCCTTTAATTTAAAAGTTAGCATACAACGAGTTTTTTTTTAAAATATTGTATGATCGCAAACAGGTTTTCATTCAAAAAATACATTGGCTCTACAATCGAAAGTTTTGACATCAAATATGGAATCAGGTTTTCCTTTGTTATTCATAAAAGAGATGGCATTCAAAAAGCTTTTGATGGAAACTAGTCTACAATAATTGGACGCCTAACAATGTCGGTACAACGGAGTTGTATTCATTCATTTTTCACCAGCCATACAGTAGCTCATTTTGTACTAGCGTTTTTCCTAAAGATGTTTTAACTATTCCGTCAAACTACAGTATTTACTCCATAATAGCAAGCAGAAATAATATTTCGAGCTTTGTAGCGTTAATTATTTCCCTCTTCGAAGTTCCACCATGAGGTAAGCTTGGCTAGCAAGTAGCCAAGTGACAGCAACGCTCGAACGAGGGCACTGCTGTCACCACCACATCACCAAATAGTATGTCAGACTTTGCAGGACACCTTCCATAGACTCCCCAAAACTAACCTCCCTAGTCCACACAAAAGAAAAACAGCAATGGTCACAAAACAGTCCGTGCCGTCACTAACAAGAGATGTACAACGCCTCAGGGTAGGTTAAGGGTGCATTGTATACAGCTAACGTCAGATAGCCTGACAAAGTAACCAATCCCAAACGAAACTCAACTTAGTAGCTAATACAATAAGGTTGACAATTCCTATTTCTGTACCATAGATAGGTTGTTTGAAACGAGGGTGAAGAAACAGGGGTGTTTGCAGGATGCGGGGCGGGGGGACGGTAGGGTGCGTCGCGCAGGCGTGCTTCAGTCGCCCGCGCGACCCCGCTGCCGCCGGCCGCGCGCCATGGACGAGGTAAGAGCGCGCGATCGCGCTCCACTCACGGTTATAGTCGCCCCCAGCAACGCCTCACCACCCAGACTGTCGCCCGCGGACCTACTGCCTGACGGCGATGCGGCGTTCCACCCCCTGTCCGCAGTCAACGGTCGCCTGACCCCGCCGGGGCTCGAACCTGCCTCGTACGCCACGCTCACCCCGCTGCTGCCACTGCCGCCGATCAGCACCGTCTCGGACAAGTTCGCGTACCACGCGGGGGGCACGTTCACAGTAATACAGCAGCAGCAGTCCTACGCGTCCTTATCACCAACTCCTTACAATGAGCCCTTATCTCCACAATCAGCGTATAGCAGGCGGAGTGCGTCGCCGAACTCATTTGAAAGGCAATCTCCCACGCCGCCATTGCCGAGCCCTGGATTAGACCTGAACGCCGCTTTGCTTGCGAGGGAAGAGCAAAGTCAGCAGCAAGTGCAGGGACAGAGTGATTCAGAAGAAATAAACACAAAAGAATTAGCACAGAGGATAAGTGGGGAATTGAAGAGGTACTCGATTCCTCAGGCGATATTTGCTCAGAGGGTGCTGTGCAGGTCGCAGGGCACGCTGAGTGACTTGCTCAGGAATCCGAAGCCGTGGTCGAAGCTCAAGTCGGGGAGGGAGACGTTCAGAAGGATGTGGAAGTGGCTGCAAGAGCCAGAGTTTCAGAGAATGTCGGCGTTGAGGCTAGCAGGTACGTGATGCATGATGTTGTAGTCGTAGATCTGTTACTAGTTGATGTGCTTTTGTTTTTTAATTTGTTGTTTATCTATTTTTTACTACAGGTAAGTACCTATCAGGTTATGTTCGAAGTGTTGACGGTCTAATAGGAATTTTGAAAATTGTAGTAGCATCATAAAAGATCAACTATGATGCTTGGAATTAGGAGGTACAAAAGATTTTTTAAAAGAATGGTACAAAAACAGTTTCAATTAGATTTTGGGAGACCACGTGGTTCGTATTTCATATCTGGTTCAGTAAAACTAATGGTTTATACTATCCCACCATTGGATTCTTATGTTAAATACGCGTTTTTCATTTCATTTTAATGTTATTTTCGGTAAAGCCTTTACCGCGACGAAACACATTCTGAACACATTTTAAAATCTAAATTGTCTCATAAATTCGCGGCTTGACTGAAGCGCGCTTCATTCAGTCTACATTTGCATAATGTGGCCTGACCTGGATTACCACGTGGATTTAGCTTTTAGTCTAAATATACATGTATAATCCTAGGTTCATATTTATGTTCATAGAAGTCAATATTTTGTCAAAATCGGTTCTTAATGAATCAGTTTTAAGACGTTGTTTTCCAAAATCTAATTAAGACTTACCACGAAAGGCTTGCTACGGTAGAGTTTTAAGTATCCAAGTGGAAGATTGTAAGGGTGGTGGAAGACCAATGAAACAATAAATAGATTGTGTAAAGAATAATTTGCTAGTAAGGAGCTGATTTATGATAAAGGAGGAAAGAGAGAAGAATTGACATGTTGACCATTCCCAAATAAATTGAGCGGGCAGGATGATGATGATTCTTCAAGTTTATCTTAAGACTCTAAATCTCACTAAGAAACAATTTCCTCCAAATCTACTCTATTATTGTTTCTACTAGCTTTCGTTGATACTTAAACAAAAGACGATATTGTTTTACGATGCTGAGAGGAACTCAAACGATTCGAGCCAGAATTGTTAATTTGACAATGAGCTGCTATAGACAACAGACATAACGCTAAGATACCTCGAAAGGTTTGGCAGAAAGGGGGAGGAAGTAATGCAACATTTGTCTGGTGATGTTAAAATTCCCATATCTCTTGTATGAGGGATGTATCCCATGTATGTTACCGTGTCGGATCATAGGCAATAGATTCATTTAGTAAAAGTCCTGAACCATTATTCAGCAGTCTTTCCAAATTTAATGGCTTAGAAAATGCTGTTAGTTTAGATAGCAATATTGTTAAGGTTTCAAGTATCTTACGTGAACATCATCATCATCATCAATTTTTTCTTTTGTATCTGGATCTTTGGCATTTTATGAGCCATTCGTTTCGTTCCAAAGTGCTGATACACTTGCATTTTGGGGGCTTAATAAATGCTATCGACGCTGCAATTATTTTAACCACCTACTGGGCCCAAACGGATAAGGAGTTGACTATCGACTGGAAAAGTAGACACAGAAATTCCAAAGTGTTCCTAAAATTCCTTTTTGCCAAGTATTGGCATTTTCGTCAAGCAAAACAAGATCATCATATAAAATTTCAACCTCTTACGAAGGAAAATCTCAAGTTTCCTCTAGAAGAGCTAGCGAAGGGTGAATACCTCCTTACATATTCATAGTTGGCGATAGTTGTAGCGAAAGTGGCCCATAACTGGGCCCATAACCTCGATAGCTAGCCTAACTTTTGTTGTGACTCTTAAGTCAAGGCAGCGTACTTTTCATTTATTTATTTTTTCACTGGGCAATAATTAAAAAGGACAAAAATCTTGGGATTGTTCCGTTAAAGTTACAAAAGCTTGTTAAAAATATTTCTGTATTATGCATCTGTGATTATTATTGACCCAGAAGATACAGTAATTTTTACTTGTCTTCGTATTCTTGTTTTAATTGTTAGTTTTGACGATAGTGTCTCATTCACTGTTCAAATTTCTTCATGCCCATTTATTTTAACAAACTTTAGCTACTAGTTCTAAGACATATTGTATGCGTCGTTTGCTAAGTGTATATTATACTTACATTAAGCTTGTGTTTAGAATTACTGCCCACTTACCAGTATTTGAAATTCGACTAAATTATTTTGACTTCTTTTCCAAACAAGCTCATAATGGGCGCAAAGGGCCTTCTGAATGAAACGTGAAAATTATAAATATTTTCACCAGATTTTTCTTTCATATCATCATTGGTATTCTTGTCTAACAAAAAAATATTCAATCTTTTTAGGAAAAAAACTATCGTATAACCTTTATCAAAGGCTAGGGAAATACCTCCACACAATCACAGATAAAATTCAACAGTAAACGAAAGTTAATATATACATAATGACCTCAAGATACCGCGAAAAGACGCCTTCCCCGCCTGAGCCAATGATGCGCTACTAGAGTATCGATAAAAACGCATGTAGTTTACAAACAGCGGCCGCGTCAGCTGCGTCCATCGATCTGTACAATCGATGCGTTGGGTCACCGCGCGGTCGATGGAGTACGTCACTAGTTGCGCGGGTGGCCACGCGGTTTGGAGGCGCGGGACTGTCTCACAATCATTCAACAGTCTTTTTAGTTGTTGGTAAACGAAAGTGAAAATTATGAATGGTTGTCGTGAGGCGTATGTTCAATAAGATTAAAATAATAATTTCATTTGTTTTATTGCAGTGTTACATCCATAAAAAATCAAAATACGACAAAATAATAAAAGAAAAATACTTGTTAATACCAAATCTTTTACGTTTACGTTTTGCATATATTTTTTGTTTAAAAAAGTAGTTGTTTAGTGTCAAGCCAATTCAAAAAGTTTTCAAGCGGAAAATCATAAAAAACAGGTCAGCTGCCTGCATCGATCCTCATACTAATTTATGCACGGTCGATGTATGACGTAGGTAAGGGGTGCGTTACCCTCGCGTTTGAGGGGATTATGGGTTTTAGTTACTGCGTTACTAATTAATTGTTCTCCAGGACTTATTATGTAGTGAAAGTATTAACTCTGTCAGCTGCCAAGTAAATACTTTGAGAAACAATGTAATGTTTTTCATTGCCTTTTTTGTAAAAAAATAAAAAAAGCACTATTTATAATGATCATTATTTTGTCTTGCCGAAACTGGTTACTCTCAATGATTTTTTTCTTTTACCCCACTGAGAATGTTGTACCTTCTTTTCTTATCGTAAAAATATTCCCCATCTACTTTTATCATGGTCACCCTACACGGTTCGGCGCTACGTGTCGTAGGCACGCGACCGCGAGCCCCCGTTCGATAACTATTGCGTTTTACTTACGTTTCCTGCTAGTAAATCGGTGCAGCGTGCGGGCAATGTTTACAGTAGCGTGGTCTGAAAGACGCTGTAGGTACATGATTGATGTGTTCCTTTCAAATTATAATGAGGGGTAGTTTCATGTTAGGTTTGTTGTGTTTATGATTTGAATATGTGTGTAGAAGTTTATGTTTTTCCATATTCTACACTATATAGTTTCCGTAAGAATATGAGAATAAAATACTGTCTATGTCACCCAGGGATAGTGTAGCTTCCCAACAGTGAAAGAATTTTTCAAATTGGTCCAGTAGTTTCGGAGCTTATGCAAACAAACAATCAAATCATTCCTCTTTATAATATTAGTATAGATGGCTTCGAATGATGGTGAATAATAATTGACTTTTAACTGCTGGTGTTATTGTGATGTTGTTGGTGCTGATTTTGAGACCATCACTAGTAATTTTGCTGACACTTTCAATTTTCTCTGGCCTGTTTCTGGATTTCTGTTAGATGTGACTAATTGTGGTGTTGTTTCTTCTCAACAGTTACAGCCTAGGAGTCTTTCATTCTTAGTGGATTCTTATAGCTTACCTACTGAGCAAGGCATCTGAATTATCCAGGTTGGGTAGTGCTACTTATTATAGGTATCTCCAGCAGGATTTTTTCAATTTACGAAATTGCTATAATTTGCAGTCAGATTTCTTGTTCGGATCCCAATCTGGGAACATACCAATGCTACAACCATTTAGGAACGCTTAGTACAGACTATTTTGAAGGATCTCTATTGCACATCGTATTCCGTGATCTATCAGTCTTCGAAACGATCCCAATAGGGATATTTTTTGAGTAAAAAGAATATGATTCTATTTAGTCTGTCGATGAATATTATACATGTATCTTTTCCTTTATCAAATCTATAAAAGTTGACAAAGATAAAAAGCATTAAAGATCAGGAGTGGGTGCCTGTGACGTCACGTCGTGGTAAAAATCGTAGCACGTAGTGACGCCACACGATTTTTCAACGCACTGTATCGTCTTCGTTTTTTGTTTACGATCCAATATTTATATCGGTTCAATATTTGTATCTTTCTGACGGTTTTTTTTTGATAAATTATATATATTTATAGAAATATTGGACGTGTAAAGAGTTATGTTTAACCTTAAAGTAGGATAAACATAACACTTTACCCGTCCAATATTTCTGGTCATTTTAAGCTAGATGAGATCGGTGTTTCCTAGCAGACTACCCTGATAAAAAACACCGAAACAAACTCAGAGATCAGTCGCTTTTAAAGCACAAACAATCCGTACTGGTCATATCATATGAGAACCATGGTTAATGTCTGAAGAGGTCTTTTGAGGGAAGTGCCACACAGATTTGAGTGGACCTGTCCAGACAGTGCAAGCATTTGTCAGATACCGTGTAGCTCAAACTTAAAACTTTAAGGAGCTCAACGATTTGACGAAGCAAGGACATTTGGGTAGGCTGCAAAAACGACTCAAAGTGCCATACTGACAGAAATGAGACCCTAATATGGAGATCTACATAGTCTTCACATTCACAATATGTTATATGAGAACCATGCAGATCTTCGATTTTAGTCAACTATCCTATTCATTGTAAGACCAGTGCAGGCAGTATTTGTCTGGCATTATTGTTGAAATGAACGTTTTTGGCGCAGCCATGAGGTTTTATTTTAATGACGCTTTTAATTTTTATTTTAAGAATGTTTACCTGATACCTGATAAACTGTTGTCGAATTCAATTTTTTTCCTTGTAAAAGTTACCTCCTGTATTAATATCTCCAAAGACGTTATTTTTTCTGTGTATAGTATTATTATTATCACTTCCAGCTATTTTGATTGAATGAGCCTCTTCCGTATCTTTTATATTGACTTGTTTCTCACAAGTATACTTGTCAGAATGTCTGACGTCATCACATCTTCCTCATTTTCATCTTATATTCCCTGGAGAATATATGTGTTCGTAGGAATAGGTATTTGGTGTATATTGATGGTTATTAAATGCTGCTTCGGCATTGATGACCAAGAATTTCGTGGCTATATCTATATGTGTCGGGATTTTCTTTATTTATTAGAAGTTATTAATTTGGTATGTCGTCGATGTTATTAATACGGGTAATGTTTAATCCCTCCTTCAACCAGGTATTTGAATGAATTCGCATTTCTAGCTTCTTCAGTTATTTATTAAATGTCTTGTAAAAAGGTGCCTATTGACACAGATTTGGAAAACAGTGTCTTTCCTTTTATTTGCCTTACGTTTTTCTGTTAACTGTAAAACAGTAATAAGAACAATTTAAACGTGAGAAAATCTTCATATAATAACACACTGTTGCCATGTCTCGGTGGGGGTGTTAGCAACCTACCATGTGGTAGTGTTAAAACTAAAGCTATCTCACTACATGTAAAAACCTACCACTTCTCGTTTTAATCTGTAAACATCATGTCTCCCGTAAAATTAAGGCCAATAAACCCCATAAACACTGGCAGACACCATCATTTATCCTGAAGAACTACAAAAACCTCACAAAAAGGTAGTACCGCAAACGAGGCGCTGCGATGTTGGCGCCCCCCCTCCCCTGTGACGTCAGGCCACCCCATTTATCGATCGACCCATCCCCCCGCCGTGGCCCGCCGCCGGCTCCAGTTATACGTACCTATATGGGGTTTCTTGGACATTTTACCTTTGCTATAGCGTTTGGGATTTTTATGACTCGTTTTATTTATTGCTTTTTAGGTTTAGACGTTATTGGCACACGTGGTTTGGCTTATAATAACCTTACTAGTGGTCATTTTCAAAGCTCAGATTTCTAAGAGGAAACGAAAGTGAACTCAAAGATTAGTTCCTCAACGAATCAAGCTTTGTAAACGATGTTTGGTCTCCACGACCTTTGAAAAAACCAATCAAAATTATGTTTAATGTCGATACCGAACTTAATTTAGTCCAGGCTCTTTGTTATGCTATATTGCCTGAGGATATTTATAGCGTAGATATTGGATAGGTTAATAACCTTTTATTTTTTCTTATTGTTTATTTTGAACTTTCTAAGAGCTCTGTCTTTATTCTTTACTAGTTCACCTTCAGTTTCAGATTGTACTGAAAACGCTTTTATTATTCCATCTTCAAATGTTATTTCTCCATGCAATAGCGGTAATAATTTAATCCGGCAGAAATCATAAGTCAGTGTCTAAAGTTTAATTTCCGTTGTTAAACTTACGCAGAATGTATCTTGAGGATACAATTCATCTTTGGTAGGCTCTCTCTGGGACTGAAATTAGTCTTTTAACTCTTTTTTTTTTGTCTCCGTAGGCAACCAGTATGAAAATATATTTTTCTTTTAGTAGAAAACTTAAAATTACAGATCTATAAAAACAATTTTAAATCCTGAGTAAAAATACCAGGTACATATTTACGTTATTTTTATCGGCACTCGGATTATTTTAGGGATTATGACACGTGTGAATGTTCTCGGTAATCCCTACTTCGAGTACTGCTTTTTCTGGATCGGGGTTCTGGAGTCAATGAAAATCGGGTTGTGTTGACCGAATATATTTCGTGTCAACCCAGAGAGAACTGTTTGCCCGAATCAGTGCGCAGTAACTCATCGTTTCAAAGCATACATACAATTTGCTATCCTTGCACTCTGCCTTACATACTTACATGTGTCCCTACATTATCATCGATACGGAATCTTCCATGGAATGTATATAATTTATTGTATCTAAATCAAAGTCTGGATGAAGCGTGTATTCGAACACTTTATGCGTAGCGTGATAAGTGCTGCCATCTATTGCGTGATTTGAGATTGTACAGAACACACTTTTTCAATTTCGGTTAGGGAACCGATTTGACATTATTTCATACTTATTTTTACATGCATACATGGCGATGAATTGAGACAGACTTACCTTGACATTATCCCCGTCAAAATCGTAATGAATGACACGATAGTTAACAAAATTAAAATACTTTAATTTTACAGATACGCCAAATCAGCATCAAACAATAAAAGGCGACAATGTAAACAACATGCCTCAACAGGCTTACTGCCAGCCCCGGGAGTACCAGGGTGCTCCGCCCGCGCCTCAGGGCTCCACAATGTACCCCGGGCCTTCGCCCCACTGGGACGCGCCATACGAACCAGCTGGGGATGTATCTTGCTTGTGAGTCCTCCCCTCATCTTGACTTGGATCCTGGATTCCATCAAACTCCTTTCACCTTCTATTTTCTCCTTGGGGCTTTTGTTCTATCTTTAATTTATTATTTTTCTCCAGTTATTTATCTCATGGTTTTGTTTTCTGCATCTTTTCATCTCTTCGTCTTGTTTTAACCATTTTCATTTTTATTATTTTCTGGTTTATATGGACGACGTTATTCAAAATTTTGTTGGCTCATTTCTATTGTGTTCTCATATTTTATTGTTGAATAAAGTGGATTCTAATTTAAACCCTCCCCTAACCCTTTCCATCCCTCGTCCCCGATCCGTGGCTGCGTAGCAGTGGACTTGGTTTCTCATAGGTATTATAAACATGTAAATAGCTTGTCGCAAAGGTAAAACAAACACATTACTAATAGAAATACTAATCATAATTTTGATTCGCAGACATCTTTGTGACAAGTCAACTTAGATTGACAAGATTATCTGAATGGATATTTTTGTTCTGTCGATCAAATGTGTAAAATGTATAGAGATTTTGCTCATAGATGTTATTATTTTCTGAATAGGCAGTATCCTTTCCCGAGCTTTGGTTTTGTCTGGCTTATGTGGCATCGATACTGCCTACTGGTTGTTTATTTAGATAATGTTTTTTGAAACATTATTTTTAGCTGTAGGTAAGTGTTATTTTGTTAGCTTCAAGAGGCCAAGATGAATGTTAGACTGCTACCGCGCCCTCATCCCTCCCTTTTTGTTTCTCCCTGCGCCCGGGCTGCAATAGTTTTTCATTATATGATTTTATAGGTGCCTGCGAGATTTCAGAACCCTTTGTTAATGTTGTTTACATTGTCGCCAGGTATGCGTTTTTAAATAATACGTTTGGTGTTTAGATTACTTTCGACATGTTGGCATTATTGAAGTAAAAGTCGAAATCTTAAGAATTGATTGAAACGATTGTAATCTACTGTAACAATGTTTGGAAACCTTCGGAAAAGTTGAAAATTTGTTGTGATTTTCTTACCCATTGTATAATTCCAACATGTCAACGTTAGAATAAATAGATGAAGATAAATGTACAAATAAATGAATCTAGATTGGTTTTATTTGAATTGTAGAATTTTTTCGATAAATTATTTACCCGGTCCATTTCCGTAGACTAAAACTCTACACTAATGATTTCTACTCTAATAGAACCGAATCTAGATAATCCAAAAGGCCCATGTTGGGCGCCAATATAGATAAATGTGAGAAATATGTTAGATCCATTATTATAGATTTAACGATCATTTTCAATCAATCTCAATGCAATTTATACGCTTTTACATTATCTGCCGTCGAAATTTAACTTACAGAAACGAACCATTTACTGTAAGATGATTTAAATATGAATAAAGATGATGACAAAAAATATTCATATGACGGTAGTCTTGTAAAAGCTATAAAGTGTTGTTTATGTTTAGAAGCATGTTTGTTGTCTATAGATGAAGAGCTTGATAGAGAACGGTCAAGCGCGAATAGATAAATTTAGGGAACCAATTATTTAAGTGTGATTAGAATACTAAAAATATTATTTTTATTTGTTTCAGCGGCCCAGATACCGCAGAGAGGCAGTGAGTATATTTCTTCATTGTTGATATATTTAAAACCATGAATATTAGTGTTTATCTACATTTTGATTCAGTAATCATTTAACTAGCTACTCTATTTTATAATCCAGGTCTACAAAAGAAAATATTATTACATTGAACTTCGACTTTAGTAATGATTTTTGTTTTTCGCAATCGATAAATCCAATTATGACGCTTACTACTATTATTAACAGCTATAAAAAAAATCTCCCTAAACGATGGAAGGTTTTCGAGAAAAAAATTCGTTAAATTGCCGCAAAATACTATCAAGAATATATTATTATTATAGAATATAAAATCATTGTGAATTTTTTACTATGATTATAGAAAAAATCCACGATTATATTATTCAAATTATCCTCTTTGAAGTAGACGATTTCAAAATAAGTTATGGACAAATAAATGCGACCAGGACTTAAATAAGTAGATTCCTAGTCGTTCTATATGTTATTCTTCAGATATCAATTATTGGAGACATCTCTGTGAATTTTCAGTATTGATGGTCTAAGAAAGCCTTAAGCATAAGCATAATCATCCTTTTAATGTTCCCACTGCTGGGACACAGGCCTCCGCTCTAGGAGAGGGAATGGGCCATACTCCACAACGCGGGCCCAGTGCGGGCCTTGTTTCTGAAAAATTGCGTCGTTTTCCTTGATTTTTGTAAAATTTGGAAGATTATGGTGTAGTGGACGATAAACTTTGGATAGATACAACCTGGGGATTATTGCTTTTTACTCCAAAATGTAAATTAGTCAGTCTATTTTGTAAACATCTCATCTTGAAAACTTGGGCGATGTGAGTTTTCATTACAACGTTTATTGGTTGAATTGACAGCTCACTTTATATTAACTGCCTCAGTTTTTACGCTGAGATTTTACACAGTAGCACTGTGGTATAAATTTAAATATTTTATCTCATATGTTCCATGTTATTATAACATGCCAATATGCAGCATCTTTTCATCAACCTTTTCATAATAAACCTTTGTTAGGATGTAACCAAAATTTAAGTTCTAAATTACAATATTAAGCTAATTTCTTTCTTTTCACTCAACTTGAGGAGAGACCCGCATATGTACGTACAATCTTTTTAGATTTTTCTTCCTTGGCTTGTGTTTGAGGACAGGTAATGTAAATGATTACTGCATTGGTTTCAGGCTGCAAGCGCAAGGAGGAATTGGGTTCGGATATGCCTTCCCAGAAGAAACCGCGTTTGGTTTTCACAGACCTCCAGCGGCGTACTCTACAGGCTATTTTTAAGGTAAATTGATTAATCATATACCTACTTATTAAAAGTCTTCGAAAACACTAGCAGATAACGCTGATAACCATTGGGAAGTTTGAAAAACGTTTTGAACGAGAAGTGTTCGTAAAATTATACGGAAGTTGGAAATCCCATCGGGCATGCGACTTGGGTATCATACTTCAATATTAATATTATAAAGAGGAAAGATTTGTATTTATGTATGTAACGAATAAACTCAAAAACTACTGGATCGCATTCAAAAATTCTTTCACCTTTAGAAAGCTACATTCACCTTGAGTAACATAGGCTATTATATATTTTATCCCCATATTCCCACGGGAACGGGAACTACGCCGGTAAAATCGCGGGGCACTGCTAGTATTAAATAATAATATCTGAAAGATAATTTATCTGCATGAGGTAAGTATCCCAAGGCAACATACCACAGTAAAAGTATCCTTTGTTCTAAATCAGGACATGGTTTACCCGTACGCCAAGTTTCATCCAGATCCATTCAGCCGTAAAGACATAGTGAGATGACATACATACAGCTAGACAGAGTTGCTTCCGCATTTTTAATATTAATATGGATTAGATAGGTATTCCTATGTCTATATCCTTGACGGGGTAGGTGGCTTAACTGTATTGTTTGGCGTACTCATATTTCAGCCATAGATGACCCTCTAGAGCTCCCCTATTGCGGTTAATCGGGCACACATCCGGAAGGCTATTGAGTTTATTCTAGTTATAGCAACAACAGTCATATTTGGATGAAAATAAACAATAACATTTCAACCCACAAAAAATGATGATTTGTCTATTGGCTGCTGCATTATTACGAGTATTAAGTTAGGAAAATAACGTTATTTGATGAACCCAAACACTGTTTTCTTAAAATTGCAGCTGTGTGGGTTGATATGTTGTTGCTTATTTGTGTCCATTTATTTTTGCTGTAGACTATTTGTGGGTGTTAGGGTTTTCGTAATAAATTGCATTTTCAAATGTATCGTCTCCATTTACGCGCTAATCGTCAAGCAAGGTAAGCCAAGTGAATTCTCTGACCTTCAATCTTATCAGCTGAATACATGTAGACTGTTGAAACACACTTAACACACAATTAAGTCTAGTCATCTTTACGTCCATTTCAGTCAACGTTTTTGATGATTTTTGTTGGATTCTGGAGACAGCTATAGGCTAGTTTATCGCGAGGGAATCGGCGGGCAAAAGCTAGTTTTCTCCATAAAATCACGTAACAGTCGTACAACAATTCATTTGGTAAAAAAATAAGGAAATCTTAGAAACATTTTGAATAGAAAGGTTGAGGAAGTTTAATGTTAGGAAATTGGAGTTGTTCTTGACCTTTAAAATTAAAAGGCTTGGGGTAAAAGTTGAAAATGTTATTGTGTTTTTTATGAGTAGGGTGGTTACGTTAGTAGGCATAGTACAATGGATACTGAGCCGTTATATAAAAAATAAACATCAGATTTATTTTTTAGTTTCATCAGATTCATATTTTGTTGGAAGAGTACATACAAATTGTAGAATGGCTCAATTAGATAAATGCAAAGAAAACTATATATGTAACGTGCTTCTGGAAAGATTTATAAGTTACATTACAATTTTACTGCCCATATAGCACTTGTTTACGGGGCCCCATAGGGTCAGTACCTGCTAGGGTTGCGGAATTTGTCCGAAAGAGTTACCGCGGCCCTGGAACGTAAAGGACACTAGAAGGACGGGTGGGTTTAGTCAGTAAGAGTCTGCCACTCCCTTCCGCTCCGCCCAGAGCGGGAGAAGTCATTTGATGATTTCCCATCCAGAAAAAAAATAGCACTTGTTTGATAAAAGTACCGTGGATGTGCAATGGTTTTGTGAATGAGCTTTGTTAGAATTTAAGAGTTGGAGTAATGAGGCATATTTTATCTGCCATTGGCTATGGTGCAATTAATCGAGATAAAGTTCCATATGACCCCTCATATCTGCTTTTATGTCTGCAACTAAAAGGATACTTTTCAATAAATCCATATAAGCTCATTAAGCATCTCAACACCCTTATCCGGACCAGATCCAATGCTGTCTTTCCTTTTCTCTTTGAATATGATTTAAAAGAGTGTCCGTAGTGTCCGTGGAGTTTCTTGTACGTTTTTCTCCATAGTGATCTATCCTTTGAAACGTGCAAATAGCTTCATTTTTTTTAGTGACCGACCTTGACAATTCAAAAGTGCCTGTAAATTATTTATTTAAAATAAATTGAAATTCTTTAAAATCCATCCAAAGGTTGCCTTGAAAAGATCGCTAATTTTGTCAAACTATGTAATGTTTTCTTCAACTATAATCTCTATATGGTGTACAAAATAAAGAGTATTCTATTATATTCTATCCTAGTGCAATCGTCCTTTACTAATCCAAGAACGTCTACTTTCCAGGAAACAAAAAGACCATCAAAAGAAATGCAAGTAACAATCGCGAGACAATTAGGACTAGAACCAACAACTGTAGGCAACTTCTTCATGAATGCGAGAAGAAGATCAATGGACAAATGGAAAGACGACGATGCGCCCTCAGAGCTGGACCAGCAGTGTGAGAGTCACGATCTGGACAGGATGGCCAGTCTGGACTCTGGGGAGTCTGAGGAGGATCATGACGACCAGGACGACCATCTCTTGTGACGCCGTCTTCCTCAGCAGCAGCTCCTTGTGCTATGAGAAACGCTTGTTATGGGCCCCGAATTGTCAGTTTCGGTCGTGGAGCGGGATTTGTATTGATTTTTTTACTTTGAAAGAAAAATTACTTGAAGTTCTTGATTTTGAGAGTTCGGAATCAAGAAATTCAATTTTTTTTTTCACTTCACTTCAAATGATTTGAGTTTTTCTGGTGATGAACGTGTTTAGTTATTTTTACAAAGGTTTATTTTTCCTTGCCAGTCAATTGATTCATTCGATTGATTGGTAATTTTGTGCGGTAGCAATTACTATTTAAAGGTGACGGCTCTTACTATTAGGTGACGGCTCGAATTCACCTATTTTTGTACAGGAATTATTATTCTGTGTTTCTTATTCTTATGTTCAAGTTAAGAAGTTTGATCTCGTGCAATGGTTTAAAATTCCGGGGCCTCTAACATAGCATGTTAAAGAAAGTGTACAGTTAAAACTTACGTGAATAGTGAACGCCGACGCCGTTTTAGATAACGTTTAGTTGTTAGCCGCTGGGAGGCGCCACTCTCGATACTCAATAGATTTGCCAACAAACGACGATCGAATCTTCTGATTGATTAGTTAAGGTAGAAGATTCAAAGTCGATTGATAGAAATAGGGATGTTACGATTTGGGTGCGTCATCATTACGATCAGTTGTTTTTATTAGGCGATTAGGAATGATTTTTGTAAGATAATGACTGAAGTGAAACAGGAAATTGTTAAGTCATGCCCTATATCTTTTTGTTGACACATCTATCGAGATTGACATAGTGCTGCCCCAGATTGATCTCTATATCAAACGTTTCTAGTCAAACGTGAACTAAAATAGTTAACATTTAGTTTATATTTTAGAACGACAATATGTATTTTTTAGCGTAACACAATCGCTTTGGATTCGGGCGTCTGATTGATTCAAATTTATCAATCATTATTGAATCAATCACTGCACATCCCTATAATAGTGCAATAAGACATACATATTCTCTTTTAACTATAATAAGCGTAAAATAAAAGAAGTATTTTAGGAATGAATCAATTAGCTCTTCTTTGTTACAAAAATGGCGCCTTTATCCAAAGCTGAATGATACTAGATAACTGTAAACAATGACAAGATCTTTTTAAAGTAGCGAGAAATATCCGATGAAATCGGATCAATTACATTAAATTACGAATACGTTACATGATTATAAGGAAAACAAGCATTTAGGAATTAAATAATATGTTTTTCAACTTCACAAAAAATAATTACCTTTTCTTATTTTCATGTAAATGAAAAAGTCTTAAGAGTTATGCACACAAAACGCGTTATGCTATTTTTTTTTTACATTTTAACAAAAATTGAAAGTTTCAATAGTTTTAAAAGAAAAAACTTTATTGTGAGAACATAAAAACTACAGAAAATTCTTGTTTTTACCTAAATCATGTGACGTATCGTTCATAGTTACGACTTCTTAGCCATTCCGATTACTTTCATAACGGCTGATTAAAACTTGAAAGCAAATTTGTGCGTGATATTATCTAGTTATAACTTAGATATAAAACAAATGGTATTTATTTAAGAACCGCTTCAATGTAAGTCTAGTCTGATTTGTGCAAGATGTAGGTATTAAATGACGCTTGGAATCAATCCGGGAACAATTATGCCAGTAACTTGCACTAGTTTACGCTAGCAGCTTGAACGCTTTTGTGCCATGAAAATTCTGATGATTAAATATGACAAAAACCTAGTACACGACTTTTTTATGTGTATCTAAAAGTTTTGATTTTTTATCAAATTCTCTCAAATAATTTCGGAAACGTTTCTTAACGGCCTCCTTAACACGACAACATTCAAGTGTCAACAGTTTTGTTAAACTATAGAATCCTTTGTGATCGTTATCGTCAAAAATCAGATTTTAAAAGACAATAGCATGCAAGCTGCTTGTAGACATGTGTGCAAGTCTGTGTGTTCCTGACTCTAAGTTGGTATCACTGAGCGAGCGAATGCTCCATAATAATATATGTATTTTGAACTAGTCAACGGTATTGTAAAGTTTCAGTGTTGTTTTAAGATATTCATGTAGCCATTGGTTTATTATATGTAAGTAAAACGACATTGTTTCAAGCAATACGGTTAGTTGTAAAACGTTACAAATTCCTTCTTATAATGCAGTAAAATGTAAGAATTTTTGTATCTGTTAAATATTTATATGTATATTTTAACTGCAAAACGATTTCTGTTGTTGTTTACATTCCAATTATATTTTAAGTATCATATCTCGCTTCGCTCGCGCAGTGTAGTATCAACTTTATTTTTTGTTGTTTGTAACATCAAAAATGACTCCAGATTTCAAGTATTTTACGTTAAAGTTAGGATAGTTAATTTATTAACTCGATAATTAATTTATTTCTATAACCATTGCTAGTCTATTGATTTACCACCAAAGTGTAAGTGCAATTTTGTATTTAAGTTTAATTTTGCGTCAGAAAACAGAGTTGATTTTATTTTTATTGTATCTATTTTATGGCATAATTTTATATCTTCATGCATGATTAGTTTTATATTCATTTGAATGTGTTGTAGCGTTAATTTGACCCAATATATTTATTTTATTTTATTTCCAATGCTATCAGATTACTGTGAAAAACTTTTTGTAAAATGAAAATGTTATTCCATTGTAAAACTATACATTTACATCCCATGCCCATTTCCATTTGATTATAAAAAAATAATTTACAACTTAAATTTCTGTTTTATAAAACAGTGACAGCTTAAACTATAAAGTTTAGTTCGATGACTAATAATCACATTATTGATTTGTCTTACTTCGAGAGAACGGTTTTTATTTATTATAATTTTTTTGGTAGTATTATAAATTGCATAATTATATAACATATACTGCCTCATAAATATTATTTACATTTTGTATGGGGCGTTTAATATGCTATAAACCAAGGTTTTATATTATTTTAAAACTAGCAAAATACTAATATAATTTTTGTGTTCATTTGTCTAGTCCTTAATTGCGATATCAACTAGAAGATTTACGTTGACCAAAACACATGTCATATTTTGAGTTTATTTTCATGAATTAATTAATAGAAAAAGTAGTGAAATTTTCTTTTTTTTTTCTTTTTTTATTAATGTATAATTATATCGCAAAAAAAACCATTTTAATATCTTACTTAGTTGTTAGTATTTGTAATAATTTTGTCACAATTCAAAAACCCCTACACAAACTATTATCGATGACAGTGCAAAACACAATTATAAGAATCTTTTAAAACTTTGTTTTACACTCAAATAGGACCTCTAACTTTTCTCTGAAAGCAAAGTCTATTCACAAAGACAATATTTACTATAAGAGTCCATGTTAGAAAACACTTGTAGATTATAGAATAAATGTGTTAATTAATTGTTCTGTTGCTAATTGCATTCTCATTGACACTCATAACACAGTATACGTCTGCTAAAGAACTTATAATTAATAAAAAAAAATGTATTTACAGAAGAAATGAAAATGAAAAGGATCCATATGTGAAAATACCACTAGATTTTTTTATCACCATCCAATTTTATTCTTGTCATTAAGGTATAAATCAAAGTCACTATTTACGCAAAAAAAAGAAAACATTTATAAAAATAAAAAAAAACTGTTTAGTACAGTTTACATCAGTCCAAAATATAACACTTATTTGAGTCTAAACCTTGGTGTACTTTCTCCTGCACCATTGAGAACCTGATTCATGCCTCTGATGCCGCCATAAACGTATTATCTACTGGACACGAAATATTGAAGGCTCACCATAGAATCGAAAAGAAGTACATACATTTTTGCTTGCATAACACGACAAAACGAATTACAAATATTACACTCTTCAAAAAAGTAGCAAGGAAAATTTTTGGATGGTGATAATGGAATAGGGTATTTTACTGTAAAAATCTAATTAGTCCGTCTGATAGATTTACAAAAAATATTGGACACGTATTTTTTCTTTTTTCACGTAAACAAAAAATGAAGACGATACAGTGCGATAAAAACTCACGTGACGTCACTACGTTGCTACAAATTCTACCAGCGACGTGACGTCACGTGAGTTTTCAACGCACTGTATCGTCTTCATTTTTTGTTTACGTGAAAAAAGAAAAAATACGTGTCCAATATTTTTTGTAAATCTATCAGACGGACTAATTAGATTTTTACAGTAAAATACCCTATTACGTTCATAACTCTTATTTTAGTGTAACTTTTTTTTTCTGTGACTATCAATAAATCTTAAGTGGTCTAGTCAAAACATGCATGTCGACTCTTAGTCACTTCATAATATTTGAAGCCGGATACAGACCATGGTTAAGCTATGTAAGTTAACTCCTATAGCTCAAAGTTAAATTTAAGTCATTTATTTAAATTAAACCATTTACAGGCACTTTTGAATTGTCAAGATCGGTCAGTCGAAAGAGATGAAGCTATCTGCACGTTCCGAGGCGTATATCTCTATGGAGAAGCACGTACATGAAACTCCACGGACACTCTTTTTAATCATTTTTTTTACTGGGGTATGGTTACATCATCGCGTTCTCGCTTTTAATTTCGTTTGTACCATATATCTTAAGTTTTCGTTTAAAAGGTTGCATAGCTTAACTTATGGTTTGCGATCGGGGTTTACCATCATAAATTGTTGTCTGTTGACTTGTAAATTCGTAGGTATTAACTTAGTCAAAACTGCTATCGGATAAAACATTCCAATGTTATGTCTCAAGTCATTTAAAATATTTTTAATTTTAAGACAAAATAAAAAACTGTATCAAAAAATTGCGCACAAAAATTCAGTACAGTACCAAAAGACAATTTTCTTTAGATGTTTCTAAAATAATTTCTTTTGGCTGTTCAAAACTGTTTTGCGGAATACTATTTAATACTGATTTGAAAACTATCGAATAAAATACAAAAATACAATATTTTTGTGTATGTATAGTACTAATTACTGCGCTTTCTGATGTACATAGTTCGTGATTATATGTAAGATTATATGTACATTTTACAAAACACTGTGTGTTATTTAAACCTTTGACCCGGATTATTAATTTATTTTTGTATCAATTGCTATGAATGCGAGAGGTCGTGAGATCGTGAGGCGAGTAAGTAGAACAACAGCAGTAATGAGAGCGAAGGGAAGAAGATGATAATATAAGAACTATCAGCCAACGTGCTAATAGAATGCGATCACGTGAATACGTGATTGTCGCTTTCATTTGAACAGCGCATCATCGGTTCAAGAGAGACTGCTATTCAGCCTTGCCAAGCAATTTAACGCGATGATCGCGTGTTCATGCGACAACCGTATTTAATATGTTCGACGATGGCACAATCCAAAACAATTTTTTAACAATTCATATATTTACTACCAATATATGAATTGTTACAAAATTGTTTACCGATATTCTCATATAAAAGCTACGGACTAGAGTTGAATGAACTTTATTTTAATAACCAAGAGCGACATCTATCTATGTGCCTATGTACTAGCACATCAGAATGAACTTCAAAGACGTAACCAATTATAATATCAACTTTAGTGGTGCTGCATGGAAAGTGTGGGACAACAGTGGAACTTTGGCGCTGCTTATTCTTCAGTACATTAATTTAATTCCCAGTGCGTTCGTCGCTGTAATCGTTCTTGTCAAAAAGAAAGATGTCGGTAAAACACTTTATTCCATTTACAAAAATAAAAGACGTTTCAGCTTCGCTCGGGAGAAATTTCATTTCCGGTGGACTAAAAAAAGAGGGTTAATATATTATGTATATAAAAGAGGTAAGTAATACTTTATCAGACACATTCGGGTCATATTCTGGGAAATTATAATATCTATACTAATATTATATAGAGGTAAAGGTTGTGAGTTTGTGAGGTAGGGGGTAATCTCTGGTTATTTTTTTTTTTTAGAGAAATCATCAAATGTCTTCATCCACTCTGGGTGGAGTGGGATTGTCAGACTTTTACTGACCCATTCGTGTTCCTCCTGGTGCCGTTAGTGTTGCAGGGCCGCGGTGACTATTTCGAACTAATTCCGCAGCCCAGCAAGCACTGACCCCGTCTTCTTTGCTGACGGCTCTTTAGACGCGCCGTCGACCCGTCTGGTTGTTATTGGACGGCGAGCCACCCATAATGTCGCCATTCGCAGACCCGCGCCTTTGGTGAAATTCTTTTGCTAATAGAAAGCCATATTATTTACACAGAACAGGAAATATGTAAGTGAAACCACAGACCGCTGCTACTTGATTTATATTTTTACAGATAACCAACATACATAAAGTAACGCTGAATTATATGTTTTAGGTATGACATTCCTAAAACAAAAATCTACAGAAAATATAAACTTTTTACTTGTCGCAAAAAAAGTATAGTTATAAGAGATAACTATACTTTTTTTTTTAAATAATAATAATTGCATTACTTATACAAAAAATTGGACTAAGTTAGTCTAAGTTGGTTTCGAATTCGACTCGATGTAAATCTTGGTAATATTGTCAAAGCGGTCGGAGTACGGTCTAGTTATGTTGACACCTGGCTTAGAGGATTTGGGTTACCTATTTATACCATTGCGGTTTTGTGAACTTTCATAGTTGGGTTTAGTTTGGCTAGGTAAGCAGGATTAAGAAGCCTCTATTTGTAAAATAGCAAGAATGGATAAAGTGAGAAATGAGTACATTAGAGGTAGTTTAAGAGTGGCGCCAGTGACGGAAAAGTTGAAAGGGAACCGCTTGTCTTGGTATGGTCATGTAAAAAGGAGGGATAAAACACATGTAACTAAAAGGGTTATGAATATGAATGTGGATGGATGGAAAGGGAGAGGTAGGCCAAAGAAACGATAGATGGATTGTGTGAGGAGTGATATGAAAGAAAAGGGAGTTAGTGATAGCGTGACGGCTGACAGGACAGAATGGAAGAAAAATCTTGATGCGCCGACCACAAGTAACATGGGATAAGGGCAGGAAGATGATGATGATTTGTAAAATAGTATATCTTCGTTTGAGGATGGATGGTGATGTCGAGGCCGGGCCTAGGAAGAAAGAGGTGATGAGATGACGGGCTGTTTCGAGGAGACTTTTTTTTCTGCATGGGAAATCATCAAATGACTTCTCCCGCTCTGGGCGGAGCGGAAGGGAGTGTCAGACTCTTACTGACTAAAACCCACCTGTGATCCTTCTAGTGCCCGCGACGACTCTTTCGAGAAATTCCGCAACGCTACTAGGCACTAACCCCCGTCTTCTGTGCTGACAGCTCTTGGAGGCGCGCGTGGAACACGACGCGCCGTCGACTCGGGCCTGGTTGCTATCGGACGGCGAGCCACCCATAGCTCGCCATCCGAAGGCCCGCGCCTACGGTGGCCGGGAATCGCCCTGCGTTTCCTAACGCCCGGGGCGCTTGCCGCGCGTCAAGCGTTCCTCCTCCTCCTTTGAGGGGGTTCGAGAATTCGAGAGGAGAATTCGATGTGACTTAGAAAAAGATTACCTGGAAAGATATTTTTTCCTATTTTTTTATTTTGTATTGTTTTTGTTTGTTAATTTGCGCCAATTATCAATCGATTTGTATGCTTCCTATTTTGGTTAGGAAGAGTATTTTTCCGGACTGAGCCCATTTCAATATTGTGAAGATCTGCTGAAAATCTTTAGAAATAGGACGTAATGGCAGTCATATTGCATATTCATAAATTATAGAAAATCTTCCGGTATTGCGGAAATCGCATGTCTGTTCATTGCTTAAAGCAGTTTATAACATCACATTACGCCGGTACGTTGTGAAGGGGTACGCAGATGTGTAACAGTCAGTCAGTCAGTCAGTCAGTGTTTTAAGGGTTATCTCTTCGGTCATAAATTTATTGTTTATTAACCCACCTTGATGATTATTTTTGTATTGAGTTAAGAAAAAAAAAAAAACGTTGCCCCACACTAGGATTTACTCCTGTATCGTGGGTGCGTTCACAAACATGAATACTCACATACACAAGACACCCAGACCCGAAAAATTATCTGTAGGCCATACAAAAATTTGTTCCGTGCGGGAATCGAACCCACGACACGTAGCGCAGCAGCCGAATGCTCAACCAATGCGCCAACTGTGTCGTCAAGTTAAATATGCTGGGTTTGTAGTTTTGTGTTGGACGTTCAATTTCAAATCTAGTAAAGTGAGATATTGTAAGGTTTATTTCAATCTCAAATCAAAGAAAATATTAAACTATGAGTTGATCTGGATTTGAAATAGCACAACTTTGTGTTACTTTTGGTGTACAATAATATAATAAATAAATAAACTACTCACTATGGGAATTATGTCCATTTCGTTATGAATATAATTCTCATAGTAGAAATAATCCCCATCACTAAAAATGGAAACCAAAAACTTTACCTGTTGTACAGCGCTCGTGGATGTCTCATCAAAATTGCTACACGGTTTGCGGAAAGAGCATTGAACACATTCACAATTCGTATTTAGTTACAAGTCCTTCCAGTTTTAGCGGCATAAGGCATAAGGCAAACAATGAATCTCAAAGATTATACGTACTATAAAGATTTATCGGTATATGCTCTTAGTGGACCCCATTGAATACCATAAACTCAACTTATCCCATGGAAAGCAAGGGGTTATAAACAGAACTCCATGAGTTTTGGTAGTACGCAGAAATTGTATACTCTGATAAGAGTAAGTGATTTATGTTAATGAAACTAGGTCTTTTCCATGGCTTTGTTTGTATGACGAATATCTCGAATCGTGCAATTTCTGGAAATTGGCACTCGGTGTTAACAAAATTTTCAGTCACTGAAAGAATTTTTTGTAATCATCAGATGTACTGTATTTCATTTTCTCTTTAAAATCCATCCAACGGTTGTCTTGAAAGGTCGCTTTTAGCGATAAGGCTGCCCATTGTGTCACCCTATGTAATGTTTTCTTCATCTATATTTTCTGTAACTTACATGGTGTACATAATAAAGAGTATTATATTCTACAGCCTTTCTGAATTACATTACAAAACCTAACATCAGAGGACATAGAATGAGGCTAAGGCCGTAAAACAACCCGCTGCAACAGCCAGTCGCGAATCTCATGGCCACACAAACTCACAGCGCCCACCCATCTTTTTCCAAGTCTTACCCTACGACGCTTAAATTTCTCGGCTCTCATTTTTGGCGTTAAAAAAATAAAAACTAGCCCAAAGCTAAATTCAGATCTTTTCAGTTCCTGAAGACAAAAAGCCTTTGACGGAACTCTTCGTAGCACTGGAAAATATACAAAAGGTCACTAGAGCTTAAAAGTGTGCAAGAGAAACGGAACGATGTGTTGTATGTGGAGTGAGAGAGAGATGGCTAGCTGAAAATCAATTTATTAGTCAGTGACGTCACGTTTAACGCTTGCGCAGTGCGCTTGCTCCCGGGAGCGGGTTGCTGGGCTCGGGGTAATTTCCAACGTTTCGGGGAAAATTGGACTAGTAAGTTTTCGTGGAAAATGATTCAACTCTTAGAAAGAGTTGAATCATTTTCCACGTGTGAATCGAAGATGAAAAGAAGTGATCATTTTAACAGTCAAATTATTGTCAATTGGAAAGTGTACCTAATTAATTAGTGTATTCATTGTAGTATACTTGTAAGATAGTGAATAATTTTTATTTATTTATTTATTTAAACTTATGTGCAACAGTGGTACATGGTCAGACTTAATGCAACAAGGCATTCTCTACCAGTCAACCTTTGGATGGTTTGGGTCCGGTTTGTATTTAATTGGCGTCAACAAATTCGTCAAATTCCTTGCTGCATTGAATTAAGTTCTGTATAATCTGAATCTGATTAAAATGCAATTTATGCCTTGTTTTTTATCATTTTTTTTTTTCTCGAATAGACATTCAAACAACAAAGGAAAAAATAAAAAGCTAGAGAGACCTCTAGCTTTTTATTTTTTCCTTTGGGAATTTAATACGTATGGAATTGATTTGTTTTGTTTTTTTAGGTGTTACACTTATTTAATAGCAGTGTTTCTTTTATTGAAGTATTTGTTTCTTTCATCTACTTAAAACAATAAAAAAATAAAAAAATAATAAAACAATATTAATTAAAAAATGTAACCTACACAAAATAAGCATTATAAAATGCATTACATGTAAATAAACAACACAACGAGACTAAACAAACAAAAATAGATCACAAAACAATGTCCAACTAAATTCGTAATTACACTTTGCGTGTGGCAACACCGCGCTCATCTGGGCGGCCCGAAATAGTGGCACGAGGGGGGGCGTCAGTAGTCGCGGCGGTGCCGCTCACGCCGCCCGCGCCATGGCGTCCGTCGCCGCTTGGCTGCCCTTCGCTCGAGCAGCCGCCATCGGATGGGTCCCCATCGCAACGCACCCACTACCGCCGCCTCCAGTCCCCAAGGACCGTCGACGCGCCGAAGACGAGAAACTCCTCATCAATGTATCCGGACGTCGCTTCGAGACATGGCGGAACACCCTCGAAAAGTATCCCGACTCCCTCCTCGGGTCCACAGAACGAGAATTCTTCTACGACGAGGACAGCAGAGAGTACTTCTTCGACAGAGATCCCGATATCTTCCGACACATATTAAATTACTACAGGACTGGCAAGTTGCATTATCCCAAACACGAGTGCCTGACGGGCTACGACGAGGAGCTCGCTTTCTTTGGGATCCTACCTGATGTGATCGGGGACTGCTGTTATGAAGACTACAGAGATAGGAAACGAGAGAATGCCGAAAGGCTCATGGACGATAAACTAAGCGAGGCGGGAGACCAGAGCCTGCCTCAACTGACAGATTTGCGGCAGAAGATGTGGCGTGCGTTCGAGAACCCCCACACTTCAACTGCTGCACTGGTATTCTACTATGTGACCGGGTTCTTCATCGCCGTGTCGGTGATGGCAAACGTGGTGGAGACAGTGCCGTGCGGCCACCGGCCCGGCCGCGCGGGGACCCTGCCGTGTGGCGAGCGGTACAAAATCGTGTTCTTCTGCTTGGACACTGCGTGTGTGATGATATTTACCGCGGAGTATCTCCTCCGACTCTTCGCAGCGCCGGACCGCTGCAAGTTCGTGCGATCCGTTATGTCAATCATCGACGTGGTCGCCATCCTGCCGTACTACATCGGGCTCGGGATCACCGACAATGATGATGTATCCGGAGCCTTCGTGACGCTGAGAGTGTTCAGAGTGTTCCGTATCTTCAAGTTCTCCCGGCACTCTCAGGGGCTGCGGATCCTGGGGTACACGTTGAAGTCGTGCGCCAGTGAGCTGGGTTTCCTGGTCTTCTCGTTGGCGATGGCGATCATCATCTTCGCCACAGTGATGTTCTACGCTGAGAAGAACGAGCAAGATACTAATTTCACATCCATTCCCGCTGCCTTCTGGTACACCATTGTAACGATGACGACATTGGGGTGAGTACTTAAATATTAATTGATCTCTGAACCAATCAAAGCTATTCGAGAGTATTGATCGCTCGTCATCGGTCAGCGCTGGAATGCATCAGCGAGCGATCATTAAACAAAATGTTGCGCATATCTGACACCTGTCGACGCCATTAAATATGAACGCGGGAAAATTTGTGTCATGGCGTCGATTTGCCGTTTCGACACCGTAAAATGTTTAACTTGAAATTGACGTTTTACAACCGTTTTAATTTCGTGTATTTTTCATCTGCAGATTGGTTTATTGTGAGGCTTTTGGGAACAAGCGTGTTTAGTCCGTGGAGACTTATGTTATACTGTTGTACGGTCAGCAAACACGCTTGTGCGTGAAATGCGGTGTTTTTATTTAATTATTTTGCTGTCGCTGCGGCTTGCGGATTTTCTTTCTCTTTTACTCTCGAGGTTGACATAGGATACGTTACAATAGCAAATTAATCTTTGATATGTTAAGGTTTACTCATATATAAGTTTTAGAATATTCAGCTCTTAATATTGGTTTATCGTTCTTGTTGGTTTATGTCTGTAGTATTGATATCATTTTACACAAGACCAAAGAAATTCACGAGTTCTAATATTAAATCAAGTTCTAAATTGAAAAAGACAAACACAGCATAATTTATAAGTATCTAGAGAAGTATCTACTTTCAATTTTACTTACTTTGTTGACTCTTGGCCTGTTACCAAGAAAAACTTTTGTTAACAAACTGTTCTTAGGCATTATTAACATACATAGTCTTGCTAAGTAAGGTCAGATTATATCTCGATTGTAACATAATGCTGAAATTGCAGTTAAAATGTAGATTTGTTCACCAGGTGTATTTGAATTAAAATTGCTGCCTACTTATGCATTCTTACGGCCTATGCAAATGGTATGCTTTACACCTACACACGATAGGTATCACAGACAGTCCTCTATGCAGAGCATGCATGGAGGAGGAGGAAACGGTGTCGCATGTGCTCCTTAAGTGCACAGGTGTGGCCGAGATACGAAGGCATACAATGGGGACACCGAGTTCACTTGCAGAGATGCTGAAAAGACTGAGTGGACTGATCTGCTTCTGGAGGGAGGTCGGCTGGTTGGAGTGACGGCCGCCATGGCTCACGCACAGTGGTCCAATATTAGGACTAAGTGCGGAAACCAAAACCCTAATAGAATAGAATAGAATAGGGCAGTGAATTCATCTTCAATGGTATGCTTTTGGGTTTGCAAGCCTGTTGTGACAGTCAACAACCTCGTAGAAGTTCTGCGTAAGCTTTTACTTCAAGTAGATTACAGATTTGCAGTTGCAAAGACTGCGTGTGTTGCATGCATTGTTGGTTACACTGCATTCAAGATGCAACTATATGGGTGGATAAGTTTATGCTTTCTAAACCTATGCTAAATCTCCGTTGTATTTTCAAAAAGCTGTTTTTCTATGAACCGCACTTCCCTAAAATGAAAAATAAATACGTTCATTCAAATACACCTACTGCATTATAAATTTACATTTTAACTGCAGTAGCATTATGTTACAACCGAGATATAATCTGACCTTACTTAGCAAGACTATGTATGTTACTATTTCGGAGTTGTTAGTAACTGGTTATCATTTTAGAGCTTTTCCAAAAACTAATCTTCATTAATTTTTTAATTGCAAATAATAAAGCAGTCACTGTATTCAACAAAATATTTTAAATCGGTAGGTACCATGTGCTAATTTTACTAAGCCATTCGAATAATATTTACTTTCGACCACTCTCATAACATGTAAATAAGTATTTCCCAATCAACGATTCTACTGACCCATAAAAACGAGAGCATAAAATCTTTCATCAGTAAAGTTTGACGGCCGGATGTACGTCAGGCGTCAGGCAAGTTTGACAGTTTTGCGCTTAACACTCAATCTTGATTGACGTTTATGTGTGGGCTGAGAGATTTTAGTTCGAGAGGTTAAAGCTTGAGTAATACGAGTTTAAAGAAGGTAATTATTTTATGAAATGTGAAAGAACTCGGTCATGTAATGTATAGAAGGCTACGTCGTAGCAAGGACGTCTACGGCGTAGGTCCTTTGCTACGCCGTAGGCTCCTAGCTGCACGGCGTAGGCAACTTGCTACGAAACAAGTTCTACACGAAGTTTACATTTTCACTTGACGTTGGTATTACAGTTCTCTTCTAGATTCTATTATTATCATTTTCGAAGTGGAATTTTATTTTATATACTAAGCAGTATACAATTACAGTAATAGTGTATTTTAATAAATTGACTATTAATTCATCCAAACATGCATGAAAAATCGGCTCGTGGCTAAATTATAACAGCCGGGTCGATCTTCGAGGTTAAGCAACGCTTGCCGAGGTTGATCTTAACGAGACTTCTCCGTGCCTCGGGAATCACATTAAGCCGTTGGTTCCGGCTGTCATTTGGAGATCTTTGACAGTCGTAACGGATTGTCCGTGTTTCTCAGTTAATGGGTTATGGAGGTCTGTTAGGCAGCCGCTCCACGTAAAATTCAGCTGACTCCAGCTTAACTTGGACCCGACCCCAATATATTTGAGAAAAAGGCTAGGCAGATGATGATACAATAAATCCTAGATTCAACCTGTAATCAAAGTTCTTTAGTGATTGATAACGGATATCTGTCACAATGGCTATTAAGATATTACAAAGGTTTTGTAATAAAGGAAAGGCGAACGTCCATTTGTCGACTGACAATTCCAATTTTAACGCAATCTTCTTTCCTTTTCTTTCTTTCTCTCCTTCACTTTTAACTGCGGTTGAGAATTTACTTCCTCGTAGCGAGACTTGATGATAAATATTACTTGAATCGGGAAATGGAATCTTGAGAGTATGCTCTGTTTATTAAGGCGATGTCTTGTGAAAATTATTATTGCCGTTGGGATATTTTTTATAGGAAGAGTTTTTACAATAGAACTTTTTTAAATTGTGAAATGGATTTGTTCGTGACTCTAGTCTAGGTCGCAGGTGACAGAGACAAAGTTGACGATGGAATGAGCTTACCCAGAAGAAGCCTGTTCACTCTACCTTTGAAAAGATCAGGGTTGAATGCGTTCGGAAACACAGACGCAGGCAGAGAGTTTCACTCATTTGCTGTGCGCATTACAAAAGACGATGAATTGTTAGGATCTATTGATCCTTACATGTGTATAGGCAAAATAGATTATAATTTATTATTCGAAACTATTCTTGAATTAAATTTTAATAACGGTGTCTTATTAAAAATGCATTGTAAACCTCAAGTCACGTTCTTCGCTTGAATAACTTATTCGTAGTTCAATAATTTATTTATTATAGAATAGCGAATCAGTTATTCTTGAGAATAACAATTCTTATTGTAATATTATTCATTAGTTTATAGGAGAGTCTGCAAGGGTGGGGCTACTAAAAATGCGATTGAGTTTCGTTTTGAGTTTTATTGCCATGCTTTTTTATTTGTTCAAAAGTTTTGCAGTAAAATGGGGATCACGGAAACGGATATGGTGTACAGAAACTTTAGTTGCTTAGTTTTCGTGATCCATTTGTTAACGAGGGAAAATATAGAAATATGTATTTATGTATGTACATCTAAGAACATTTTGATGTGCAGTCCATAACGATTACTTTTCTTTAAATTACCTTGATGAAGTTTATTTATTATTCTATACTTTATTTGTTTTAATGGGTATTTTTGATGTTCTTAATTAAATATTTTATATAATAATTTATTTTTATATACACGGTTGGCGCAGTTATTGAGCAGTTTGGTTGTTTGTGTATTTTAGTTTGTATGTTTGTAAACGCATCCACGATGCAGGAAAAAATCCTACGTTTTTCAATTTAAAAAAAAACGTATAAGAGTGGTAATTTAAAAAAATACCTCTCCTTTTACGTTTTTTAAATTAAAAAACAAAAGAAAGTGGCAATTTTTTGTTTGTTTGTAGGAGGCAATAATAATATGTATACCATTGGAACACACATGAGTCATGTTTTTATAGTCAAAGTCGAAACGTTTATTTCAATTAGGCTATTAAACGGTACTTTTGAACGTCATCATTTACTTTTAAATAATACAAGTGATTAGTGTCACAAAGTTAGATTCTTATTCTTGGAGAAGAACAGACAAGAAACTGCATAGTTTTTAAATAAATGTTTTACAATATTTTCTATACAAAAACTACAGGACGATGCACCAAGAGTATATTAGTTATAAAACCAATTATTATCAGCAGTGGTAACCTTTTTCATTTTGTAAACAAGCACACGATACTTACATATTTACAAATATTGAAACTTTGTGAGTTAACAGAAAAAAAGTAGAAAACTAAAAAAAAGTACAATCATAATAGGTTAATAAGTACATACATAATTCAACCAGTTTAATTTGGTCTGTTCCCTTGATTGTCCTATGGAGCAGTATTATTATATACTCTCTTTTTCTTATAGCAAGCCGCACCCATTCACCTATCAACTTTTCACCCTAGAAATATTTATATAAGATTTTTGATCAACCTTATCTAGATAAGTTTGATAAAAAATCAGCTTCTATTTGTTTCGTAAAGGAACGAATATAATCAATACAAAGATTTATAATATTCTAAAGTCCCATTGTAATAAGTCTTATTCGTTCTTATAGAAGCATAATGTTTATTTTGGCAGTTTTGAAGGTGTGTTTTACGATGCCCAGTGCCCACCCACGGCTGCAAAGTGGGTGGGCTATTCTCTACAGTAAACTACACGAACAATTTATTATTTCTACAGTTTAATTTTCTTTTGTTTTTCATTCTTCTTCTGTTGGTTTTGTCACAAGCTGCACGATTATGGTTCAATTCGAAGTCAAAATATAAGGTGGAGGTTTATGGTAGATGTTCTATTAGCATAGAAAACGGGGCCCCATAGGGCCAGTACCTGCTAGGATTGCGGAATTAGTTCCGTATAGTAATATAGTATATATAGTAAAGGGCACAAGAAGAATCACGGGCGGGTTTTAGTCAGTAAGAGTCTGACACTCCTTTCAGCTCCGCCCAGAGCGGGAGAAGTCATTTGATGATTTCCCATCCAGAGAAAAAAACGGTTTTGTAGCCCAGTAACTAGGTTATAGAACTGAACGCAAGAGAGTAGGGGAAAGGCTAGGCGGATGATAAAGGTGTAAAGCAATTTGCACGTTCCAAAACGTAGATCTCTATAGAGAAGAAAGTGCAAGAAACTCCACGTACACTCTTTTAAATCAATAAATTGTTTTTTTATTTATTTATTAACTCGACATCACTATCATTACAGGAATTTCCTAATTCAATAATGTGGCCATAATTACAGTTTTGTTATTTACCATAACATATTATGTACATCTTAGCTTTTGTGAACTCACTTAGAGAACAAGTAAAATATCTATAGTGTCTGCGATGTCTTTAAGTACACACAAGGCGCGCGTTATAGGGGCTTTACTCAGTAGATTGGTCCTACTTCTGGGCACCGTGTACAAATACATACATTGTTCTTCTTGAAATTATTCCTATATGTGAAAATGATTTCGAAAGACGTGTACGATACAAGCATCCAGTCCATAATCCATTTTATTAATAGTTAAATTATTAACAGATAGGTCTGTTAATAATTTAACTATTAATAAAATCCTAACAAATAGCAACGCAGGCGTATTATTGCCCACTTTCGTACCACCAACCAGTGTTTGTGCTCATAACTTATGTCGCAAATCTATGGTAAATTATGTGCATGCATTTGAATAAACCAATTGGACAATCTTGGATTCGAAATCATGGTATCGAGACACCATGCTTTCCTATCCAAGGTCGAGTTAAAATACTGGTCTAAAAATAATCTAGGGTATAAATAGATTTGTAGCTTTTAAGGGGTCATTTTGAAGATAAGTAGGGTCATGCATTTGACCCTTGAATGTCTGGTCATGTCTGTGATCGGTCAATAAGCTGTCAAATCATGTGTTAACTCTTGCGATTGGTGGAGAAAATACTTACAATAATGTATGGATTGACACATGTTCGACTAAAATGTAATTGGATATTTCTTTTGTTAGCAATTTAGATGATTGGTTGATATTCAATTTGTATAAGGGGCTTTTTTAAGAATGGGTAATCATTAAATGACTTTTTCCGCTCTGGTTGAAGCGTAAGGAGTTTCAGACTCTTACTGGCGAAAACACGTGGACTCCTCCTAATGCTGTTTGTGTGCCAGGGCCGCAGTGACTCTTTTGAAGAAATTCCGTCACCCAGACTTAAATATGGGCTGTAGGAGTTGGTTGGATGCGAGAAGCTTAGGTTCAGTTGATGTGGCGACGCTTTGGGTGAGGGCTATATCTAGCTGATTGCTTCAGCTGAAGTAATTATGCTGATGATGGTGTTGATAGGATTTCAGTTGATCAACAGCCTCTAACGGCCGAAACCAATAACCGATCTATCACTTACTGGAGATAGAAAAACAAATGAAACAACAGAAAAATTATATAGATTTTCTGTTGTTTCATTTGTTTTCTATCTCCAGTATGCGATAGATCGGTTATTGGGTTCGGCCGTAAGTCAACAGTAAATAAATAAATCAGAATATCAATTGTACTAACTCTTAAACAACGTTTAAGCTTCATCATTCATTTGCAGGTGAGTCGCAATCTATCAAAAACGTATGGAAATTAAGGCTTTTTTGACAGTTTGCGACCGATACGAATGTTGCTTAAAATTAGTAGAATTGACCATCTAGTATAGTTGACTGCACCGTCCCTTATCATCAGTACGTAGTGCAATTCTGTAAAACTTGAACGATGAAAATTTAAATGACGTGTACATGAAGAAAGCTGTTGATCTATCCAACTAAGGTGACAGTTCACTTGAATGTCACTATACTATATAGTTATCACTGTGATAGACCTATATGGTGGCAATGGACTGGCAGGTCGTTTCACAGACCAGCATCGCGGAGTTTGTTCGTAAGAGTTACCGCGGCCCTGGAACAAAGTCAATTCATTTATTTCAACTAGACCATTAAACGGCACTTTTGCACGTCAAAACAGTTTGAAAATAAAATCTGATAGTGACTAGTTATCCGCAAAGGGCATTAGGAGGAACATGGACGGGTTTTGGTCAGTAAGAATCTGGACATAACTTTCCACTCCACCCAGGGCGGGAGAAGTCATTTGATGATTTCTCATCCACAAAAAAAAACAGACCCCAAGAAAGATGATTGTACAAAAAGTCCTTTTATTTATTGGACATGGACAATGAAAGTAATTTGTATCCCAACAAACACATACACAGTAATACATTATATATTCTATAGTATTCAAAAAGAAAGATGGCGCCCCCTACATATGGCTGAGGGAGATTGATGAGAAATGCCAGGATATAATATTACTAGCGGTGGCCGCGGCTGTGTCTGCTTGAAAAATGAAATCTCGGATAAAGTTTTCCCCTTATATATTAATCTGGAGTCTTACATAGTATTGTATACAAGTAAACATTCCGTCTGTTAAGATGGGATATAGAATTTTAGAAATGGGTTTTGAAACCTTGAAGTTTTTTTAAATTTACATATAGGTATAGCTTAGTTATGTGCGAGTATTATCACTACATAGTATAAAACAAAGTCGGTTTCTCTGTCCCTATATCCCTATGTATGCTTAAATCTTTAAAACAATGCAACGGATTTTGATGCGGAAAGGGTGACTTAAGAGGAAGGTTTATATGTATAACTAGCTTATGCCCGCGACTTCATTCGCGTGCAGTTCCATACAAAATGTTAACCCCTTTTTCACCCCCTTAGGGGACGAATTTTAAAAATCCTTTCTTAGCGTATGCCTACGTCATAATATCTACCTGCATGCCAAATTTCATCCCGATCCGTTCAGTGGTTTGGGCTGTGCGTTGATAGATCACTATGTCAGTCAGTCAGTCCCTTTTGAGTTATATATATTTAGAAGATAAATGCATATTATATATGTATAATAAATGCATATTATAGTAGAGGAAACATTAGTATCTACATTGCACCCGTGCGAAGTCGGGGCGGGGCGATAGTATATGTTATTTCTTCTTCTTTGAGTGCTATCTTCTATCGAAGGTTGGCGACCATCATGGCAATTTGGACCCTCGACACAGCAGCTCTGAATTAACGTGTGCTTTTGTCGTACCATTGGCGCAGATTTTTAAGCCAAGATGTTCTTCTCCTTCCTGGATTTTTTTTTCGTTTGTTTGGATGGAATAAACTATTTTTCTCTGTCTCTTTCCTTTGCGCAAATAACGTTTTGGGAATATTTTCGTTATGCGTACAGTTAAGGAGTGGAATTTCCATAGATGATCGCATCATCGGTTACCATCATGTGAGACACTGTTAAATATTGCCACAAAAAAGGCAATGATTGTGTATTTTGTTATGAATATTAGTTGGTATTTATTATTTTATTGGTATTATATGTTTCTTTTTAATAAGTATGTATTCCATGAGTGTATCTGTGGCATCACACACTATCAGAACACCAGCGCTGTGGTATTTATCAATTTATTAAATATCGCAGCATATGCTGAGATAGGGACCTTTTTTTGGCCTCGCACAGTTTAAATATAATATTAAGCTTTTAATAATGTTTTTTTTTTGTGGGGGTCCTAGATAAACATTTTTCTTTCTCTTATCTATACTAATATTATAAAGCTGAAGAGTTTGTTTGTTTGTTTGTTTGAACGCGCTAATCTCAGGAACTACTGGTTCGAATTGAAAAATTCTTTTTGGGTTGAATAGACCATTTATCGAGGAAGGCTTTAGCCAATAGGAGCGGAGCAGCGATAAAGAATGTTTTAAAATCGGGGATTCCACGGGGACGAAGTCGCGGGCAGCAGCTAGTTTTTAATAAAATCCTTGTTTCGATATGGCGTGTTCGAATTTTCAAAGTAAGCATTATTGCTTCTGATTTAATCAAATGTTAAAATTCATGGAAAAGCGTAATTGTCCTCACCTTGGCATTTCGATTTAAATCGACTGTTATTTCCGATGCATCAGATTTCCTTTTATGTTTGATTCATCTACTCTCATATTCCACGGAACATTTAATTTGGCAGGCAGTTAAATTTCCGTTATGTTTAGTTATTCATAGTTGAATATTTGTAGCTTTGTTTTGTCACGTCATCATTTCACGTTAGTAGGTTCTGGTCAGTTTAGCCTTTTAGCACAAAGATTTACTGAAAGAGTGTAATAGCAAAATGCCCGCACAAGAAAAAAACTAGCGCTACAAAATTTGTACCGCAACAAAAATAAACACAGCGCCATCTATCCCCCCAGCAGGGAACTACTGAACGAAGTCCTGCATCGCGGTATCAGAATTTTCCGTGATATTATTTTGAGCATGTACAACAGCCCGAATATCAACTGTTGGGCAGTTGCCCACCAGATAACAACCGGCCAGAAGATAATTCTTTTTCAATGGAGGTTTGCGAAACTTTACTCTTAGTATCGCTTAGTCGCTGTTAAAGAATGCCTTATTGTATTTAGACCACCTAAGTCATAAAGTTACACTGTAAAGTTACTGTACATAAAGTTTAAATATATAAATTGCCATTCTCTTGCTTTTTTCCTGATTTATGTGTGGTCGAAGCAACCTGTCTTCTTCTTCCATACTTGTATTTCTAGTAATTCCGTTTTGCAGTCTACGCGGTATGTGGTTCAGAGAGTAAAATTCCGCAAACCTCAATTGAAAAGAGACGATCTTTCGACTGGTTGTTGTCTGGCCGGCCAATGCCCAACAAATCAGATGGTTATTGTATCCAGTGGGCACCTTGCTTGCCAGTTAATATTCAGGCTGATCTTCACGTTCTAATCGCACGGAAAACTAATACGACGATGCAGGATTTCGTTAGTAGTTCGCTGCTGGCTGGATAGATGGCGGAGGTTTCCGGCCACTGGGACCGCAATTAACAAGGTCCTAGTCGCCGGATCCGTAAAAAAATAAATAATTTTCTTCCGGCGACTGGGACCACTCATATATAACTTAAATAAAAAAAGTACAGTCAAACGAAAAAAAAAATAGATGTAATAATTGAAGAAAAATCCTTTTTGATTTAAAAACATTATTTATTGATATAATAAATAGCCTTGGACTACAGTTCTGTTATTTAAAACTTTCGCGATAAAAACATACACATACTCGTAAATCATGCTAACAATAATAAAAAAAACGTGCTTATAATAATAATAAATAAATAAGTTAGTAAAAAATTGTTTTACATACCTGAAGACTATTAAATGAAGTCACTACACCATCACTCACATCACACAATTTGCAAAAAATATTCAGTGTAGTATCTTACAATGATCTAATATGACACCGTCTGATGCAAAACTTAACTGATAAGCTTCTTGTTAGTGATTGGCCGAGCCAGTCATCGGGCGATGCAAAATTTCACGTTTATAACAAAAGGGCTACATGACCTGAAATCGACAGGCAAAACGGACTTAAGTAAGAGAGGAATAATATCATACAATGCTATGCCCTTTGTGTGTGTTTCCTTGCATGTGTGAATTATGTAAAAACAGGCTAGCTTAATCTATTACTAAGCGCGTAGGATAAAATCATGTCTAGAACGAGACAGATGTTTTTTCGTTTGACTGTACCGATTTTGGCTTGAATAATAGATATTTTTAAGTTATCTATGAGTGGTCCGAGTCGCTAGAAGAAAAATATTTAATTTTTACGTATCCGGCAACTGGGACTGCGGTCCCAGTTAATTGCGGTCCCAGTAGCCGGAAACCTCGATGGCGTTGCGCTCCTTTTTGCTGTGGTACAAATTGGCTTCGTTAGTTTTTCTTGTGGCGGCATTGGTGTTGCTACACTATTCATTACAGCCATCCACATCATAATCAGCCTTTTAACGTTCCCACTGCTGGGACACAGGCCTCCTCTCTAGGAGAGGGAATGGGCCGTAATCCACCACGCGGGCCCAGTGCGGGTTGGTGAATGTCACATGTCTTCGAATTTTTGGTTCTAGGACATGCCGGTTTCCTCACGATGTTTTCCTTCACCGTTTTGAGAGCAGTGGTGAAGAAATGAATTACACAAAGTAATGCGCCTGGCTGGGTTTGAACCCGCGACCTACGATTCGTAAGTCGGGGCCGTTACCACTCGGCCACCACTGCTCTCAACACCAGCCATCCACATTAACTCTCAAACATTTCTCTTTATACTATGTAGAGACGCGCATGAATGTTACAGTAATCTAGCGTAGAATATTTACAAAAACCCGTTTATCGCTCTTCCGATTAGCAAAAACAGGATCAATATCCGGTGCGTTGAAAAACTGAGCGGAGAAACATCCATATGCGAAAATATATGTAAACTAGATTTATATTGTACATAGTTTCAAGTAGTTGTGAACTGTCTACTTTTATTTCCATGGTTTATTTCGCTTTTATGTCGTCACTGTCTGTCAGAGCCGGATGTCACGCCATAAACAAAAGCTCAAGTGTGTTCTGTGCGGTGTGACCATAGACTCGTGGTGGTTAATGTCTGGTCCTGATAGCTTTTAGTTTTAGTTGATAAGTTATTTTCTTTTAAGGTTGCGTTTCTTTTAGCATTATTTCGGGCGGAATAAAAGAGTCTTCTTTCTTCCTTATGTATGTCATATGACTTATGGAATATTGTCAGGACATGGGTTAAATTTGATTGATGCTCCCATTCGTTAGGGGGTGTAAAGCAACACAAGGTGCTGCGCGTCTAATGTGTTAGGATGGTAAACATTGTGTACAACATGGGAAGTTATGGGTTGACAGAAAACTGACAATATTTTTTTGAATAGTTATTTTTAAAGCAAAATCATAAGAAACTTTATTGTGCACTAGCTTCTGCCCGCGACTTCGTCCGCGTGGAATAGTTCCTCGTGGATATATCCCGATTTTGAAACATTCTTCATTGGTGCCCCACTCCTGTTGGCCTATAGCCTTCCTCGATAAATGGGACATCTAAAAATGAAAGAATTTTTCAAATCGGACCAGTAATTCCTGAGATTATCGCGTTCAAACAAACAAACTCTTCAGCTTTATATATTAGTATAGATAATGTGGTCTCTTAGAGGAGTACATTTTCTAGATGCCGATCCTATTGTTATCCGACATTTTGTTTCGTTGCAGATCTTAATCTATACTAATATTATAAAGAGGAAAACTTTGTTTGTTTGGTTGTAATTAATAGGCTCAAAAACTACAGGACCGATTTGAAAATTCTTTCACCATTCGAAAGCTACATTATCCACAAGTAACATATTTTATCCCCATATTCCCACGGGAATGGGAACTACGCGGGTAAAACCGTGGGGCGCTGCTAGTCCTGACTAAAGATACATTATTATATGAGTAAATAATGTGCTATTTATGTGTGTTAGTTACCACATGCATTAAGTTAAAATTATTATTTAATAACTTGAACTCTAACAAACAAGTCTCTAACTTATGAACCCACAAATTGCATTAAGCTATTAAAACAATGACGAACCAGAATAATAAAATCTTCCATTTACGAGGAACAGAAGAAAATCTCATTATATTCGGGCCACTTGACTTCTTGACAGGGCTAAAGTTTTTCTAATTTGAAAATGTAAAAGTATTTTTTCCATTTCGCTAAATATTCTTTGATATGGCAAGATCCTTTTTTTGGCCCCCATAGCTATTTAGTAAATGTATATAAAAGCTGCCTGCCTTTTGTGTACATTTACCAGTGGCCAACGATGCGGACGAAATTTTTTGACGCCATTATTTGACTATTTTTAATTTTAGATAGTTTTTATTTTTTTTTAATATTATATTTTTTTTGAATAAACTATGAAAAAGTCGTTTTGTATAGAATGAATCCCATCCAAATCAAATATATCCGTGTCTTGTTAAGATTTTTTTTTTACAATTTCACGCGACATTTTACAATCTTACGCCGCCGTTTGCAATATTCCGGTAATATACCTATATACTCGTGAAGTTATGGTTAGTTATAATAAAGTATCCCGAAAGCAGATTCTTAATATATAATATTCTATACATACTATTATATCTAGTATATATATATATATATACAGGGTGGAATTTTGTAATGCCACCTGGAGGGAAAGTACTCTTAATACTGCAGATAGAAAATTTTACTCAAAGGAAACATTCCTTTATTTTTGAATAGAAAGCAAACTGCATTCAAAGATTTTCGAAAATTCTCTGCTCCCACACCCGGGAATCAAACCGGCTAAAATCTGAAAAAATTATACCCTGTACTTTTATTGCATCGATCGTTAGGGTCAATTATAAGGATGAAATCTCTCTAACAAACATGATAAATTAAATGTTTAAAATAGTTTAAACCAGTACCTACATTAGCAGGTTGTTATTTATAATAGGATACAATTGCTGGTGCAACAATTAATTATAGGTTAACACAGTTACCAGTGGTGAAACCATTAATTATTAAATTACGACAGTTTCATAAAAATATAAGTCAATAAAATGTTAAAATTAAATTAATAACTTAGAACATAAACCAGTAAACAAGATAAAAATTGTAACTGTCAATGCTGTTTAGGAACGTTGAATACAAGGTTTTGCCCGTGGATTCGCTCCTTTCCAAGGGTAACTATATTTAATGCTGTTGGACATAAATATAACAGGTAAATGCGAGTTGGTTATATTATCAACGGTTAGAAATGGCCATCTTTATATAATGGTACTAGCGGTTTCCCGCGGTTTCACCTGCGTGGTTCCTGTTCCCGTGTGTAAATAGGGATAAAATATAGCCTATTTGACTTGCTGATAATGTACCTTTTCACTCGTGAAAAAGTAGGTCGATCGTTCCAGTTTCTAGGAACTTATTCCTTACAAACAAAAAAGTTTTTTCTCAAAAACTTTCCTCTTTATACCTATATAGTTCTGTTATGATATAAAAGTCATAATTCGTATCAGTGGACAACATACAATAGTACAAAATATACATTCCTATGTCCTACAAACGAAGGTACTAATAGAGGTTAGGGGGGGAGGTACTTTAGGGGACTATCAGAGTTTCCGTTTGAATACTAAAGATACAATTAAAAACACATTCAGACGAACAAAGTTCCATGCACCAATTACCCGTAAAAAAATCACAATCCAAAACGTACCGAACAACCCTTCCCATACTAACACTGGGGTTGATATCCCAGCTCGCTCTTTCATGCGAACATCCCCCTGAGGCTGTTTACTTAGGGGCACAAGCACCCCGTAGGTAACTCGTGTAACTAGCTGACTGGATCTAGTTTGACTAGGTAACTATGTTGAGATAGCCCCGGGCTTGCGGTGGAAGCAATTATTGCTCAGTCGGTGGAGGGGGGGACAGAGCTGCGGAATTAGTTCAAAAGAGTCACCGCGGCCCTTGAACGCAAAGGGCATTAGGAGGAACGCGGTTGGGTTTTAGTCAGTAAAATTTTGACACTTCCGGACACACGAAAAGAAAGGAAGAATGGAGATGTTTCAAAATGTATCGGTCAGGTCTTTGTAAACCATACTAAAAAATGAGGCAACACAATTAAAACAGTTTTCATTCATCTAATTAGTATAAATTGGTTTTGTTTGGTAGTAAAACACAAGAATGTACACTTGAAATTGCAACACACAATAAAATCCCGTCATGGCGGTAAACTTTTTTTTTTTTTGTGTTGTGGCTACATTGTTTAACTAACGATGATTTTGCCAATGTCAAGGTTTGGAAAGCGGTAAGCTTTCATGTTGATTGATGATTGACGTTTGACATGTTTACGAGTTACGAGCCCCGACTTATGTGTTGTAAGTCGCGGGTTCAAACCGAGCCAGGCGCATTACTTTGTGTATTTAATTCCATCACTACTGCTCTCAAAACGGTGATGGAAAACATCGTGAGGAAACCGGCATGTCCTAGAACCAAAAATTCGAAGACATGTGACATTCTCCAACCCGCACTGGGCCCGCGTGGTGGATTACGGCCCATTCCGTCTCCTAGAGAGGAGGCAGTGGGAACGTTAAAAAGGCTGATGATGCTTATGCTGTTTATTTTTGTCATATTACATTGTCAAAGAGAATCACTACGTTACCGTACTTTTAGTCTTTTTTAATATTATTTTAGATCTAGTTGTAGTTTGTACACAAAGTATAGCCCAGTTAAGCAGACGATAACCTCATAGGTTGACCTGCGAGAAGTCATAAATAACGTTACGAAATCCAAAAAACGAAAGCGAGGTTGTTAATAATAACACGAGAAATTCAAACAAACCGAACATCAAAACACGATCGACCACGAAGCGACTGAAGTGACAGTAGACAGCTCACGATCAAGCCATCTTTTCTTGTTCTTTGGCAATTGTCAAGGATTGTCAGACGGCATTAAATCTGACTCCAGTCTTGCCAAGAACTACCTTGTTACCCAGTTAATTGGTGGTGAAGGTCTGGTAGGCAGCCGCTTCACGGAATATACTGGTATTCAGCTGGATCCTGTTTGACGAGAAGCTAACCTTATTATAGGCAAAGGCTAGGCAGATGATTTTATTGAGATTTGCAATGTTTATGAACTCATTAATTAACGCCCTTACAAGTAAACAAACAATAGCTAGAATGAAAGTCTTTGTTTCTTGTGCAAGCATGAATTGATTGATGTCAATTTGATGGCTTACCCGACAGTGCCGCCTGCAGCCTTATCTTCAAATTAATCTTTATTGTATGTGCTAAACTGACACTTGTCCCATAATAGATCGATTCTCAGGTAAGTTTTATGGAATCACTCACACATCACATAAATTTTCGATTAGCAAAAATGATGAAGCATACATTCTGTGTGTCCTTCAAGTATTTCTTAAAGAATTTGACAAAAAAAAATACTTCATTTTTTTTCTTATACCCGTAGTATTTTATCGTGCCCCTTTCATTTGATACCTAATAATGGGGTGGTTATAAATATAATTGGTCCAACATCTTTTGGAGTCCGCCACATTGAATTTATAGTTACGATACTTAGCTGACCGTGCATTATTCAAATAAAACATACACATATGCAAATGATATAATTATTTTACAATTCAGATGCAAGATACTTACCATCTTAAAGTTTAATAAAAACTAACGAAACTTTGTACCGCAACAAAAATAAGCACAACGCCATCTATCCCACCAACAGCGAGCTACTAACGAAATCCTGCATCGCGGTATCAGAGTTTACCGTGCGATTTGAACATGTACAACATGCGTAATAATAACTAATTCAGATTAATATTGCTGTCAAGCGCTTAAAAAAATCAAACAAATTCAAAAAAATATCTCAAATACCAAACATAGAACACCTATGCAACTCACGAGGTAATACACACATCTTTATTTTGTAAGTTAATTTGTTTGTTTTTATTATATTTATTATGTACCATTGTTTATAACAGCGTACCTATTCATTAATTAACCGACTCAAGACATGTCCACACAATTGTTACTTATATTTTTAATGTAATTACAACTCAGGACCCCAAGATACAGGTTCTACCTAGTTTGGGGCCCAACGTCCACAAGATACTAATATACAGTGTGAAATCTTAATGGTTGTTTTCCCGCGTCAGGACGATTACCCATCAGTAGTACTATCGAAACACAAAGTTAAACTAAAAAAATAAATGATTTTTTTTTCAAATCATTAAAAAAAGGTGTTCATAAACTCGAAAGAGCGAGAATCAATAGTAGTGCACTAGACATAAAGTAGGTAGATACCTACATGAGACGCACGTACCGCCGCGTACCTACATATCGCGCGATGCACTACTGTTGGTTCAAGTCGCTTTCGAGTTTTGTTTATCACAATTGTTAATCTGCCATTTATGGAGTCTAATATTTTTTATATATATAAATCGATTGTATTACCGATACAAACTCATTTCGCTTCGGGAAAACAACCATTAAAATTTCACACTGTATAGTTACTGATAATATAATTATGTTTTATTCCTAAGGTTATTAATGTAACAATGAATGAATAAACTTTATTCTTTACTAGCTGCTGCCCGCGACTTCGTCCCCGTGGAATCCCCGATTTTAAAACATTCTTTATCGCTGCTCCGCTCCTATTGGCTTAAGCGTGATGATATATAGCCTCCTCGATAAATGGTCAATCTCAATAAATCTATTCAACAATTATAACAATTACAATCTGTTCCTGAGATTAGCGCGTTCAAACAAACAAACAAACTCTTCAGCTTTATAATATTAGTATAGATTCTTATTCTATTCCAAATATCAACTATCGGGCAGTCGCCCACCAGACACAGCAACCGTCCGGTCGGAAGATCCTCCCTATTCAGTGGAGGCTAGAGGGACTTCAGTCTCTGTCCTCCCCGCATACGTCTGTAAAGAAACAACCTATCCAGAAATTTTTCATGCCAATAAAGATGGCGATTAAAACAGCTGTCGTCACTTACAGCTGAATCGATTAATTGAAAAGGCTGTAAACTTTTACTTTACCATGAAAGGCTAATGTCCTGAAAAACGAAAGCCTGCCAGCTGATAAGAATCGTCTCATTTTCAAGGTTCTCTATAAATTCATGAAGTCGTTACACCGGGCTGGTGGCATTTATTATTTAGGCGCAAGGTGACCTCTGATTTGTGTCCAGTATAAGTTAAGCTATATAATAAATCAATCTAATCATAAATAAATAATAATAATAATGACAATTCTTATCTAACTAATTAAATCAATATTGATAATTACAATTAATTATTCAATTCGACTAAAATTATAATTGTGCTATATTATGGATTTGATTAATTATATTTTAAATGCTATTATCTCATAAAAATTTAGGATCAAAATACACAATTTATAAAAAAAAAAAAGATTTAGTATTAATTGCTTCTAAATTAAGCAATGCAAATAATTTAGATTAAATATTGCCACTGCATTGCAACTTATTATGGACTAGATTATGCCCGCGACTTCGTTCGCGTGGAGTTCCATACAAAATTTTAACAACTTTTTAACCCCCTTAAGGGACGAATTTTCAAAAATCCTTTCTCAGCGTATGCCTACGTCATAATATCTACCTGCATGCCAAATTTCAGCCCGAACCGTTCAGTGGTTTGGGCTGTCCGTTGATAGATCACTATGTCAGTCAGTCAGTCAAAGTCAAAATAGAAGAAGAAGACAGCAAGAAATAAAAGGCTTTTTTTTATAAGTTAAGCTTCGTATCCACTAAACAACATTTGACGCGCAACATATGACGCTCAACCTGTTCCGCAACGTTGGACAACAGGGCGTGACGTTGCCAACTTGTGCGCAACATAAAAACGTTACTAATAAGAGTTCCTTGTTACAGTTAAACATGATTAGCAACATGTTGTGCATCATGTTGCGCGTCAAATGTTGCCTAGTGGACACGAAGCTTTAATCGTGTCTGTATGTGTGTGTGCAGTTTTTTTCCCAGATCTAAAACAGTCAACTTTCATACCTACTTTTCAGTTATTAATTTCAGTTCAGTTACATATTTTATGGACAATGCTTAATGGATTGTGTGAAAGATTGTAAAACAAGATGATGATTATGGTTTAGTCTGTATTTATCTGTAACTTAGTAAGATAATCTAAAGAAGAAAAAAAAAGATTTGCTTTCCCGAACATAGAGTTGAGGTTCTTAAAAAGGTTATGAAATTCACTCTTAGAAGGTCGTGGCTAAATAGCAACAGCTACACGGGTCAATTTTCAAGGTAAAGCAACGTTTGCTTAGGTCGGCCTGTGGATGGGTGACAATCTTAACATACTAAAACGCCTCCGTGCCTCGAAAAGCACGGTAAGGCGTTGGCTCCGGCTGTTATTTGTAAATTTTTGGCAGTCGTAACGGATTGTCAGAAGACAGTAAATCTGACTCCAATCTTGCCAAGAAGTACCGTGTTACCCAGTTAATAGGTTGTGTAGGTCTGGTAGGCAGCCGCTCCATGTAAAATACTGGTATTCAACTGAGGTAAGAAGCCGACCCCCATATAGTTGGGAAAAGGCTAGGCAGATGATGATGAAAAGTCACTCTAAAATTAAGAAAAAAGATTTGCAGAAGCTTCTATCAATCTCTTTTTCCTAGAAAACAGCCAGAAACAAAACTAGATGTAGGGAATATTCGTCAGAATATAACAGGTACCTAAATTATGATGTATGCAGCAGAATATTCACTGATGTTGAGTTTTGGGTTCAACAATCGAACCAAGGTCGATAAACTCTCTTTGCATAAAGTATTACCATTTTCTAGTTTAGTCTTAATTGAATGAGCTCACCTAGTCGTTCATATTTAACATTTGTTGTTATTTCAACACCTGCAGCCTGTGGGTCAGTTATTCGCAGCAGGCATACAGTGACCGTAGCATAGGACGTCCTCAGGCACGGTGGAGTGACGATTTGCGCAGGACGGCTGGCATAAACTGGATGCGAGAAGCCGAAAATAGATCTAAGTGGCGTGCAATTGGAGAGGCTTATGTGCAGCAGTGGACTGCAACAGGCTGTTGGTGATGATGATATAGTGAGCTGCGTGTCTAATACAACAATGCAGAAAGGGTACTTGTTGGACGCCCGGAGGACAAAATGGAGCATACGGTGGAGGTCTACCCTGCTTAGGCGGAGCGACGCCGTGTCCTCATCGCGGTGATCGGCGGCGGCGACCTCTCGCGTCCGGCCCTGGTTCAATCTATGGTCCGGAGCGAGGAGCCATGGGAAGTGGTCACCTCCTCCTGCGAAGCAGTAATGCTAGCGAAGGAGAAGGTTCCAGCCGCCGCAACAGAAGAAGACGCCCCGGGCGTCGGGAAACGCAGGGCGATTCCTGCCTGCGGACAGCGAGCTATAGGTGGCTTGTCGTCCAATTGCAACCAGGCTCGGGCGGCGCGGCGTCGTGCCCCATAGGGCAAAACTGGATACTTGTTGGGCCATGGAACGCGGCGGGCACTAGGAGGAACACGGGTGGGTTTTAGTCAGTAAGAATCTGACACTCCCTTCCAATGTGCCCAGATCGGGAGAAGTCATTTGATGATTACCCGCACATAAAAAAGGTGGTTATTGCTGCTTTTGAATATTTGGCATCAAAATGATTTTCCTTTCCAGCTTACGTAGTGGAAGTCAGAGTCAGACTCTTACTGAGTAAACCCGCCCATGTTCCTCCTAATGCCCGCCGCGTTCCAGGGCAATGTAACTCTTTCGAATAAATTCCACAGCAATGGCTATCTACATAGTATCAAGTGGGCTGTCTGTTTGTGCGCCATCCAATAACAATGACCTTCAAAAGCTCCAGAAAAAAAAAACACATTTGTGATTGAATTGGCTGAAGAAAAGCATTTGGTGCATTAACTTTGACGTGGTTTTAAATAACGCATAACTACTGGCTCCAGTCTGGTCTAGTTGTTTTCGAGAGAAAAAACCCATTTAGATTCCAGAGTGGTTTTTCAATTAGATACCTGTAAATATTTGTCTAGTATTCACTGTCGTGACGCGACTGACGCGAAAAGCGACAACAATTAGATTATGCGTGTTTTTTGCGTGCAGAATAACTCGATTGATAGATGTTGTTCGAATCTGATAAATGTTAACTAACTATTATTGTTTGTATGTTTGTAAACGCATCAACAATACAGAACAAATTCCTAATGAGGGGCACAACTTAAAAAAAAAAAAAACCTTGACTACACAATTTTTTTTTAATATACACATATATTTAATTAAGTATAAATCAGATTTAAGAATCACTACTATATATACATTTAAATTAAATAAAGAAAAACTGACTAAAACTAAAAATAGTCAAAAGATGGCGTCCAAAAATTCCTCCGCATCGCTGGCCACTGGTAATGTACCCAAAAGGCTGGCAGCATTACCACACTGTATGGCAATGCTTATCCTTTGACTACATATTATGTGTATATGTACATAAATGTAGATGTGCAAAAACAAAATACACGTAATCCTATACATTGCTGTCATTTGAAAACGTGTCCAGAATATAGGCAGCATTACAACGTTGATAAGGGAACGCTAACACTTACTCTGGGTCAAGAATGAGCCAGCCCTTAGCAGTTCATATGTCATCATAATCTGCCTAGCCTTTTCCTAACTATATTGGTTCCGCTTCCAGTCATACCGGATTCAGCTGAATACCAGTGGTTTAAGTGGAGCGGCTGCCTACCAGACCTCCATAACCCATTAACTGAGTAACACGGTACTTCTTGGCAAGATTGTAGTTAGATTTACTTCTGACAATCCGTAACGACTGCCAAAGATGTACAAATGACAGCCGGGACCAACGGCTTAGCATGCTTTCCGAGGAGGAAAATCAGAATGTTAAGATGGTAACCCATCCACAGACTAACCTTGGCAAGCGTTGCTTACCTTATTATCAGAACATATGTGTATATTGTAATTTACTTTTACATTTTGAAAAATACAAGCAGTGCCAAGCGGGTTCACCCGCGTAGTTCCCGTTTCCGTGGGAATACGGGGATAAAATATAGTTTACGATAGTTGGCTGATAATTTAACATTGGCGCAGTGAGTGATTAAAAAAGAGAAAGGTTTCATCAGGATGTACGAACATTAGAAATTAGATATTATCATGGACGATGGGATCCAGCTATGACGGCAATTTTTTGTGGGTTCCTCAAAAAAGAAGATTCAACGTCATACAAAAGGCAAAAGAAAAGCCAAATAAAACCTGTAATTTTAAGCTTCAAATACTCTACAATAGTGGACAATTTAAAATGAATGCCATTATGTCAAAATTTGTTATAGTTTTCATTTATATAAATTGTTTAAACGATATTTTTATGTTATACTAGCAGCGCTCCGCGGTTTCACTGGCGTAGTTCCCATTCCCGTGGGAATACGGGGATAAAATATAGCCTATGTTACTCAAGTCGAATGTAGCTGATGGAGAAATAATTTTTTAAATCAGTCCAGTAGTTTTGGAGTTTATTCGTTACATACAAAAATACAAATCTTTCCTCTTTATAATATTAGTATAGATTTAGACCCGTTACTTTCTGTTTCTACTCATGTCAGGAAATTATAATCCGAAAAGTCAAATTTTGACAGCAGTATAAAAACAAATTTGGTGAAAGATTTTTAAAAATCAGTTTAGTGGTTTAGACGTGAAAGTTATTTTTACACAAAAAATAACATCTGATTTTTTTACTTTTCAGTCAACATTGGAATTGGACACATTAACTAGGTCGTGATCGTCAAACGATAAAAAAACTAAAATTTTCCGCCTACCCGCATTTGTTTACACAACTGAAGGCCCCCAAAAAATAGAGAAAGATTAGAGTATTTAAAAGACCTTGAGTATTTCGAAATTGCCACGATGTCGCGATCCGATGATGTGGGTCAATGTCTGGTCGCGCGTCATTCGACCAAGGTTCGATACCTGGACGATGCTAAAATTAGACTGCAACATACTTAGATTTTGATGGATTTTATTGTAAGTGATAGTAATTACGAATAGATTAATTAATTATTTTGATTGTGAGTTAAGTACTGTACGGTTTATTGCAAGTCGGTAATGACACTTCAACTACAAAAGCTCTTGTTGGAGAAATAAAAGTAAAAACCGAATTAATACTGGGTAATAATGCCTACCCGATTGACTAAGCTCTGTTTGTGTGAAAAATAGAGCTTAAAAGAAACCCTGATACCTCAAATGAGTCAAATATAGCTAAGACTCTAGAGACGGTTATTGACGAAAAAAACTTTTTACAAAAAATACAACCGGCTTCTTCACATAAAAAACCAAAAAGTACAAAATAACTTTAATTTTGGAACTCGGTGTTTTTGGTTGCTTTTTCGTTTTTTGAACACCAACTTCCGAAATTATTTAAATGGGACCACACGACGAGCACCAGCTTCCAAATATAAAAAGATTCATCAAAATCGTTACACCCAGTAAAAAGTTTTGAGGTAACACACACAAAAAAAAAATGACTGTATTTTTTTTTGTGTGTGTTACGTCATAACTTTTTATTTAGAATTGAGAACCTCCTCCTTTTTTTCCACGTCAAAAATCCAGTAAAAAATAAGAAAAATTATTTGACCAAGGTGCCTTTAAATCTACCCAACATGATTAGAGCCATTCAACTTATTTTTTACACTTACTTATATGATGGTATATAAGTGTAAAAAATAAGTTGGATGGCTCTTGAAACCGAATACTTTATTCATCAACCATATAGGGCTACCTTATCCCACAAGAGGGTAAAAGAACTTATGTTTATTTCATACTCGACCCCATTTTTAATACACTGTCGGGTAGTGGAACATTTTTCGCGTTTACTGTTCAAATATTAATTTCCTGACCCTTCCGCCCCTTAGCGGTACTTGTGGCGAAATGTGGGCAAATTTAATAAGTCCCCGAGTCTCCATCAGGAGATAAAAGTGTTTAATATGGCGTTTTAGTGTTGTATCTAAATGTAGTGACAGTTTAGAAAGGAATAGAAAAAAAAAAAACAAAAGTACAAAATGACTTTAATTTCGGAATTCGGTGTTTTTGGTTGCTTTTTGGTTTTTGGACACCGACTTCCGAAATTATAGTTATTTTATACTTTTTTTTGTTTAGAAGTCGTTTGCTTTTTTTGTAAAAAGTTTTTTATTTTTCACTTTTTAGTGGTACTTTTTAATCGTACCACGATTAGAAGGCGGGGGTGCTGGTCAATCACAATCACATTGCTGTAAAAAATAAACAAACATGCGATTTCAGCAATCCCGAAAGATTTACTATCATTTATTAAAGAGTTCCATTTCCTATCATCTCTGTTCTTCATCAGACCTTCACCAAACTAGAAAGGGACCATGTTGAAATACTAAGATGCTCTTCCAAACCATCGTATACATTTTTATTTTTTCATTTTACATCGAAAAGAGGGAATGAGCACGTCATCAATGTAAACTAAGCCACGCATTATTAGGGATAACTCAAATACTAGTCGTCAGATCTCAATCAAATTTAAATGGGACCACACGACAAGCACCAGCTTTAGAATATAAAAACAACCACGTAAATTGGATCAGAAATCTCGGCGTAATCGCTGTACATACATAGAAAAAAAAACATACCTACTGAATTGAGAACCTCCTCCTTTTTGAAGTCGGTTAAAATGCTGTGTTCTATAGATAAGAGAAATGTGTCTGAATAAAGATAAGCACAAAGAAACAACAGAAAGAGTATGTTTCTATTTCACAAAGTAAAAGAGATGAAAAACCGGCCAAGTGCGTGTCGGACCTCGCATAGTGAAGGGTTTCGTAGTTCACTGTTAAAATCTCATACTTCTAAAAGTATATAAGCTGTGATGTTCAAACTAATTTTCGTTGGTAGTGTCTGTGTGTGAAGTTCTATTGGCTCCTCTATTTCATTTTGAAAGAGCTATCCAATGATTCCCCACACGATTGTTTGTTAGAATTTATTTTTTCATTCCTCAGTGCCACCCCTAATTTTTTTCTCCATAATATTACAGCATTATTGATAGCGGTTAACAGGTTGCACCTACCTACCAATTTTCATTCTGTAGCTTTAATAGTCTCCGAGTAAAACGGCTGTGACATACGGACGGACAGACAGACATGACGAATCCAGAGGCGGCCATCTTGTACTACAAATGACACCTTTCAAAACAAAAAAAGAAAAACAAATTCAAAATCGGACACAGAGACACATCGAACTTATAACACCCAGTCGTTTTAGCATCGGGGGTAAAAAACAAAGTCAGACCCAGCTCAAAATATAATTCAGCTATCCCATTTTCAAGCGTCTCAACAGAAATATTAATAAAAAATCAATACACATATCGTCAGTTCAATAAACCAACCTCCTTTTACGCCTTAAAGGTAAAAAAATATCGTCTGAAAATACATGACCTCAGTCAATCATTGAATCGACCTCGCCTTAATATATACAATATAAATTAGTAACCACACCTGCTTCTGTGCTGATCCCATCATAATAAACACGGCTGGGCAATGAACTCGGGTCTCGGAGGTACAAAGCTTTGATGTTGAGTTAACGGAAATAATAATAAATAATATCTAATAATAATATTGTTTATTTATAAAACAGGGCACATAATTATACAATAAAATAACTTGCACCTTTTTTATATACAGAACACGATTAATAATATGCCTGAACTAGGTTGAACCTGTGTTTCAGGCTAGACAGTGCTTATACTAACTTAAAATAATAAATTAACAATGAATCAATGACTATATAATTAAAACTTAAATTAAAGGGCACATCATGTTTTATTTACAGACACAAAAAGATCTAAAATTGATTGAGTCAGGCGTTACTTTGCGGACATCCATTTTAATTTTGAAAATGAAAACAATATATCTAGTTTTAATTTCCGCGAATATTAGTGGGTTGCAGGTATGCACCTCCCTCCCGCCCGCTATATTATGCACATGCAAGATTACTGGGCAAATGCAATGCATGTGCATAATATAGCGGGCGGGAGGGAGGTGCATACCTGCAACCCACTAATATTCGCGGAAATTAAAACTAGATATATTGTTTTCATTTTCACAAAAAGATCTTCTGTCTCTTCGTAAGAGATGCTTTGTAAATATTGCACAATCGTCTTTTTACAGCTATAATAATTTAATTTATAGATGAAATCAGAAGTTACGAGAACATTGGTCTTTAGGATTTTTTTATTCATTTGATGACATAATTTGGCTGTTAGGTTATTTTAATGGGGAGGAGCTTATGGCTAAGTAGTAATAGCCGCACCAATCGATCTTCTAGGTTAAGCAACGCCTGCCGAGGTTGGTCTGTAGATGGGTGACCATCTTAACATATCGATCAAAACAACAGAAATGCATGGCCTTTAAAAATTGCGTTGTATTTGTTTTTAACGTATTAGAATATTTTTAATGGAAGGGATTCCACACTGGGACTGCGTACTCCAACAGATCTGCGGGCGTACCATGACGTGTTAAAACGTGAGTCTTTCGAGCGAGAAAAAGGGATGGAGCTATATAGAGTATATAACTCTATCCCTCTTTCTCGCTCGGAAGACTCACGTTTTAAAACCTCATGGTACGCCTGCTGACCAAAGTTTTATATAGATACAAATAATAAGGGCGTTTAAATTTAAATGAACAAATATATGCAAGCATAATACTCGTAATTTGAATATATATCTAAATCAACGCACAGCCCAAACCACTGAACGGATCGGGCTGAAATTTGGCATGCAGGTAGATATTATGACGTAGGCATACGCTAAGAAAGGATTTTTGAAAATTCGTCCCCTAAGGGGGTGAAAAAGGGGTTAACATTTTGTATGGAACTCCACGCGAACGAAGTCATAAGGGGCATAAGCTAGTTCAGTCATATAATCGAGTGACTATTACGTTGTAAATGCAGACTGCGACGCAGACAGTGGCAATAACACCATCCGTCAACTTGGCAACGTCTGCCGGCGTATATCATGATGCCGTGCGTTTAAGAGCGTATACGCCAAACGGCATTTCATACAAATTTTCAAGTCACTATTTTGCGAAATGACTGAACCGATTGTAATGAAACTTCACACACGTAAGCAGGATATATAGGTCTCAAAAAAATAGTTAAAACATTTTCGAAATGTCTTATTAAAAAAAAGATAAGGGTCTAATTTAACTGTTTCACTTATCTTTAGCAACATGATACGTATAAATGGTCTAATTTAACTGTAACACTATTTTCAACTAACTTTTTAGACCTATGTATCCGGCTTACATGTGTGAAGTTTCATTAAAATCGGTTCAGTCATTTCGGAAAATAACTACTTCAAAATTTGTATGAAATACCGTTTGGCGTATACGCTGTTAACGAGTTTGCGAGCCATTGTACGAGTAGTGTTGTACCACGATGTGATCTTAGAACGTTCAGCACGAGATTGGGTAAATGCTTTGAAATATAGAAAAATATTTCAAGTTTGAAGTGTTTATTGCAATCCACAATGTACATATACAGGTGGTAGGTAAATCAGCGGGGAAAAGCAGGTTTCCATATAAACCTTTGCCGTGCACTCTGACATTCCACGTTACTATTATTACTTCAATCACAACGCTTGACATAATTTAACCTAACCTATTCCTAGCACTATATAAACGCACGCTTGCACCACCACGAGCTCGATAAGTGCCCGTCCATTAAATATTGCAGTAATTACAGCTACACGGGTCCGTTTCCAAGGTTAAGCAACGCTTGCTTAGGATGGGCTGGAATGTGTAGCCCATCCAAGACGTCTCCAAAGTACGGTAAGCTGTTGATCCCGGATTATTTGTACACGTTTGGGTATTTTTGGTAGGTACTCGTACCTAATTACAAGACTGCCCAAAAACAGGAGTGTTATGTTTTCAGAGTTTATGTATGTATGTATGTGAGTTTCTTTATTCCACTATAACTTCTTAACAGCTTAACCGATATCAATGTATTTGTGTGGTATCGTTAGAAGCGTGGATTTCCGGTTATTCCCGGTAAAAAAGGCTTGTGAACATTAAAAAAAATAAAAAGTGCGAGCCATGGTTCATCTATACTAATATTATAAAGCTGAAGCGTTTGTTTGTTTGAACGCGCTAATCTCAGGAACTACTGGTCCGATTTGAAAAAATCTTTCAGTGTTAGATAGCCCATTTATCGAGGAAAGCTATAGGCTATATTTTATCTCCATATTCCTACGGAACGGGAACTACGCGGGTGAAACCGCGAGGCGCTGCTAGTAAATAATAAAAAAAAAACAAAATATTTGGTTTTCATGAAAATTAGACTAAATATAATATAATTGTCTAAAACTTACAAAAAGGTATGAAATAAAAAACAAATAATTAAAAAAAAAACACGCCTGCCATGTCAAAAAGACAACCAAAAAAAAGACAAGATAATAATCTTTTCATTGCAGTCGGGGGACCTTTAAAGAAAGTTTTTCAATTTTTTCAAACTAATTTCTAGGAGATTGTGGATAAATAATACCAGCAGTACGGTTCGATCTTTTAGGAGATGCAATACTAGCCAAGGTACAATACATATCGACTAGTCGTCGTGTCTCGGAAATTTGTCTTGGCTGTCATTTGTAGATCTTCGGCAGTCGTTATGCGTTTTAAAAGCAAGAAAATCTGACACCAGTCTTGCCAAGGGATATCGTGATTGGCTATCACGACCTAGCGGTCCTAGGTTGTGGAGTTCTCATAGGCAGTAACTCCATGTAAAATACCAGTATTCAGCTGCATCTCGTTGGACTGGAAGCCAATCCTAACATTGTTTGTGCACTGTCTTCGTCACTGCGCAATGACTTCTCCCGCTCTGGGCGGAGCGGAAGGGAGTGTCAGACTCTTACTGACTAAAACCCACCCGTGTTTCTCCTAATGCCCGCTGCGTTCCAAGATCACAGTGACTCTTTCGAACAAATTCCACGACTACTAAGTAACAGTGGACGCTCGACTTATTTACTGTGCAAAATAACTGTGTATTTTTTTATAGTGAAATGGTTTTGCTCTTGACTCTAGTCTAGGTCTCAGGTGACAGAGACAAAGTTGACGATGGAATGAGCTTACCCAGAAGAAGCCTGTTCACTCTGACTTTGAAGAGATTAGAATTGAACGCGATCGGAAACACAGACGCAGGCAGAGAGTTCCCCCGAGTCGAGGGCGCGTCGTGTTCCACGCGCGCCTCAAAGAGCCGTCAGCAACAAAGATGGGGCCCCATAGGGTCAGTGCCTGCTAGGGTTGCAGAATTTGTTCGAAAGAGTCACCGCGGCCCTGGAACGCAAAGGGCACAAGCAGGAACACGGGTGGGTTTTAGTCAGTAAGAGTATGACACTCCCTTCCGCTCAGCCCAGAGCGGGAGAAGTTATTTGATGATTTCCCATCCAGAAAAAAAAAGGCAGAGGGTTCCACTCCTTTGCTTTGTATTATTACTGGGTACCGTTAATAACTCTGTTGTATTATTGTGTAGGTACAGTTAATACCTGTGTAGTATAGTATAACCTTGAAGGAGTCGAATTATAACGGCTACGTTTGATGGCTACATTTTTGATGGCTGTTACTTTAAAATGGATTGGATCTATGCCAGAACTATGAATTTAATGGAGAAGGTCCATTTGGAAATAATAGCGTAGGTTTTTATAACAACTCACGCCTATATTCTCGTGTGTAAAGTTGTTTCGTAACCATATTTTTGCCACTAATATGTAATTCCTGTGTTATAAGTGGCAGACCTTCTTTTTCTGGTTTGGAAATTATCAAATGACTTCTGCCGCTCTGGGTGGAGCGTAAGAGACTATCAGACTACTGATTAAAACCCACCCATGCAGAGTGCCTTTTGCGTTCCAGGGCCGCGGTGACTCTTACAAACAAATTCCTGTATCCTAACAGGCACTGACTTTATGGGGCCCCGTCTTCTTTGCTGACATCTCTCTGAGGCGCGCGTGGAACCCGACGGGCCGTCGAACTGGGATAAGTGGCGGAGTATCGTTAAACAGGCTTAAGTCAAAACTCACTTAGAAAATACCAATCATGCTTTTTCCGGCCTGAATAAAAAATTATAACTTGATAGTCAGTAGTTGATTAAAATTAACACCAGTTGACCCGCAAAACTTCGTCTGCGTTACATCTGTGAGGGAAAAAAGAACGTTTTTAAAACATTTTCCATTGATGCTTGATGCTCCGCTAATATTGGTGGAACCAGTAGTTCCTGAGAGCACTTGCAACCAAACAAACATAAATATAGTATGCTGTGCGTGGCGCCAGCGCTACTGGCCAACTGGTGTCAAATACGAGAAGCTCAGATAGCAGACATTTTGGGCAGGGTTGCCTCGTTTGGTAAGCGGAGATAAATGATACGAATGACAGAACTGCTGTGGATATACTGCGGTTATTATTTTGCAAATATTAAGGGTTATTGAGATATTAGAGCAGTGGTGGCCGAGTGGTAATGGCCCCGACCTTGTGTAATTTTATCTTCATCACCACTGCTCTCAAAACGGTAAAGGAAAACATCGTGAGGAAACCGGCATGTCCTAGAACCAAAAATTCGACGACATATGACATTCACCAACCCGCATTGTGCTATGTGCTGGTTATTGTGCTCACAGCCTTTTCAAAGAAATATCGAAACGGCTGGTTGACACTTCCCGTGACCCAAGAGCTGGCTTTTACTTTAGCCAGAGGCCTTGCTATTCAACGTGGCAATGCCGTTCGTCTCCTATCTTTTTATCCCCGTATTCCCACGGAAACGGGAATTACGCGGGTGTAACCGCGGGGCGCTGCTAGTTCGTAATAAGTTTCCAAGTTTAGATTTTCATTTATGAACCTTCTGATTTAACTTTTCATGGTAAACCGTCTCGCCTATAGTGTGACCATGAAATGTTTGAGTACAAAAAAATATTTATAAGTACATAAATATTTTTCGGGCGTGACCTGAGGACGTTGATCGCTCAGCAGTTAACATAATGATTTATAAGAATTAAACCAGCTTGAACTCTGAGTAATTGAAATGTGAATCAATATTTTTGTTAGGTATACTTTTGGGCTTTGTTGATTGGCTTATTTTTTGGAAAGCCGTGAGGTATTTTTCCGTTTGTACATGGCAAGCCATGCGTTAAATTAATGAGAAGAAGTATTTGTTCCACGTTTTCGATTGTAAGTAGTTTATGTGTAAAACATCTTCGTTCTTGTAGTAGATATGATTTTATAAATAAATGTAAGACTTTCCTGCCTATTTCTTCGATAAAAGCCAAACTGTTGACACTCGGAAAGTAAAAGAAAAGTTGCTTGTTGTTATTTAAATACCAGTCTAGTACTAGATATCTACGCCCGCGGCAGTGTGTCAGCCAAGTTCGCGAAGCAAATCGGGCGTGCGTTATATTTTGACACGAACTATTTAGTCCCATAGTCGAGTCACATTATAAAGTGGGGAAGAACATAACAATACTTCTTTTAAAGCAATAGCGCGTAGAAATATGGCGTTGTGTATGATATGACCATGATTTAAGGAACTTGGAAATAACTTGGCTGGTTTACAATTAGGTATTTCGACTCCCAAAAAAGGACTTCGGAGGATCTCTAAATCCTCCGAAATCCTTTTTTGGAAGTCGGCTTTTTTGGAATAAAATCAGCAGTTCCTTACATCTAAATATATACATATAACTCAAAAGTGACTGACTGACTGATATAGTGATCTATCAACGCACAGCTCAAACCACTGAACGGATCGGGCTGAAATTTGGCATGCAGGTAGATTTTATGACGTAGGTATCCGCTAAGAGAGGATTTTGATTTTAATTCTACCCCTAAGGGGATAAAATAGGGGATGAAACTTTGTATGAAACTTTGTCAATTTTAAACCGATCGGGCTGAGAGTTTCAAAATCGGGGGTAAAGTAACTATTCCACTCGGACGAAGTCGCGGGCAGAAGCTAGTTTATGTTCATATAACTAATCAAAATGTAGGGAACAGCTGACATTTTTTTATGCGATTTTATTTTTGGTCCCGTATTAAAAGTTGTTCATAATGATACTCATCATTATGAACAACTTTTAAAATGGGACCACAATGATCCCTTAAGAGGTTGTTGGTGTTTTTCAAATAACTCTGTATATACGTACATATGTAGATGCCTCATATAAGCTATTATCTAAAAGTGCAGCTTAAATCTATGAACAAAACCGTACATCACAGATTATCAGCAATATTAATTATTGTGATTTAATAGGAAGTGTTTATGAGTAATGCGACTTAATTGTAGCTTGAACGTATGCCAAACTATTCGGCATTGACTGCTTCATGCTCCATTTAACTGGTGAAGAAAGTGATATGGTTTCTTATGTGGAATTTGTTTGCCAAGTGCTTGTAGATGTGAAATGCAGCGAGGTAGGTTTTGTATAGTTATTGTAAAAAGGTGCTTATTACTTACTAACAGCGGCCCGCGGTTTCATCCGAGTTGTTCCCATTCCCGTGGCAATACGGGGATAAAATAGCATATGACACTCCACAATAACGTAGCTTTCTATTGGTGAAATAATTTTGAAAATCGGTTCAGTAGATCCAGAGATTACCCCTTACAATATCACAAACTCACAACCTCACAAACGTTACTTCTTTATAATATTAGTATAGACTAGCGACCCGCCCTGGCTTCGCATGGGTACATTGCTCTTGAAAAATATACTACAGAATGTCTTTATATACAACGTAAATAAGCCATTATATCTCGTAAAAAGTAAAGGATAAAAAATGGTTATTGTGAGTTATCCCTAAGAGATAGAGATATATCATCCTGAACTTTTTTGTAGACCTTTTTAATGTGTACAATACTGTAGTACATTATTTTAATCTAACACGTAGGATTCAGCCAGCGTTTGCAATGGAAGAGCAAAACAATGTGTTTATCTGCATCAAAATCCGTTGCGTAGTTTTAAAGATCTAAGCATACCTATGTACATAGGGACAGCCAGACAGAGGGAAGCGACGTTGTTTTATACTATGTAGTGATGATTACTTATGCTCCAGTATAAGCATAATCAGCCTTTTAATGTTCCCACTGCTGGGACACAGGCCTCCTCTCTAGGAGAGGGAATGGGTCGCAATTCACCACGCGGGCCCATTGCGGGTTGGTGAATGTCACATGTCTTTGAATGCCCCAGTGGGACTTTTCAAATGTAGGTACTCCATCGCTTTTAGGTAAACGTTCGCTTGTTGCGGAATTTGTTCGAAAGAGTCACCGCGGCCCTGGAACGCAAAGGGCTTAAGAAGGATCACGGGTGGGATTTAGTCAGTAAGAGTCTGACACTCCCTTCCGCTCCGTCTAGAGCGGGAGAAGTCATTTGATGATTTCCCATCCAAAAAAAACGGTAAATGTTCGCTTATGTCAAATCTTTTGGAATAAAAATAGGTTTTCCATTTTTGCCATCAGATGGCGCTTATTCAGTTTTAAACTCGGGTTTTAAACAGATTGTCGTATAAGCTAATTTGATCGAATTTACGTTTCAAAACTCGCACAAGTCACGTATCAGAAATCAAGGACGATAATTCAAGAATATACCTATTTATAATAAGCGTGTCATTATTACTGGTGGATTTTTGGGCACAAAACTTCTTTACTCAACTACTACTGTTATTGATAAATGATAAAAATAAATAAATGATATTTATTTTTTAAGTAGGTTAAACATAATACTTTTACACGTCCAATATTTCTGGTAATTTTAAGCTAGTTGAAGCTACAACTGAACTATCATTATTTACACAGTATTATTTATTTTTTTAATTTTATGTATCAAATAATTGCGTTGGAGCGTCATCTTTAAATCAGTATTTCTTTCTCTGGTCAGTCATTTATATCTCAAAATCGTGGTCAGGACGGGGTGTGAGTTTGGAACCGACAAATTGTCTTTACCGATTTCTTTAATTGGCAATATTACCTATTATTTTTTCTTCTTCGCTCTTGACAGAACGGTAGTTGTCACTATGAATACTGTCAAATCATTGGTGTCGTTATAGGGAACGTGCACGGCGTAGACTATGCCATCTAGTGTTGCAAATCTGAAACTTTTACGTTGTAAATATTTGACTTGTGCTGCCACCTATACTTCCTGCACCCTCCGTTTAAGGGAACGTGCACGAAGTAGACTGAGCCTTCTAGCGTTGCAAATTTGAAACTTACACGTAAAATATACTTGACATTGACGCGTCTGTGCTGCCATCTATAGTTTCTGCACGTTCCCTATAATCACCTTACAATCTTTTTTTCATCTAGGTCTGTTACAAGATAGCCTAGCGCATACAACCGCGGTTTTAATGTGACTGGTACCTTATCGATGACCTCCCACGCGGTTGTCTACCCTTCACTCTAGTTTGGGAAGCAGTTCAGAGTATATTCTTGACTAAGAAATATTCCAGATTTCTGGCCAAAATACCGTAGATAGTAAACAATACGTAAATCCCACACGCAAAGACAGTCCGCTATAAAAAATTGTAAACATTGGCACGGATTTGTGTCGCGTTGTCGCTGTCACGTTGTGGACATTCCACAGTTTTTAGTCATTATACGTTAGCATGCATGTTTGTGGAACTGTGACTTTTCTAGTTTAGTAAACGATTGGCGTATTGCCTGATTGGTGAAATTTTGTGCTATGAGTTGTTGGGATTTTGATTATTGTGTAATTAGTCTAGATATAGGCTCAGAAGAAGACGTCTCGGGCGTCGGGAGTTGTAAAGCGATCCCTAGCCAATGTAGGCTAGGGCTTGCGGACGGCGAGCTTTGGGCGTCTCGCCGTCCGATAACAACAAGGTCCAGGTCTACGGCGCGTTGTGTTCTACGCGCGCCTCAAATAGATGCTGATAGTAGTCGGGTAGAGGCTGCCGGAATGTGGATTTGTTCGAAAGAGTCATCGCGGTCCCGGAACGTGGCGGGCATTAGGGGGAACAAGGATGGGTTTTAGCCAGTAAGAGTCTGGTACTCCCTTCCGATCCGCCCAGAGTGGAAGAAGTAATTTAATTATTCATTTCCTAATATTTGTATAGTAACTTTTGCGCTTTCGTTAGTCCCTCTATCTGTAGGCTAAATTGTAAAGTTTGTGGTATTATAATTGTATTGTAAATTAACTTGTATGAAAACTCGTTTCTAAGATTATTATTTTTTTAATTAAGATTACAATTAGTTAAATGTATATACGATATTTTGATTATTTCATCTTTGTGATTTATTATTTATAGATTGACTATAGATAAAAATTTGGCCCAGTTGGTGTTTGTATCACTTTACTAGGCAAAATAAAGTCTTTGACATTGTACACAATTCTCTTTAAACTATAGTATATACAGTTGGATCCGCTTATAATGACATCGAAGGGAAGTGAAAAATACGTCATAATAAGCGGACGTCATAAAAAGCGTAATAAAGCGTGCGTAGCGTGTAAAGCGTAGCGTAGGAACTAAGCTAATTTCCATCTTTGTTAGGTATTTTGGAAGGACTTTAGAATAGCGGTTGTGAAAATTTGTACTTTTGAGGCGGGGGGAGGGGGGAGGGAGGGGAGGAGATCCCATCCCAGCAAAAATAAAGTTTAGGAAATGCATAGTTTTTTTTTAAATATTTTTTAAAAATGTCATTTTGAGGTTATATTTGTAATTTTTTTGATACTATTTACCTGATTTAAAGGTGAATAACTGCATTCCCCTCTCTCCTATGGCCCTAGTCGCCGGAAGACCAGTCGACGGAGCCCCGCTTCGCGGGGCTCCTACTTCTGAGTGGTTTAAAAAAAAATAACCACGAAGGAGATGGCGGGGTCTGTCCCCGCCATCTCCTTCTAACCTAAATCTATCCAAGTCGGGGTGCCCCTAAGTCCCATCATCGAAACGCGAGTACAAACATTGAAACTATTGAAAGACATAACAGAAAGAAAAAAAAAATGTTTGCCCATATATGTATAACGTTTCATTTCACCTTTATCAGATACCATATGAAAATAATAAGTCGTCGTAATAAATGGTCACAAAATAATTTTTAAAATAGTTATTCAAACAAAACAAAACTGAAATCACTGACTAGTTGTTAAATACTACTAAAATATCACAAAAGAACGTGAATAAAAGAAAAATAAAAAAATATGCGTCAACTTTTTGTGTGCTAAATCAAAACGCATTATTAAAAACTAACTAAAATAGCAACACCTTTTTTTTTTTTTTTTTTTCTGGATGGGAAATCATCAAATGACCCCTCCCGCCCTGGGTGGAGCGGTAGGGAGTGTCAGACTTTTACTGACTAAAACCCACCCGTGATCCTTCTTGTGCCCTATGCGTTCCAGGGCCGCGGTAAATCTTTCGAAAAAATTCCGCAACCCTAGCAGGCACCGACCCTATGGGGTCCCGTCGTTGGTGCTGACGGCTCCTTCGGCGCGCGTGGAACACAACAAAATAGCAACACCTGCTGTCAAAGTTACGTCAAAAGCGACAAAATAGTCCAAATTAGAGGTTAATTTTGCAAAGTTTGATATTTTTTATTTCAAAAAGTATTTATTTCCTAAACTTGAAACTTTGTGAGATTGTTAAGAATAATAAGTACTTTGCACAAAAAAATATGAAGACTCTACACGGTATCCGTTATTCTAAAGTCGAGCCGGTATTTTTTGCAATAAGTAGATAAACAAAAAATTGTATATTGATAGTCGTAGATAAATCAAAACAAAGTGAGGAACAAATTCGGTATCACGTCCCCAATTATGTTTGGTTTTAGTAATGACCAAACATCTGAAAAATAGGTCATAATAAGCGATATGTCAATAAACGGAGTCATTATATTCGCACGTTTTTTAAAGAATTTAATATGAAAACCAAAATGAGCTCTGTTTTACTTCATATTAAGCGGTTGGTCATTATAAGCGGCGTCATTATAAACGGATTTCACTATATATACTTACAATCAGAACTATTTCACTACGTAAGCCTAAAAATATAGCATCAAATTCTTTATAGGCAAACTACACAATGCATAATACAGATTTATAAATATATGTTGAGACTCAAAAATTATTGTTGACGGCAATATTTTCAGTTATTATGTGTGAGTTTTACTACCATTTCGCAAATAAGAAGTTTCATTTCTGGTCAGGAACTGAGTATAACTTTACACATTATGAAACCGCGCCCCAAAACCTTATTTTACACTGGCGTGCAAATGAAGTGGCTCTCCACATCTGCACTGCAGTGTAAATGGAGTATTCTTTAGTGAACCTTTTAGAGTTCTGCGTCTCGTTTTTAATTCAAAGGGTCGTTTTCTTTATATGCTGGTGGTTTTTATTTAACCGATTGCGTCAGTCCAAAATGTCGTCAATGTTTTGCGTAACAGTATTATTAATTCCTGTTGTGTTTTGACAGTACTAGGGTAGAGGGAATATTTTGCCCTCCAGTGGAGCAGGCTAGTTTGATTAGTTTAAAAAAAACTTTACCATCAATGTACATAAATCTTATCCTACTTCCCGTATACTTTATTCTACTTCCACCCCCTCTTCACCCCCAGGGCAAACGAGTGATATACATCCACACAACCCGGGGGTTGAACGGGGTGTAATGAATGCATCTGGAACGCGCCTCGGTACTACATACAAATACACACGCTTTTATTTTAATACCCTCATTATGTGGGGTTAAATTAATTAAAATATGGACTACGTATTTATAACACCTATGTTTTTGCTATTTGGTAGGGTTGTTCGGTAATTATTTTATGATATGGGATTCAAACTCAATTGTTTATAAAATATATAATAATAATAATCTTTTTAATAAAGATTATTATTTAAAAATACAATAAGTTTTATCAATTAATCATCATCCGTCAGCCTCCGTAAGACTGGATCCAGATTTATTGGCGTCTGACAATCCGTAACGACTGCCAAAAATCTACTGATGAAAGTCGGGTACCAATCGCTTAACGTACTTTCTGAGGCACGGAGGAGTCCGAGACTCCTCCGTGACCTATTTAAGGTCACCCATCCATAGACCGACCTTGGCAAGCGTACCTTAACCTTACAGATCGATATGCGCGGCTATTATTCTTTAGCTACGAGCGCCTCAATTTTATCAATGAAGTAGCATTCTGCGGTTTCACCCACGTATTTTCCGTTCCCGTGGGTATATGGGGATAAAATATAGCCTTTGTCACCCAGGGATAGTGTAGCTTTCCGATAGTGAAAGAAATTTTCAAAACGGTTCAGTGGTTTCGGAGCCTATACAATACAAACAAACAAACAAATCTTTCCTCTTTATAATATTAGTAATAGATATAAAACCTTAATGAAAACCAGAAGATTATGGAACGATTTTTGTAAAAATAAACATTTCTGATATTTTGTATTATTGTTGATAGACATCGAACATAAAAAATTTACACACTAATTCGCGTTTGACGACTATATCATGCTTTGATTTGGGCGACGATGGCTTACGCTTGCCTGGTACAAAGCTACTGATTCCCGACTTACATGACATAATCAACCTTTTAACGTTCCCACTGCTGGGACACAGGCCTACTCTCTAGCAGAGGGAATGGGCCGTAATCCACCACGCGGGCCCAGTGCGGGTTGGTGAATGTCACATGTCTTCGAATTTTTGGTTCTAGGACATGCTGGTTTCCTCACGATATTCTCCTTCACCGTTTTGAGAGCAGTGGTGATGAAATGAATTACACAAAGTAATGCGCCTGGCTGGGTTTGAACCTTTTTTTTTCCTTCTGGATGGGAAATCATCAAATGACTTCTCCCGCTCTGGGCGGAGCGGAAGGGAGTGTCAGACTCTTACTGACTCAAACCCACCCGTGATCCTTCTTGTGCCCTTTGCGTTCCAGGGCCGCGGTGACTCTTTCGAACAAATTTGCCCTATGGGGCCCCGTCTACGTTGCTGACGGCTCTTTGAGGCGCGCGTGGAACACAACGCGCCGTCGACTCGGGCCTGGTTGCTATCGGACGGCGAGCCACCCATAGCTCGCCATACGCAGGCCCGCGCCTACGGTGGCCGGGAATCACCCTGCGTTTCCCGACGCCGGGGCGTCTTCTTCTGTTGCGGCGGCTGGGGCGTGAGGTTTCCCTCTCACGCACGCGTTCCGCCTCCTCCTTCGCTAGCATTACTGGTTCGCAGAAGGAGGCGACCGCTTCCCATGCCTCCTTGCTCCGGACCATGGCTTGAAGCTGGGTTTGAACCAGCGACTTACAATTCGTAAGTCGGGGTCGTTACTTTTTTTTAAATAACTGGCCTGAATTGTGTTTGATTTATATAATGTTACTAACCATGGCTCAAGGGAACTTCTGGCAATAAAAAGTCAAAGAAGCTTGACCTCTGTGCAATTTTGAACATCCTCTTTTTTATGGATGGTAAATCATCAAATGATTTTTTCTGCTCTGGGCGTAGCGGATGGCTAAAACCCATCTGTGTTCCTCCTAATGCTATTTGCTTTAGATTTAGATTGTTCAAAATTACGCAACCTAAATCTTAGACATAGTTTTAATGAGTCCAGATAAGCTTTTCTAATCACATGTGCTAAATTCTGAAGAAACCTCGAATCTCCAAGCATTAGAAATTAATGGCTTATGTCCTGTCTCAGTGAAGCGTTTCCTTAATCCAACGTTTATGCTAACTGGATTAGGTATTTACTTGTCAATGAATCGACGCTATTAGTAGGTACATATTTACGCGATTCGGCCGCTGAGTCTCGTCCGATCCGGCCGAGACAGGAATTTCATTTTGTCTAAATATATATAACTCAAAAGTGACTAACTGACTGACATAGTGATCTATCAACGCACAGCCCAAACCACTGAACGGATCGGGCTGAATCTAAATATATATAACTCAAAAGTGACTGACTGACTGACATAGTGATCTACCAACGCACAGCCCAAACCACTAAACGGATCGGGCTGAAATTTGGCATGCAGGTAGATGTTATGACGTAGGCATCCGCTAAGAAAGCATAAAAGCATAATCAGCTTTTTGATGTTCCCACTGCTAGGACACAGGCCTCCTCTCTAGGAGAGGGAATGGGCCGAAATCCACCACGCGGAGGATTTTGTAAAGTTTGTATGAAACTTTGTCAATTTTAAACCGATCGGGCTGAGAGTTTCAAAATCGGGGGTAAAGAGTAACTATTCCACGCGGACGAAGTCGCGGGCAGAAGCTAGTTATTAATATTTTTGAGAGGTGTTAGGAGGTATATTATTAAAGTAAAAGTCAGGGAATTGGTAGAAAGAGATAAAGTGTAATATACAATTGACAACAATCAACAGTAAACATGATAAATCACAATAATCAGTCTAGCATAGCTACCTAACTGAGAAATTGATTACTGTTTTTCATTAAAATTCCAGCAAAATAATTGGATTTTTCAATTAGCAATAACATTCTATTGGAAATGAGAATTTAATTTCTATACCTACCAATAACTATAGCAAATTAAGAACTTGAATTTGTTATACGATAACAAAACCTTTGATCTATAATATAGAGCTCAATTCCGATTAAAGTAGGATTTGATTTATGACCTTTTGAATACATTATGCCAATGCAAAACTGGTCTTATCGCGATGGATTTTAGGTGGATATTTGTGTAAGCGTGTTAAATTCAGTCCCCAGTCGGATTGCTCTAGTTGCATTCATTACACCGTCGAACAGGGAATTGGCGAGATATTACGTTAGGGACGGGGGTTCGATTTCCGGTTCGTGACGTCACAGATTGGGAATATTGATCCGTTTACTGTGTTTTGTTATTTCTTAGTGGATGTATTTTGTTCATTTAGGTTGAAAGGAAACGAGGGCTGCCTTTATGGGCTTCGACTGTTATGAAGCGAGAAATTCTAAATTCTAGAAAATGTTACGTTTTTCTTGTTATGTAGTTTTGGTATTCCTTCTTTATATTGAAAAGTTATTTTGAAGTTAATAAATATGTAGAGTTTATTTGTTTGTTTGTTTGAACGCACTTATCTCAGGAATACCGATTTGAAAAAACCTTTCAGTGTTAGACAGCCCATTTATTGAAGAAGCCTACAGGCTCTATATCATCACGCTAAGACTAATAACAGCGGAGCATCATTGAAAAATTCGCAAGAATAATTTATCTCTCTTTTGTGACGCAAACGAAGTTACGTGGGTCACCCAGTTCAAAATATAAAGATCAAAATAAGCCAGTGGCAGTTAAAAGATGACAAGTCTCAACTGACGGCGCCCGTTCACGAACATGACGCGTGTATCGGCAGCATTCAGCTCAACGACTTTGAAAGGAACTGAATGATCCAACACACGCGCCACCATCAGCGAGACTTTTGTGTGAGAATGTCATGCTCTCAACTGCCATGTTCGTTCAAGTCTTCGGGCTGGTCTCAGCAACATTGAGTTTCAAAATTCAAAGCATTTATTTCAATTAAACCCTTTACAGGCACTTTTGAATTGTCAAGTCGAAAGAGGTGAAGCTATCTGCACGTTCCAAAGCGTAGATCTCTATGGAGAAGAACGTGCAAGTAACTCCACGGACACTTTTTTAAATCATGTTCTGTATTACATAACTTTTGTTACATCCTTTGGTGATTCTATATGTGAGGACAATGCAAAGAAAAAAAAAAAAGGAAACTATGAAAACAATTCAAAGTATCTCACTATGTGTATAATAAAACGAGAATGGATATCGATTGTTTGCATAAATATTTATATCGTTATAGCGTCCTTGCTTTAAAGTAAATAGCGCATGTAACTTCTTGCCACTGTTCTAAGGTTTCTCAACTGTAAAGAATCCATAGAATGGTCTCATTATTGTTATGAATAACTTCGACTTGTTCCCTTTTACAACAATAGCCTGTAACTTTCATGTTTTGAAGGCCTAGAAGCAAACACGGCCATTTTCTGTTCCTAATTATAAACTGTTGATCGAAGTAGGTACGATGTAGCTCAGGAGGGATTGTTCAGTTTTGTTAATTATTTTGCTCAAAACATTTTGATGTTTGGTGAAATAATTATTTATGTTGCGATGTTCTTCAAATGCTAGGTTAGGTAGTTCGTACAATGTTTCTTTTGCTTAGAAACAAAAGAAACTTATATAATTAATTGACTGGAAATATGTGACGTCACAAGTAGGTACGTGATAGCCATTCATCTCACGTATTTTTTTCAATACAAGCAATATTGAAATGGTTCTATAGGGAACGTGCACGGCGTAGACTATGCCATCTAGTGTTGCAAATTTGAAACTTATGCGTTGTAAATAAACACATCAAAAGTATCTAGGGATCAACATATATTTTTGCAATAACTTTCCTCCTGATTGATATTAATTAAAATTTTCTTTAAGGATTCATCAAATAAAGTGTTTTCGTTTGTCACAGTAACGATAAACCAAGTCACCTTTGCATTAATAAAGAAATTTGCCATTTTCCTAATAAAGGGATTTTTGACATTTGAACCACTAACATTAAAGTTCGAAAAAAAGACTGAAATAACAGTTTTCTTTAAAATTTTATTGGGTAACTTAAACAATTAATAATCCGTGTTTCTACCGCGAACACTAACAACACAAGAACATCGGTTTGGCATACTCAAAATGAGTTCATCCAAATCACGCTGTGGAATGGCCGCCCATGTTCGTTGCAACAACAAAAAAAGGTCTTCTTGCGACTGGATACCCTCCATATTCGGCAGAGCTCTTCTCTGTAGCATATCCCATGCATGCTCAATCGGGTTCAAGTCTGGCGACTGAGCAGGCCAGGGCAGGACATTGATGTTAGCTGCGGCGAGAGTCTGTCTTACAACTCTTGCGGTGTGCGGTCGTGCATTATCATGCATTAACTGAAATAAGGGACCGATTTGCACTTGTAGAGGAACGATGACGTCTGATACAATCGTCTCAGCATAAATTTGAGCGTTGAGGTTGCCTCTGATCCAAATCAACTCAGTTCTTCCGCCGATCCAAATACCCGCCCATACTATGATGGTTCCACCACTATAAGGATGGACTTCCTGGCAGGATTTTAATCGCTGTTGGCGTCCAGGGGTTCTCCAGTGTCGTATACGTCTTGTATCCGGTCTCATACCAAAACGAGACTCATCAGAAAAGCACACGAAACGCCATTGTTCTTCTGCCCAATTTCTGTGTTCAAGAGCCCATTGATATCGAATCCTACGATTGTGCATTGCTATAGGTGGTACCCGTAGCGGTCTTCGGGAATGAAGGTTCACTTCATGCAAGCGGTTTCTGACTGTTTGGTCGCTAATTAAGTTCCCTGAAGAGTGATGAAGCCTCACGGCTAACATCATGGCGGTTATTGTTGGAGCTCTTCGAGTTAAGATTTGAATGTATCGGTCTTGTCTCCGTGTGGTGCAGCGATACCGTCCTCCATGGCGCTCAGCCAAGGTAAGCGAAGAGCTCTGCCGAATATGGAGGGTATCCAGTCGCAAGAAGACCTTTTTTTGTTGTTGCAACGAACATGGGCGGCCATTCCACAGCGTGATTTGGATGAACTCATTTTGAGTATGCCAAACCGATGTTCTTGTGTTGTTAGTGTTCGCGGTAGAAACACGGATTATTAATTGTTTAAGTTACCCAATAAAATTTTAAAGAAAACTGTTATTTCAGTCTTTTTTTCGAACTTTAATGTTAGTGGTTCAAATGTCAAAAATCCCTTTATTAGGAGAATGGCAAATTTCTTTATTAATGCAAAGGTGACTTGGTTTATCGTTACTGTGACAAACGAAAACACTTTATTTGATGAATCCTTAAAGAAAATTTTAATTAATATCAATCAGGAGAAAAGTTATTGCAAAAATATATGTTGATCCCTAGATACTTTTGATGTGTTTATTTGACCTGTGCTGCCACCTATACCTCTTGCACCCTCCGTTTAGGGGAACATGCACGAAGTAGACTGTGCCATCTAGCGTTGCAAATTTGAAACTTATAAGTATTGACGTTTCTGTGCTGCCACCTACCGTTTCTGCACGTTCCCTATTCTATTCTATTTTTTTTATTGGCTATGTTACCGATGTCGACAATTAAACCAATGTCAACTGTGCTATGGAAAGACGTGTAAAACAAAAGACAACAAACAAAGATTTTAAAAATAAAGTAATTGTTCGAAATGTATTCGAAAATTGAATTCGGTTCAGTCGCTCTTCGCTCAGAAAATAAACAATCTAAGGTAGAGGTGATACTGTAGCTTATCAAACATGTAACATAATTAATTTAAATAATATATGAAATTTAAATAATATATGAAATAAAAAAGCAAAATGTTTTGGCGCCCAAGAGTTTGTCGAACAAGCTTGTCGAACTTTTTCTGATATCAGTAATCAGTTCACATGACCTTTATTTTTGTCAAAAAATCAGTTTTGCCCTATTTACGTGGCAATGCTGCTGGTGTTCTGGGCACTTTTACCATTGACAAAGTAACTATATTTTTAGAGATAAAAGGTTTTAGTCTTGGTTTTTTAAAATAAATCTAAGTATATAATTATTTTTTTTAGTTCTTAATTAAAGCTTGAGTAAAGAAACAATACAATCTCAATAATAAAAATGTGCTGTAACAAATAATGTATTATGTTCATACCTTAAAACTCGACTATCCTGTTTCTATTAATACAATTGAAACGCAATTATTTCAAAACGGGGACATTCATCGTTATTGCAGTGGACCCCTCATATGTGTACAGGACTGTAGTATTATATTATCTGGGGTACAGGCCTATACATCATGTTGCGGAATTTGTTCGAAAGAGTTACCGCGGCCCTGGAACGCAAAGGGCACAAGAAGGATCACGGGTGGGTTTTAGTCAGTAAGAGTCTGACACTCCCTATCGCTCTACCCAGGGCGGGATCATTTGATGATTTCCCATCCAAAAAAAAAAGGCTCATACATCATTTATTATTACTATCAATCGCAACTGCAAACTGAGGCAGTTTGCCACTACTCGAAATACATCTTCAATAACATTTCAAAACCCCACCAAACACGCCAACATCACGTCCCAACCGCGAAATCGATCCAGTTATATTAAAAAATAGCTAAAAATATCACGAAATAGCTTCACAGTCGCTCCGTAGCCAGAATAACCTCGCCAATTAAGTTAAGCCTGGATTTAGGTCAACCGTTTACTGCTGCACCTGGTCTCTTGAGGGGTTGAACAACTCGCCCCTCACTTCGTTAAATACGGTGTCGCGTTTTAGGGTTAAAGTTTTGCTTTTTGCTGAGGATTTTCTGACAGTGAAGCGTGGAAGGAGTTCACTTGTTAAGTTGTTACTGTTTTGGTTTGAATAAGGTACAAGACTAATAAATCTAATTAGTCCGTCAGATAGATTTCCAAAAATATTGGACACGTATTTTTTTCTTTTTTCACATAGGTGAATAAAAACGAAGACAATACAGTGCGTTGAATACTCGTGTGACGTCACTACTCGATAGATTTTTTACGGAGGTAAATAAAAACGAAGACGATACGACGATGCGTTGAATACTCGTGTGACGTCACTACTCGATAGAATCGGATTCTTGGAGCTTTTTTTTATCTTCGTATTTTTTTTAGATTTCATAAAACGACGACGAATATTTTTTGAAAATCTATCTAACGGACTAATTAGATTTATTTATTCAAACACCCTATTGTGAGAGTTTGTTTTTCTGACTGAAACACTGTTTTTTTAATGTTTTAAGATCAGGCAAGAGTAGCTTCCGCAAAAGTATTCTTCAGAGTAAATGGTTGAATGACCGATGATGAATGAGGGTTGCCAGTACAAAGCAACATGTTTTCCTAATAAAAATCAATGGGAGTTTATCTAGTATGGCAACATTTGATCGTTCACGTCAAATTTTATCTGTCCTGTCAGTAAAACTGTTGTGTTATTGTGAATGTTTCATATAATATTCACAATTATTGCTACAACATCTGTCATAGTTTCACAGCTGCTCTAGCTTTTTTTTCTGGATGGGAAATCATCAAATGACTTCTCCCGCTCTGGGCGGAGCGGAAGGGAGTGTCAGACTCTTACCGACTAAAACCCACCCGTGATCCTTCTAGTGCCTTTTACGTTCCAGGGCCGCGGTGGCTCTTTCGAACATATTCTGCAACCAGCTGCTTCACCCTAAGTCAGTAGTTTGTTACGTCATGAAGGTGGTAACGGGTCATTTCTTTGCAAATTTTCAAATGGGTCGCCGTAAACTGGGACCACCCTTATTGACTTTATTAGGTACAACAAAAGTGACTCTTTCACTTCGGTTTTAGAAACTTGAGGAGATTCTTTGTTACTCTGCTTTTATGCAATTTTTCTTTTGACAAATCTTCCATCAGTTCTCAATCTTGAGCATCTTAATTTTTTTTTTAGTATGCAGGACAAACATAGTCTACACCCCGTTTTGACTTTGTTTTAAAAGACATTATTTTTATGTTTTTATTTTGGTGCTTACCTTAGGATTTTTACATTAATGCGTATGGAATATTGAGCTGCCAAATAAGAGAAATGCCGTGATAGTTGAAAAGCACGATAAACATGTAGACAACGGTATTGCATTATACAAACAATTGGTATTGTTTGTCAGACTTAATTTGTTGATGTCATTATTCTACCTACTCAAAACGTTTTACTTCTAAGGTAACAAAATCTTTACCCAATACACGCCACATAACACCCTTAATGCATTCACTTCCTTATTTAACAACCTTACACACCAACTTCTTAGTTATTTGTCTCAATTAATTACACCCCCAAAAAACCCCCAAACATTTGGTACCAGCATTGGCGATACATTTTATTTCCCTAAAAATATTTAAGGATAAGGAACACTCCGCCGGTCTGTTACGACAGGGGTGTAATTAATTACGTTTCACCCCTATTCCACCCGTGAGTGGGTGGTTCACCCCCAAGACAATAGAGGCTGGGTACAATTGTGAAACCCTTGAGTTTCATAGCTGTTATTTTGAAAGAGAATTTTGATTCGAGTTTCAGAAGAGATTATATAGCTTTGCCTATTATTTTTTTAAGGAATAAAGCTGTTTGTTTTGAGAGTTGTAAAAGGTAGCAGATAAATTGGACGAAATAATCATCATAATCATAATCAGCCTTTTAACGTTCCCACTGCTGAGACACAGGCCTCCTCTCTAGAAGAGGGAATGGGCCGTAATCCACCACGCGGGCCCAGTGCGGGTTGGTGAATGTCACATGTCTTCGAGTTTTTGGTTCTATGACATGCCGGTTTCCTCACGATGTTCTCCTTCACCGTTTTGAGAGCAGTGGTGATGAAATTAATTACACAAAGTAATGCGCCTGGCTGGGTTTGAACCCGCGACCTACGATTCGTAAGTCGGGGCCGTTACCACTCGGCCACCACTGCCACGACGAAATAATACCTGTCTCAAATAAATCATTATGGTTTTATGCAGTCGTTCATTAGTTTCATGTGGTGTTACGGAAACCAGGGAAATTCCGTAACATCCTCTGCGCCTCGCATCCATTGGCTACCCGCGACCCATATCAGGTCATCAGTCCACCGATCACAGCGTACGTGGTATAAATTGGTGTAAACAATAAACAAACATGCGATTTCAGCTATATAGAGACAGATTTGATATCATTTATTGAAATTAACAAAAATGCTCATAAAATAAAATCTACTTTAAACTGAACTAAATTCTTATGGGAAGAAATGGCAACTATTTTTCATCGAATAAAAAAACAACCACGTAAATCGGATCAAAAATCTCAGCGTAATCGCTGTAAATACATAGAAAAAAAAAAACGTACCTGCTGAATTGAGAATCTCCTCCTTTTTGAAGTCGGTTAAAAAAAGCAGCATCCTTTGAAGGAAACATTTCATTTTTCATAACTCGTCGGGTGGAATGTGATGAAAAATGTAATATTTTCACCCCATCAAGCAAGGGAACAATTTGTGGGGGTTTTTGTTGCAGTTTGGCAGTTTGTCCCTTTTTATACTGCGGCGTTTGACTGATGTTATCATAATAATGGAAGAAATGAAGAGCGAAAATGGAAAAGATTGCCAAAAGAACGGTTTGGCTTAATTTAATTTTTTGAAAACATATTTTTTGTCTACACTAATATAAAGAGGAAAGATTTTGTATTTTTGCGTGTATGTTTGTAATGAATAAACTCAAATCTACAGAGCAAATAACATTTTTTTTTTAATCATTATAAAGCTAGATTCACTCTGAGTAACAAAGGCTATGTTTTATCCCCGTATTACCACGGAAACGGAAACAACGCGAGTGAAACCGCGGCGCACTGCTAGTATATTATATAATATTAACATAGTTTTAGTTTTATAGTAGACTTATAAAATGCTTTTTTCTCAAGATATAACAATATCTTGAATGAAAAGCATTTCATTTTTTTTTTTTAGTTACCCAAAGAGTTTGATTTCCCTTGCTATGAATGCTGTTGCAAGACAACTGCAAATACGAAAACCAAACCTATTTCGCGTGTTTTAATGTAGGGCGCATTTTCGCCTGTAATTTTTTTACTAATTCCTTAGTTTTTCCTCTGACAGGGCAAATAGTAATAATATAATTTTTAGAAAAGGTAATTTAAACCTACAAAAGCTACTTTTTGTTCTAGTAAGTGCTGCAGTGTACGCGATGTGGTTGTACTTAATCTAATGAAATAAATGATTAAGCTGTCAAAAAAACGATTAAAAATATATTATCTCGAAAAGTTCCATTAAAATCTTTTCAAGCGAAAACTCTTATTCAGCGATTCAGTAAATCGATAGAGGGCGTGAGCTTAGAGAGGACACTTTGCAAGAGTGCTTCTCTTGTATCAGGAGGATTCACGATCGCTTTTGATAATACGCTGATGTGGCAATGATGAGGGCACTGAGACTCTTAGGGACATTCTTGAGGTCTTTAAAATTATTAGGAATATGTTGCGATATCTGATGGTTTTGCATGCTTTAAAAAAATAAAAAACACGCCTGCCATGTCAAACAGTGAACTAAAAACTTTAGTCATCATCTGCCTAGCCTTTTCCCAACTATATTGGGGTCGGCTCCCAGACAAGCCGGATTCAACTGAATACCAGTATTTTACGCGGAGCGGCTGCCTACCAGACCTCCACAACCCATTAACTGGGGAACACGGTACTTCTTGGCAAGACTGGTGTCAGATTTTTTGGCTTCTGACAATCCGTAACGACTGCCAAAGATCTCCAAATGACAGCCGGGACCAACGGCTTAACGTGCTTTCCGAGGCACGGAGAAGTCTCGTTATGTTAAGATGGTCACCCATTCACAGAGCAACCTCGGCAAGCGTTGCTTCACCTCGAAGATCGACCCGTGCGGCTGTTATAATTTAGCCACGAGCTTTAGTAAAGATAGATAATAATCTTTTAACTGCAGTCGGGGGACGGTTTCTTTGACTAGTTCTTTACAGGTCCCCCGACTGCAATGAAAAGATTATTGCAAGCTTTAGATGATGTCAAAATATTTTGGTATTTTTAATAGAGATTTTATTTGATTCTTACGCAGCTCCTTCTGGCGCAGTCGGGTAAAAACAGACACAAAGTTGCAATAGTTTGTATCAAAGAATCGCCAGTCTAACCAGAAAAGTTCCCCAAGCTGTTGATTTTAGCATAAAACATTAGCATAGTAAATGTCGGGAAATAATGATGGATGATATATCGCGATCTCGTAATGATCTCCCAGTATGATGTATTGTAGTGTTTTGGCTTTTATAGCTCATTTTACGTCTGTGCACTGCGTTTGAGTTCGCTCTGGAATATCGGTACTGGGTTCCCGGTACTGGGTTACCGATATATTTTTAAATGAGGCTTATCTGCTTTAAATGTTTCCTTTAAAATAGTAACTTTTAGTAGAAAGGTCTACTAATAGTCTCGTGAATCTTTAATAATAATAAGGCATTTTTTTCTTCCATTCTGTCCTGTCAGCCGTCACGCTATCACTCCCTTTTCTTTCATATAACTTACACAATCCATCCATCTTTTCTTTGGCCTACCTCTCCCTTTCCATCCATCCACATTTATATTCATAACACTTTTAGTTACATGTGTTTCATCCCTCCTTTTCACATGACCATACCAAGATAAGCGGTTCCCTTTCAACTTTTCCGTCACTGGCGCCACTTTTAAACTACCTCTAATATACTATTTCTCACTTTCATCAAAATCGGTAAATATTCAAGTAACGATACCGGCAAAGTGCGGAGGAGCTCGTGGCTAAATTATAACAGCCGCACGGGTCGATCTTCTAGGTTAAGCAACGCTTGCCGAGGTTGGTCTGTGGATTGGTGACCATCTTAACATAACGAGACTTCTCCGTGCCTCGGAAAGCACGTTAAGCCGTTGGTCCCGGCTGTCATTTGGAGATCTTTGGCAGTCGTTACGGATTGTCGGAAGCCAGAAAATCTGACACCAGTCTTGCCGAGAAGTGCGTGTTCCCCAGTTAATGGGTTGTGGAGGTCTGGTAGGCAGCCGCTTCACGTAAAATACTGGTATTCAGCTGAATCCGGCTTGACTGGGAGCCGACCCCAATGTAGTTGGGAAAAGGCTAGGCAGATGATGATACCGGCAAAATGTGGATGCACCCTAACCTAATATTATTAGTATTTGATGTGTAATACAAAATCATAGTATATTCTCTCGAAATAGAGCAGTTACTTATTTCCTGAAGTCATGAAATGCGACTATAGCGTGAGATGTTTCTAATTTGTTGTTCTAGTGTCAATACGTGAATTATTAGCTTTTCTATATATACTCGAACATGATTCAGACTGTTATCTTGAAATAGAGTGTGTTTACTTGTTGTAAAACGTGTTGTGAAATAGTTCATTTGGGGAAGTACAAAGTCGACCGTTCACTATAAGGTAGGTAAAGATAAAGTGTGGTTGTGGTACGTACCACAACCACACTTTATCGCAGCGAAAACAAGTGGTCACATTTGACTAGTGTTGCTGCAGAAGTGTTTCTTGCAGTTGCGTGATTGCGATGTGAATATCTTGTGGCTAGTATTTGCAGGTATACTGGGCTACTAATTTACAGATTTCATTGTCCGTACAGCTAAGGAGTGGAAATTTGAAAATGAAAATAATATATCTAGTTTTAATTTCCGCGAATATTAGTGGGTTGCAGGTATGCACCTCCCTCCCGCCCGCTATATTATGCACATGCAAGATTACTGGGCCAATGCAAGGATTTTAAGCACATGCAGGAAGGCAATGCAAAACCCAACACCATTACCGACACGTGTTTCGCCTCTCCACGAGGCATCCTCAGGGGACGTGTTGACTCGCTGACCGTTGAGTTGCGACTGAGAAATTAGTACAAGGCACCCCCCTTTTATACACTGCCATCGTTGGTTATTTGTGTACAACTACCCACAAACATACGCAGTAACAGGGAAACAAAAAATAATAATGTTTTTGTCCTCCCAAATAGACGCACGTGATATTATTACAACATAGGTACAAATAAAACAAAACAAAGATAAAAAAATGGGAAAAAAATAATACGTGTGAAAACAGAACCCACCCGTGTTCCTCCTACAGTACTGTCCTTTGCGTTCCAGAGCCACGGAAAAAAACCGCATCAAAATCCATTGCGTAATTTTAAAGATCTAAGCATACATAGGGACAGATAGACAGCGGTAAGCGACTTAGTTTTGTATTGTTTTAGCGAATTTGACGTGTTTTTTTTTTATATTTACAGTGATTCAAGAGAAAGGCTTATGTGTATAATACATGCATATTATAGCAGAGAATACATTAGTATCTACATTGCAGTTATACATATTAGTATCTCAGCTCTCAGTGAATATGATTGCTCATTGTTGATTGATTGTTTGATCTGTATATTGTACCTACTTTCAGTGCAAATAAACGATCTATTCTATTCTATTCCATTTATCAGTATAACAGACAAAGATCAATATTTCATTGATTCAAGCCATCACAAATTACGTCGGTGTTCACATAACCAGTTTACCGGACCATCTTGCCTGTAACCTAAATTCGTTACCTACTAGTTATCTCGCCTCCTGGCTTTGCCTAACAATGTTTACGTCGAAATGTATTTATCCGTCTATTTGGTTTACTTTACTCAAATGTCTAGGAAATGAGGAGTGCATTAAAATAGACGCGCTATTCATACTGTATCACGTACATTACTCTTTATACATTAGAAAATATTGATCGACACAGACACAACACAACAGCAACAAAATACTAAGTAAAAAAAAAAAAACAATTGATAAACGTAGTTTGATACGCGTGGGCTTTTGTCATTGCAGTATCACAGCTTTTTAACTGCTTCGCTCTCGCCTCGTGTGTCTATTGCACCTTAACTGCAATGACGAATTATCCTCACTTTCATCAATGTATACACCCCTAGTTTTTAATTAGTACAAATACTTTAAGGGCTTATTAGATAAGGTCTTGTTATTATTTAAGAAAAGTCTCAAAAAACTATGTTCATAAACAGCAAAGTTATTAGCGTTTTTTCCCACGACGGAACGGAGACAGTATATGCGTTTGGGGTTAGAGGATGCTTGTTTGTTTGTTTGTGCAAACCATTCATGCGGTTTTCAGTGATGGGTTCGGATTTGATTGGTGCATGTTCTTAGATAGGTGTTGCGGTGACAACTCACCAGGGGGCGCTGCAGTAAACATATGTTTATGAAAAAAAACAAAACTTCTCCTATTTTGATGTAGTTTTCAGTGATGTGTTCGGGTTTGATTGGTGCATGTTATTGGATAGGTGTTACGGTGACAACTCAACAGGGGGCGCTGCTGGTTCATAATAAAATTCTCTCTAAAAAGTTTGAAATAAAAGGCAAAATTGAAAATTTTGAAAAAACCCACGACGTTAAAAACAGAATTGAAAAAGAATTAAATAATTAATAAAAACCCCCGACTTACAAAATTAATGTAACCTAAGAATATTCGACGGGGGCTGTCATCACTATCTGCAAACTAGCTCATTGAATGGCAGCCCTGACGGATATTCTTAGGTTACATTAATTTTGTAAGTCGGGGGTTTTTATTAATTATTTAATTCTTTTTCAATTCTGTTTTTACCGTCGTGGGTTTTTTTTCAAAATTTTCAATTTTGCCTTTTTATATCCTAAAATGCCACTCAACGTATAAAAATATTGTACAGGCTTATTGATTTATGAATGAATAGGTAAATGACGATTAAAATGGAAAAACACTGTGCGTAGTATTTTCTAGTAGCAATTGTTATGAATGTTGATTCTATTATGAATTTACCAATTATTAAAAAACTCCGTGGACAATTTTAGGTTTTTATTTTTTTACTTTTGATTACACAAATATGATCAGTAACGGGTACGGACAGAGCCCTGTTTTTTTGTGCTAATTAAAAACTAGGGGTGTATATACTCACTACTAGCACTTCGCCCGCGACTTCGTCTGCGCAGATTTAGTACAAACAATTTCCACCCTCGTTTTACCCCCTTAGGGGTGGAGTTTCGTAAAATCCGTTCTTAGCGGATGTCTACACCTTATGAAGAACCTACCAGCCAAATTCTAAGTATACTTTTACTTTTCTTTTTCTGATATTCCGTGATTAATCAGTGAGTGAGATAGATAGACTTTAAGTTTCGCATCCGATCATCATCCGATGGTAAGCCATGATGTGGTCGACGATGGAGCACTCTGGCCTAGAAGAAACCTATTTATTCGTGACTTATAGATTTGAAGAGTTCCGTTTCCTATCTCTGTTCTTCATCAGATCTTCACCAAACTAGAAAAGGACCACCTTGAAATACAAGATGCTCTTCCAAACCATCGCACACAATTTTATTTTTTCATTTTACATCGACAAGAAGGAATGAGATCTTCATCAATGTAAACTAAGCCACTCATTATTAGGGATAACTCAAATACTATTCGTCAGATCTCAAATTTAAATGGGACCACACGACACGCACCAGCTTTCGAACATAAAAAGAATCATCAAAATCGGTACACCCAGTACAAAGTTATGAGGTAACAAACACAAAAAAATACCTCCTCCTTTTTTGGAAGTCGGTTAAAAATGGGTTTTTTTGTCCCTTATGTGGCGCAGACGAAGTTACGCCGGGTCAGCTGGTAAAAAATATAAGAAATAGCCACTTTAGCAAAAGTCCACAAAAATCTAGTTTACATAATGGAACACAAACCATGAACAGCTGGTTTTTCAAATTGATATTCAAATGTATGTAGTCACTGGAAATTGGTAGTTGTATGTAAATTGTAGCATGCCCGTATGTTTGTATCTAAACAAGAATTATGTCAATACTTGTTTTGTAACAAACGTTGAATGAATATATTTGGGAAATGTGTGAATTCGTTTTTTGTTTTTAATTTTCCAATGTTTTAACCAAATGTCGTCAAAGTGAATTAATATTAATAATATTTAAAGTTTTTGCGTCTAAACAATATAAAAAAATCTAGAGACAACGACAACGTTCTATTTAAATACTGTAATTTTATGAAAGTGTTTAATAAGGTGGATTTTTCCACCCCATTAGAAATAGATAAGCCCGGGCTGCCAATAGAAAAAAAACAAGACCTGACTTCTTGAGAACTTAAAATAAATATATTCTCAAATGTGTATGGGACGAGGGTTGATTCATATTTAGTACCTAACCTTCTTAAAAAACTTTGTGATAGCTTACAAAAGAGTTTCTGAAAATACTTAGAGAATAAGTTTGAATTACAAGCAAATTATTTTCCTCCTCTCGAATTTCATCATCTCAAATTCATCTAAATTAGTTCGGAAATTTAGGCCTGAAAGCGTATCGAACAAATTCACTTTAATATTTATAATATTAGCTAGGATTAGGAGTATGTTATTTAAGGCAGGAATAATTTTTACTTACAGTCTACTTACACTATTTATTCATTCCCAAACTCCGTCCACTTAAAACTACGAATTCCAACAAAAATGTTCCCGCAACTTTTAAGGGCGATTTAAACTTGGACGCTGTAAATCTGCGCATTCTTCCCGATGATTCATAACCTAATAACAGTAATTCATCACGCTACGCTGGTGTCGGATAATAAACAGAGCTGCGAATGAGTGCGGCAAAGTGTAACTCGACCTTAACGACTGTTGTGCAAACAAATATCCACTCGAGTTGCTTAGTGCTACTTGAGTGCAATCTACGTTTTGGTTTTGGTTTGCAGTTCGATACGGTTTTGTTTCTATGATACACACACATATATACCTTTTTCTGGATGGAAAATCATCAAACGACTTCTTCGGCTCTGGGCGCAGCTGAAAAGAGTGTCAGACTCTTACTAACTAACACCCACCTGTGTTCCTCCTAGTGCCTTTTTCGTTCCAGAGCCACGAAAGAGTCTTCCGAACAAATTCCGCAACCTTAGCAGGCATTGACCGTATGGGCCCCGTCTTCTTTGCTGACAGCTCGTTGAGGAGCGTGTGGAACACGAAGTAGCGTCGACTCGCGCCTGGTTCTTATCCGACGGCGAGCCACCCATAGCTCTCCATCTGCAGGCCCACTACTATGGTGGCCGGCATCGCCCTGCGACTCCCAACATCCGGGGCGTCTTCTTCACACACTTATAAACAGCTTAATCATCGTTAGACATTGGCAAAGTTAGAGTAATTTATTTGCATTAAATGCAATACTTTAAGATCGATCCAAAAATTCAGTGTAATGACATATTTCGCCATAGTTTGGCACGCAAATATTAAATAAGTAAATATCTATACGATTGAACGAGAAACGTTTATTCAACTCATCCTAGAACATACTATACCCACTTTATTAGACTGTGGAATATTATTACGAACAACAGAATTGGAAACAAATAAAATATGTTTTAAAATTTAAATATTTTATTAAAAAAATTGCAAATCATGAGCTTGTTTTTTATTCTGCTTTAAAACCTTACTATTGGTACTGAAATATTTAACGGTCTGCAAGTTCATTCCGCAGCACAATATGGCAAAGTCTTTCATATTTTCAGTATAACGATATTCATTGCGTTCTTTAAGTTGTTAAATAGATTATTTTTTCGAACAGTTGCGTCAGCAAAAGATCCATCTAGGGGGGATGTGATAGAAAGCACGCAATTCTAGAGTGCTATCTCAACATAACCACAAAATGTATATATATCTACATTGACGAAAGGCTGTTTCTTCACCTATTTAGAAAACAAGTAACAAAAACCCATAGTCAAAGTAATAATTAATGTTAAAAATATCTAAGCAACGAACGGTATGCGTTCGTTCGAGATATCGACCAGCAAATAAAATTAAACCCACGATGTAGCAATTGGTTTCCTGTCAAAATTTAAGAGATATCAGTAGTAGCGCGTTCAGCAATTGGGATGTTGAAAGAAACTACAAGAGTTTACGTAAATCCAGTACCATTTGCAAGCCATTTATATCGCGATACATCAAATTAACGCTCAGACAAAGACAGTTAACGATCAAAACACCATTTGCACGAAAAAAAACCTGTTTAAAAACTAATAAATCAAATTTAAATACATTTAAAAACGAAACATATTGTATGAATAACATAAACCTCTAAACATTCGCTCTCGAAATTAATTAATAAGATTATATTATTATTTAATGCGCGCGCATTTTTGGCAGGCGGCCATTTTGTTTCGGCTGTCCGTCGATTGATATCTTCTGTTCGGAAGGAAGTGATTTATTTTTGGGTGCGATTGAGTGTGTGGTTGCCTTAACAAGGTCGGCGGGTTATCAATGTTTTTGCAATACGTATTATTATTATATTATATATAATTAAATAACCACTCACTCACTCACTGATTGACATAATTGTTCTCCCACTTGCCGTACTAGGAGGGGAAAACTTTTTATGGGGTTGTATAGAAGGTGTCGGGGTGAGTATGGGAAAAATCTGAAACTACCCCTTTTCAACCCCCTTCTTTCAACCCCATTGCTTATCTCAGAAACCTGACGTCGAAGAGCAAAATGGTTTTCGGGGTTGTATAGAGGGTGTTTGGATGAGTAGAAAACGAAAAAAAAAACTACCCCTTTTCAACCCCCTTTTTACAACCCCTTTGCGTATCTCAGAAACCTGACATTTTAGAGAAAAATGGTTTTCGGGGTTGTATAGAGGGTATTTTGGTGAGTATATGGCCAATAAAAATTCAACCCTATTCAACCCTTTTCAACCCCCTTGTTTCAACCCCATTGCTTATCTCAGAAACCTGACGTCGAAGAGCAAAATGGTTTTCGGGGTTGTATAGAGGGTGTTTGGATGAGTAGAAAACGAAAAAAAAAACTACCCCTTTTCAACCCCCTTTTTACAACCCCTTTGCGTATCTCAGAAACCTGACATTTTAGAGAAAAATGGTTTTCGGGGTTGTATAGAGGGTATTTTGGTGAGTATATAGCCAATAAAAATTCAACCCTATTCAACCCTTTTCAACCCCCTTGTTTCAACCCCTTGGCATATCTCAGAAACCTGACATTGTAGAGAAAAATGGTTTTCGGGGTTGTATAGAAGGTATTTGGGTGAGTATATGGCCAATAAAAAATTCAACCCTATTCAACCCTTTTCAACCCCCTTGTTTCAACCCCTTGGCATATCTCAGAAACCTGACATTGTAGAGAAAAATGGTTTTCGGGGTTGTATAGAGGGTATCTGGGTGAGTATATGGCCAATAAAAAATCAACCCTTTTCAACCCCCTTCTTTCAACCCCTTTGCGTATTTCAGAAATCTGACATAGTAGAGAAAAATAGTTTTCAAGGTTGTATAAAGGGTATTTAGATGAGTATACGGCCAATAAAAATTCAACACTTTTCAACCCCCTACTTTCAACCCCTTTGCGAAACTCAGAAATCTGACATTGTAGAGATAATAATTGTTACTAAAAATACTAAAAAGACACCGCGGGTTGCTTGCAACTCGCGCCCCCAAGCGAAATACTAGTTATATTATATACAATTAAAAAACCACTGATTGACTGACTGATTGACATAATTGTTCTCCCACTTGCCGTGCTAGGAGGGGAAAACTTTATATGGGGTTGTATAGAAGGTGTCGGGGTGAGTATGGGAAAAATCTGAAACTACCCCTTTTCAACCCCCTTCTTTCAACCCCATTGCTTATCTCGGCAACCTGACGTCGAAGAGAAAAATGGTTTTCGGGGTTGTATAGAGGGTATCTGGGTGAGTATATGGCCAATAAAAAAATCAACCCTATTCAACCCTTTTCAACCCCCTTGTTTCAACCCCTTTGCGTATCTCGGAAACCTGACATTGTAGAGAAAAATGGTCTTCGGGGTTGTATAGAGGGTGTTTGGATGAGAAAATGACGATTAAAAAATTCAACCCTTTTCAACCCCCTTGTTTCAACCCCTTTGCGTATCTCAGAAACCTGACATTCTAGAGAAAAATGGTTTTCGGGGTTGTATAGAGGGTGTCTGGATGAGTATATAGCCAGTAAAAAATTCAACCCTATTCAACCCTTTTCAACCCCCTTGTTTCAACCCCTTGGCATATCTCGGAAACCTGACATTGTAGAGAAAAATGGTTTTCGGGGTTGTATAGAAGGTGTCTGGATAAGTATATGGCCACTAAAAAATTCAACCCTATTCAACCCCTTCTTTCAACCCCTTTGCGTATCTCAAAAATCTGACATAGTAGAGAAAAATAGTTTTCGAGGTTGTATAAAGGGTATTTAGATGAGTATATGGTCAATAAAAATTCAACCCTTTTCAACCCCTTTGTTGTTAGTCAAAAAATACTAAAAAGACACCGCGAGTTGCTCGCAACTCGCGCTCCCAAGCGAAATACGTTATTATATTATATATAATATAATTAAAAAACCACTGACTGATTGACTGATTGATTGACTGATTGACATAATTGTTCTCCCACTTGCCGTGCTAGGAGGGGAAAACTTTTTATGGGGTTGTATAGAAGGTGTCGGGGTGAGTATGGGAAAAATCTGAAACTACCCCTTTTCAACCCCCTTCTTTCAACCCCATTGCTTATCTCAGAAACCTGACGTCGAAGAGAAAAATGGTTTTCGGGGTTGTATAGAGGGTGTTTGGATGAGTAGAAAACGAAAAAAAAAACTACCCCTTTTCAACCCCCTTTTTACAACCCCTTTGTGTATCTCAGAAATCTGTCATTTTAGAGAAAAATGGTTTTCGGGGTTGTATAGAGGGTGTTTGGATGAGTAGAAAACGAAAAAAAAAACTACCCCTTTTCAACCCCCTTTTTACAACCCCTTTGCGTATCTCAGAAATCTGTCATTTTAGAGAAAAATGGTTTTCGGGGTTGTATAGAGGGTGTTTGGATGAGTATATGGCCAATAAAAAATTAAACCCTATTCAACCCTTTTCAACCCCCTACTTTCAACCCCTTTGCGTATCTCAGAAACTTGACATTGTAGAGAAAAATAGTCTTCGGGGTTGTATAGAGGGTGTCTGGATGAAAATATGGCCAAAAACAATTTAACCCTTTTCAACCCCCTTCTTTCAACCCATTTGCGTAACTCAGAAACCTGACATTGTAGAGAAAAATGGTTTTCGGGGTTGTATAAAGGGCATCTGGATGAAAATATGGCTAAAAAAAATTCAACCCTTTTCAACCCCCTTCTTTCAACCCCTTTGCGTAACTCAGAAACCTGACATTGTAGAGAAAAATGGTTTTCGGGGTTGTATAGAGGACATCTGGTTGAATATATGGCCAAAAAAAATTCAACCCTTTTCAACCCCCTTCTTTCAACCCCTTTGCGTAACTCAGAAACCTGACATTGTAGAGATAATAATTGTTACTAAAAATACTAAAAAGACACCGCGGGTTGCTTGCAACTCGCGCCCCCAAGCGAAATACTAGTTTTGTTATACAAGTTGGCATCGTTCTAAAGAACGGAACATTTTTTAGCCAGCATTATTGCCAAAATACCACACAGGGTTTTTTTGGATTGGAAATTATCACATGAAGGGAGTGTCAGACTCTTACTGACTAAAATCGAACCGTGTTCCTACTAATGTTCTTGTGTAAGAAGGCCGCGGTGACTCTTTCGAAAAAAATCCGCAACCCTGCACATGATTTCTACCATATATATCTGAGTTCCTGGGTCCCAAGTCTGCTATTTTTATAAATTTGTCATTCCAACACGATTCTATTGTTATTTTGCTAAAAGTTCATAATCTGCTAAATTTATAATGGTCGATCTGAGTCAGTCAATGGTCTCGTAATACTTTTTGATAATCGAGCTATTAAAACCAATGACTTTCTAATGGTAGGTCACTGATCAAAGGAATTGTCAAAATTTTAGCAGATTACCGCATACGTGTGCCGTTCATTTGTCATTATATACGAGACTAGCTGCTGCCCGCGACTTCGTCCCCGTGGCATCCCCGATTTTAAAACATTCTTTATCGCTGCTCCGCTCCTATTGGTTTAAGCGTGATGATATATAGCCTAAAGCCTTCCTCGATAAATGGTCAATTAAATCCAAAAATAATTTTTAATTCGAGCCAGTATTTCCTGAGATTAGCGCGTTCAAACAAACAAACAAACTCTTCAGCTTTATAATATTAGTATAGATTACCATTCTATGCCATTTCATTCAATGGAGTGTCAGTGGTTGACCATTGGATAGTCATAGTGACACTTTTATATTAGTAGATTACCAAACTTGTAAAAATCAACCATTATGAAATCAATGATAGACCATTCTGACACTATTGTAATAGCAGACTTGAGGCCCTGTACAGATTTTGTTATTTTTAAATTATTAGATTTTTTAAATGTTCAAATGGATGTTGTTTCTCCCTCAAAATGGTGCTCTACTACTTATTAATGTTTCTTCGAACGGCTGCCCGTTCCTTTGTTCCACACAGCTTTTACAAAGTAAGCCAAACGCTCCCATTTTATGTCGGTTGACACACCGCGATCTTATCAATAAATTAATTTTTATAAATCCTATTTGTAGCCATGATTCCTTTTTTTTCTTCGTCAAAGACGCGAATAAGAGGAAGGAAAAGGAGGTATGAGACCGTATGTCAGAGAAACACAACATATATTTCTTAATAAAAACGTCCTACTTAGTAGTATCTTCAAGTAGCCACAACGACCACCTAAGAGTAACCACTTAAGTGCAAGTATCTGTTACATACACCACTTGGCACCGGCTGGCGACCAGATACTTATACACACTACATTATCTAAACAAACATGATACAAGTAGGTTACAAATTCCCCTATAGCAGAATAGGTTAGTTGCCTAAAAAAACTAATTAGTCCGTAAGATAGACTTCCCAAATATATGGACACGTATTTTTTATTTTTTCACGTAAACAAAAAACGAAGACGATATAGTGCGTTGAAAACTCGTGGGACGTCACTCCGTGCGACGATTTTTACCACGCCCTGATGTCACAACTCATGATCTTTGAAGCTTTTTATCTTCGTCAATTTTTAGAGATTTCATAAAGAAAAAAATACGGGTCCAATATTTTTCGATAATCTAACTGACGGACTAAATAGGATCATATTTTTATTCCTCAGGAAACAACCCTATTATGGATAGACAGAAGTCAAAAAATCTGATAAGAGTAGTAGTAGCAGATAGCAATTTGGACTTTGGAGGTCTGATAGGATAAACTTCCATGTGAAATACTGGTACTCAGTTACATCCTGCTGTGGCCGTACTTCGAAGTGCCAATGCTATCATGATTCAGTGTGAGGGAAAGGGATAGTGCTATTCGTCTTGTGTAACTCCGTCTCTCTCTGACACAGGAATCATGATGGATTTAAGATGTCGTGGTAGGGCTGCTGGACTGAAAATTGTGAACAGTTGGGCTAGTCAGATTGATCGCTATAAGTAGCTATGATTCTTTTTCTTCTTCAACAACAAGAAGTAGAAAAAGAAAAAGGAGGAATGATGGACTAATCGCAGAAAAGATTGAGTCGGAGAAAAATGTCAAAAATATTTCCAGTTTCGTAAAAACCACCTAGTTATTAGCATGTTCAAGGAGTCACAGCGACCACCTAAAAGTAGCCACTTAACTGCAAGTATCCGTTAAATATACCATTCGGGACTGGCTGGCGAGCAGACATCTTATACGCACTAGATTATCTAAACAAGCATAATACAAGTATATTACTAAACCCTCTTTAACGTAGTTAGGGAAAGTCGGAAGCCAGAAAATGTGACACCAGTTTTGCCAAAAAGTAACGCGTTACCCAGCTACTGGGTTGCGGAGAGCAGTGGTGGCCGAGTGGTAACGGCCCCCACTTACGAATTGTAGGTCGCGGGTTCAAACCCAGCCAGGCGCATTTCTTTGTGTAACATTCATTTCATCACCACTGCTCTCAAAACGGTGAATGACCTACAACCAAACAAAAATTCGAAGGCAACCTAGAACCAAAAATTCGAAGACATGTGACATTCCGACCAACCCGCACTGCGCCCGCGTGGTGGATTACGGCCCATTCCCTCTCCGAGAGAGGAGGCCTGAGTCCCAGCTGTGGGAATATAAAAAGGCTGATTATGCTTATGCTATGCTATGCTATGGAGGTCAGATAGGTAGTGACTCCATATAAGATCCTGGGTACTCAGCTGCATCCTGATAAATTGCAAGACGACTCCGTTATCGCTTGGAAAAGTCTCGGCGGATTGACGCCATGATTCTCGTCTTTCTTCTTCAACGTCACAAAGTAGTGAAAGAACAATGATTTTTGATTGAGCCTGTATCAAAGAAAAAATAAGTCAAAACCTCGCCCAAAAAAAAGGAATATTTTGCTTCGTAAAATCCTCCTCGTTAGGAGGATTTTTAAGTAGCCACAACGACCAACTAAGAGTAGCCACTTAAGTGCAAGTGTCTGTTACATACACCACTTGGCACCAGCTGGCGAGCAGATACTTATACGCACTACATAATATAGACAAACATGGTACAAGTAACTTACTAAATCCTCTTGAATCTATTTTTAGGTGGTTACTTTTTTTAAAGATTTTTTTCGTGAGAAAAAGGACTAACACAGCTTTTATTGTACTTTTCCACCATAATTATTATTTATCTAGCTACCTACTATTATTCATGCTAAAAATTTGGATGGATGTAGTAATGATTATTGATTCAGCCTGTATCAAAGAACGAAATATGTCAAAATCTTGCCCAAAAAAAAAAGAAATATTTTGCTTCGTAAAATCCACCTCATTAGGAGGATTTTTAAGTAGCCACAACGACCACCTTTTTTTTTTTTTTTTTTTTTTTTTTGCGCTGGGAAAAAATGCATTACGCATACCTCCCGCTCGGGGGAGCGGGGGCTATGTGGGACTCCCGGGCTAAGCCCGTATACCCACTAAAACGACCCAGCGGCATTCCCGCATCGTCTTAGTGGAGGGGGACTGGGAGACCGGCGCAGCCTTTGCGTCCAGTCCTCCTCCGACGAACACCCACCCAACCCATCACGCCCTCCCCGTAGGGAGAGGGCCGGGAATGACGGACGAAGGCGGTGACGCGTGCAATGCGGGCGGAGGCACCCCCGTGCCGTTCGCCCGCGTGTCACCGCCAGGAGGAGGGAGAATACGACCTCTTCTCCGACCTCTCCTTCGTCTTCGGAGCGGCGCAGCGAGAGGGTCTTCCTCACGCGCGCGCTCCGCCGCCTCCTTTTGCGAGATGACATCCTCGCAGAAGGAGGCGACCGCTGCCCAGGACTCCTCGCTCTCCAGCATAGATTTGACCACGCCGGGGAGCGAGAGGTCCTGTCCGATCTCCGCAATGAGACTACGGCGCCGCTCGGACCAAGCTGGGCACACCTCGAGAGTGTGCTGCGCATTGTCTTCCGCAGCGCCGCAGTCGTGGCACGCCGCAGTCTCCTCCCTCCCGATCCGGTGCAGGTACGAGCCAAAACAGCCGTGTCCTGACAGCACCTGCACCAGACGGAACGAGAGGAAACCGTGTCGCCTCTCAAGCCAGTCCTGTAGGACTGGACCGAGCGCGTCCAGGGTGCGGCGGCCAAAGGTGGCGGCGGCGAGGTCCTGCGTCCAGTGGACCACAATGGCGTCCCTCGCCTCCCTCCGCACGGCCTCCCTCTCTTCCGCAACGGGGCGCTCCCCGAGCGCTTTCCGGCGCGCCGTCCATTCGTACACTCTGGCGAGCACCCACGCCTCCAACTCCCAAGGAGGGGTGCTGGCCAGAGCGCACGCCGCCGAAAAGCCTACCGAGCGATAGGCCCTCGCAACCCGCAGTGCGATGGCCCTTTGTGGCCTGCGGATCGCCGTCGCATTCTCCCTCCTTTGCAGAGAGTCTTCCCAGATGGGGGCGCCGTATAGGGCCATGCTCCGCAAGATGCCAGCATACAGGCGCCGGCATAGCGCACCAGGCCCCCCCAGGTTCGGGAGGAGCCATGACAGGGCGTCCGCGGCTTTCAGCAGGCGCGTCGACAGCCCGCTGAAATGTGGGCCGAAGCGCCACCTGCTGTCAAGTATCAGACCCAGATACTTCATCTGGGTCCGTACGTCCACCCTGGTGCCCTCCACAACGATGTGGGCATCCGGAGGGCAGCGCTGCCGAGGCCCGTGGAAGAACACGGCCTCGGTCTTGTTCAACGCCACCCTCAACCCCAGGTGGCGAATCCTCCCTGCGACTAGGGATCCGCCGGCCGAAGCCAGACAGGCCGCCTCCCTGAAGTTCCTGCCCCGGGCAGTGAGGAGAGTGTCATCCGCGTAGCAGATGACACTCGTGCCCTGGAGCAGGGCTCCCCGCAGGAGCCAATCGAACCCGATGTTCCACAAAGGAGGGCCTAGCACCGACCCCTGTGGAACACCGGACTCTGCGCCGTACCGCCTCAGAGTGGCCGATTTGTCTACAAGGAGGACCTCGTGGTCCTCCAAGTAGTCGGCCAGCAGGTCCCTCAAGTACTGGGGCACTCCATGATACCGGAGCGCCTCCAATATCGTCGAGTGGGGAATGGAGTTGAAGGCGTTGGCTATGTCGAATGACACCGCCAGCACTCCGTCCCCCGCCTCAAACGCCCCCCTCACCTGACCCTTGAGTAGGGCCAGCGCGTCGATGGTCGACCGACCCTGTCGGAAACCGAACTGGGCGTCCGACAGGTCCGGGCCGACCCTCCGCAGGTGGCTGTTCAGCCGACTGGCGATGATCCCCTCGAACAATTTGCCGACCTCATCGAGCAGAACGATAGGCCGGTATGCCGAGGGGGAATCGACCGGACGTCCCTCCTTGCGAAGAAGGCATAGCTGCCCCTCCTTCCAGGGCTTCGGGAACCTGCCAGCGGTAAGGCACGCGCTGAAAAGGTCCCGAAACCTGTCCTCCATTTGAGCGGCAGCTATGGCTACCACCCGTGCTGGAACGCCGTCCGGTCCAGGGGCCGTCTTTTTTGCGCGGAGGCTGAGTAACCCCGCGCTAAACTCCTCCGCCGTCACCGGAGGGACCTCCTCGTCCTGTGACGCCTCCCTCTGTGGAGGATCCATCGTTGGTGGGGTTAATTCAGTCCTGCGTGGAAACAAGGACCGAACCACCCCATCCAGCAGGGCCGGCTCGAGGGTCTCGGTCAGCGGGGGACCGTGGGGGCGCAACTTGTTCCGCGCCGCCTTGTACGGTCTCCCATAGGGATCTCGGTCGAGACTCTCCAGCATCTCGGCGTTCGCCGCGTCCCTGGCAGCGCACATAGCCGACCCGAGGGCCGCCTGCGCCTCTCTGTAAGAGGCGTACAGGAGGTCCTCGGCTGCCAGATCACGTGCGCTGCGCCGTCGGCTCCGCGTGTAGGCCCTCCTGGCCGCCACGCAGTTGGCACGGAGCCCCGCCAACTCCTCCGTCCACCAATAGACGGCACGACGGGGAGGGGGACGGCGAGACCGAGGCATGCTGGAGTTGCACACTTCGGTCAGGGATCCTCTGAGCTGCACGGCTGCGACGTCGACGTCCAGGACCTCAACAGGGGGCGACAGCCAGTCCTGCAAGAAGGCCGCCTCCTTGGCTGCCTCCCGGTCCAAGCGAGTGAGAGCCCACCGAGGGAAGGGAGACCTGCCAGAGCGGGCCATCTCCCCCCGGGAGCTCGAACTCGAGGTGGAGATGTCGAACCGCACATATCTGTGGTCCGACATGGTCTCCACCGTCTCCACCCGCCAGTTCACGATGCGTGCGGCTAGCAAGGGGGTGGCAAACGACACGTCAACCACCGAACCTCCGCGTTGCCGCACACACGTGTGGACCGACCCCCTGTTGAGGAGGGTCACACCGCAAGACGCCGACCAAAACTCGACGGCGCGTCCCCGGACGTTGCAGGAGGCAGCCGGGTTGCCCCAGGCCGCCGACTTGGCGTTGAGGTCGCCCAGCACCACGACCTGGCGTGGCGCCGCCCTCCCGACGACGGCAGTGAGGACTTCGAGAAAATTCTCAAAGTCTGCGAGAGGGCGGTTCGGGGAGAAGTAGACCCCCACAAGGGCTAAATCTCCCCACGCGGCGGCCACGTATCCCTGACCCTTCTCTAAAAGCGAGAGGGGAGGGGAGTCCGTGGAAGACCGCGACACCACTGCCACCAAGCCGTCTCGATCGCCTACCCAATTGGCAGGGACCGAGTAAGGCTCAGCGACCACCACTAAGTCCACCAACCACTCGGCCATGGTCTGCATCAGCAGATCCTGGGCAGCTCGGCAGTGGTTGGCGTTCGCCTGGAGGATGCGATGCTCGACTCTATCCATCAATAGTCATCGCACCCCCCTCCTCCGCAGCCGTGCTAGCGGCAGGCCCGACTGGCGCCTGTGCTTTGCCCTTCTTGGTGGGGGGATTGCACATCCTCCCCTTCATCACGTGGTCTGCTGGGCGGCTACTGGCGGCACACACTAGGCAGTGTGGCTTGGCGGCCGTGCAGGACAAGGCTTTGTGGCCGACTTTGCCGCAACGGTAGCAACTGTCCGTCCTGTCGACCTGGGACGGACAAAGGGCTCGGGTGTGGCCGATACCGAAGCACCTGTAGCAGCGCAGAGGCTGGTCTACAAGTGCTCGGACTGCACCCGAGCTGAAGCCTACGCAAAGCCGTCCCTTGTCGAGGACGGCTTTAGCAGCGGCAACTGGGCACTCGAGCCGAATGGTGCCCATGCCACCGCGGCCAGGTCTAATTTCCCTGGCTTGTACCGCTGCGACATTACAGCCGCCAATGGCTGCGACCGCGGCCACCACCTCCTCTTTCGTGACCGAGTCATCCAGGTCGGCCACTTCCACCGCCGCCAGCTTTACTGGTCGGGCCACCTTGGCCGCGTCCGCGACGGCCTCCTGCAGCTTGGCTGCGAAGAGGTCGGCGCTGGCACTGCCCTCCGCACCCGGGAACTCGAATATCCGAGCCCCGGTTTGGGTCCGCCTGCAGGAGACTTTGCCGATTCCCAGTTGGGTGGGATCGGCATTGGCACGCGCCCGCACCAAAATGGACGCGTACGTCTCCCCTCTTTCCGCAGCCTCCGCGGTGAGCGTCACCACGACGGCTGCGGACTGAGGGGGATTTCTCCTCCTCCGTTTCCTCTTCCCCTTTCCCTGCCCAGTCACCTGCGACTGGCTGGGAGGCGCGGCGTCGGGGGTGGCGGGAGCGGCCGTTGCCTTGCCCTTCCCCTTGCCCTTCCCCTTCCCCTTCTTGACCACTTCAGTCCAACCTGCATCGTTGGCCGGAGTGGTGGAAGGGAGAAGCGCGTCCTCTCCTGGTGGGGACAGCGTCGGCTCTTCACGCCTCTGTTCCGCTGCGGTTGAGGACGGCCCCGGCTCTTCACGCCTCTTGTCCGCCTTAGTTGAGGACGGCCCCGGCTCTTCACGCCTCTTGTCCGCAGCAAGCGGGGGCCGAAGGCGTTGTTCCGGCAAGAGCCGGTCCTCAATACCTGCGATGCAGGCTCTTGTGAACGCCCGCTCCTCCATAACGACCTTTCGGATTATATCCTCAAGGTTGGAGGAGGGGGCTTCCACCGCAGGTCTAGGGTCTGCCGCTGGCCGGGCAGTGGCGTCGGCCAGTTTCTGATGAAGCTGGCTGACCTCCGACTGCAGGCGATCGACCTTCGCCTGCAGTTGCCGCGTCTCGTCGGTCGCTGTCCTCTTGACCAGCTCCTCGACTATGCCGCGCAGGCTCGCAGCACGGCATTTAAGGGCCTTCTGAAAAGTGCCCTTCAGGTTGGAGGACTTAGAGGCGACCTCCACGATCTCTTCCTCGTCCTCCTCCGCCATCCGCTCCAGTTCGGCCAGGGAGTGGTCCGCGTACAAAACGCGAGACGCACCGTACCCAGACCTGGTCCGAGCAGCACGAGCACGCTGCTCCTTGGCAGCAACGCGCTCTTCGAGCTCCTGCTGGTGCAGCGTCCGCCTAGCCAGGTCTAGCTGACGTTGGGCGTCCGCGAGACCCACGACGTGTGAGTCCGCCGCTGTTACCGCCTTTTTGGGCTTCGACTTTCCTGCAGTTGAGCCCGAGGCCGAGGAACCCTCGGATGCCACCTTCCGGAATTCGCGCTTCCGCGACCGGATTTTGCCCGCATCGGAGACGCTGTCCAGGGACTCGCTCTCCGAGTCTGACGTCTCGACCGCCCTGAAGCTAGCTGCAGACGGCGCGCGGCTAGCCTCTGACGCAGAAGCGTCGGAGTGGCCCTGAGAAGGGCCTTTTGGTTGGCCCTTAGAAGGGCCTTTGGGTTTTAAAAAACGCCCTAGGGCGTCCCGCGGTGGAGCAGGCATAGCCTCCCGCGAAATCGTAACAGCAAGTCGAGAATGTGAGCTACGATGCACAGTGCACTTTGGCCGATCCCAGTCTGCCACTCCGTTACGGTGACAGAACTGGGTCGTTTCCAGGGGACGCGACGTGGACGCAAGCACTGTGGGGTGGTCCCCCGCCACAACGACCACCTAAGAGTAGCCACTTAAGTGCAAGTATCTGTTACATACACCACTTGGCACCGGCTGGCGAGCAAACATGTTATACGCACTTCATTATCTAAACAAACATGGTACAAGTAAGTTACTAAGTCCTCTTTTTTTTTTTTCTGGATGGGAAATCATCAAATGACCCCTCCCGCCCTGGGTGGAGCGGTAGGGAGTGTCAGACTTTTACTGACTAAAACCCACCCGTGATCCTTCTTGTGCCCTTTGCGTTCCAGGGCCGCGGTAACTCTTTCGAACAAATTCCGCAACCAAGTCCTCTTGAATCTATTTTTAGGTGGTTACTTTTTTTTAAAGATGTTTTTTTCTTGAGAAAAAGGACTAAAACCACTTTTGTTGTACTTTTCCACCACATATTATTTATCTTGCTATTATTATTCATGCTAAAATTTTGGATGGATGTTTGTTACACCTGAACGGCTGAACACATTGAATGAAATTTGGCACAAAGATAGAATATATTCGAGAAAAGTATAGCACCGATAAATAGGTATACCAATGTCTGATTAAAACACAGGTATCTGACGTTGTTAACCGTTTCACTGACTAACGAGATTTGGAGTTTCAAAACTAAACCAGTGAAGCGGAATCTCCGTAGTTAACGTTTCACCATAACTATGCACTATACAGTTATCTCAAGTTTGGTTGTAACTAATAGAAGTACGGTCAACCACTTTGCTACAAACACTTGAAGTACGAAAACCATCCTTATTGCTAGATCATAAAGCTTTTTTTTTTCAAGTATGAGAAATCATCGAATGACTTCCGCAAATGACGCATTTATCAAATGACTGCTCTAAGCACATTTGAAGCTAGTGTCAGACTCTTACTGACTAAAACCCATCCGTGTTCCTCTTGATGCCCTTTACGTTCCGGGGCCGCGGTGACTCTTTCGAACTAATTCCTAAAGCTGCAGTTATTTCTTTTGCCTTTTATCCAACTACGATGGGGTCGGCTTCCAGTCTATAGTACGGATGCATTTACAGGCAGCACATAGTATTTAATATAAGTCCATGGTGGCTCGCCGTCCGATATCAACCAGGCCCGGGTCGACGGAGCGTCGTGATCCACGCGTGCTTCAAAGAGATGTCAGCAAAGCAGATGGAGCCCCATAGGGAATTTATTCGAAAGAGTCACTGCGGCCCTGGAACGCGAAGGGCACTAGGAAGACTCTTACTGGGTTTTAGTCAGTAAGAGTCTAACACTCCCTTCCGCTCCGCCTAGAGAAAGACTATCCAGAAAAAACCCGACCGAACACGGCCAGACCTTCAGGTCTCTACCTAAATGCAATTTAAATATCAAATCGTTACCATCAGCATGCAGTTGACTGTACACCTAACTAGTCAGTGACGTCCAGCACAAAACTATGTTAGGAAAGAGAGGGGAGGCGAGATGGGAAGGGGAAGGGAGACATAATTACTAATTAATACGTCGTAGGTTTGCAGGCAGGCTGAATAATTTATATGGAACTTGTTTGATATTCTTTATGCTGCCGGCTTTCTTTTTATGAAGATTCTGGCTTAAGCATGTTGTGAGGTATTCCCTCCCTTGTTTGACCGAAAGGTAGGAGGAGGTCCAAGTTTTAACCTAACCTAACCTAACATTTTTTTAATAATATTAACCTCTTATTTTTGCCTTAATATTTTTGTCTTAACAAATCATTTCACCAAACGTTTATTGTCTGAAGATTGTTTGCTGTAATAAATCATTTGATTAAAGACCAAATGCCATAATGTTTTTAATTATACTTGGTAATATTTTGCCAAGATAGAAATTTGACCAAATAAAAATATGCGTACTAAAATCATTCGAAATATTGCAATGGTATAAAAAAGGTTGCTAAAATTTGTTTGGGTACTGAAATTTTTTACAAAATCTTTTCGACAAAACGGCAGGCACCGTGTGAAGTAAGAGAGTTACTTATGAAACTATGAAAGGAGTAAAGTAGAAAATTCAGAATGTAGCCTTGAGCTGTATTTGGTTTCATGCAATCATTCAGTACAGTTATTCCAATCTATTGAACTTCGCCCGGTTTAGGGACCGAATTTCGGTCCGTTTGTGATCTAGAAATTATAGCCAATATTATAAATGCCAAGTAAAAGCGAGTGTTTTTGTTTGTTAGTCTGTAACGCCCGGAAAGAGGAGGCGACAGTGGTGGAGGAAGGGAGGCATAACTAGCTTCACTCATTTTCTTATATTTCTTTTTCTTTAGAATATTTGTATTAAAATGTAGCTTCTAATTTAATACCTCGTGGGTTTCAAGATAGCTTCAATATATTTTCCTGAAACATGCTATGATACTTTGTGTCGTCAGCTTCCTTTTTTTGAAGATTTTGTCTTAAAAATGCAATGGATAGGACGGATATAAAATTGACTGACGTACAAAAAAGTAACAAGAAAATCCAGATATAACATGGATTTCGTTTAGTTTGCTTTTGGAAGATTATTCCTGACTCCTGGATAGTTGATAAACCCAATTTATTTAACTTCGCGCGATCTGTAGACCAAATAAACACTGGCGACCCACAATATTATCAATGCGAAAGTGTATTAGTTTGTTATGCATTAAATTTCTGAACAGATTTTGACGAATTTTGCTACAGAGATAGATCCTGGAAAAATGTTATCTATACTAATAATATAAAGCTTAAGAGTTTGTTTGTTTGAACGCGCTAATCTCAGGAACTACTGTTTCGAATTGAAAAAATATTTTTAGGTTGAATAGACCATTTATCGAGGAAGGCTTTAGGCTATATAACATCACGCTGCAAGTAATAGGAGCAAAGAAAAAATGGAAAATGTGGAAAAAACGGGGAAAATTATTCATCTTTGAGGACTTTCGTTGCGTGAGCTGCGAAAACGGTTCAAGATACCAAAAAAATATGTATTGAGTTGAGTTGAGTTGAGTTGAGACTCACTAGAACCGTTTTTATGGTAATCAAATTTGGTCGAAAGGTTTGTATTAAACTTTGTCAATTTGAAACCGATCGGGCTGAGAGTTTCAAAATCGGGGTTAAAGTAACTATTCCACGCGGACGAAGTCGCGGACAGAAGCTAGTTTTTGATAAAATGTTATTTTGTAACGGTTATTATATAAAAAAAACCAAAAGTCTGGGAATGACTACGTATGATACCTCAATTCCTCAGGCCATCAGCACCCTTGCTGTGATGTGATGATCAAATAATTAAACAACAGGTCATTTTCCAGAAATAGGTTAATGTTTATCTCTAATTTCTTGAAAATTGAAATTCTAATCTAATGAAAAGTGCATTAACTACGATGACAGTTGAACGCTGTCTCAGACAGCGAGAAAAGCAGGTTCGTTTGTCTTCGTGTCTCGAATGTTAATGATGGTTACTAAAGTTTTATTGACAATTAATTATAGTAGATTAAATGGGAGAAGCTGTGGTGGCAGGTTTCAACCGGATAGTAAAAAAGAAAGGAGATAAAGTATTTATTGTCATAGAACTGAAACTTAGGCTAGAATTCCTTTGATGGCGCGTCGTGTTCCACGCGCGCTTCAAAGAGATATCAGCAAAGAAGATGGGGCCCATATGGTCAGTGCCTGCTAGGATAGCGAAATTTGTTCGAAAGATTCACTGCGGCCTTGGAAAGCAAAAGGACACTAGGAGGAACACAGATGGGTTTTAGTCAGTAAGAGTCTGACACTCCCTTTCGCTCCGCCCAGAGCGGGAGAAGTCATTTGATGATTTCACATCCAAAAAAAAGGTGCAACTTAAAGACACTATCCCACTGCTGGGTAAAGGCCTTCCCTCCCGGTTCCTGACTCTGCGCCTCGTGTTAGCAATTAAAGTAGAAATAAAAATAATTTATTTGCGCCAAGTATGACGGTGATAACGAGTGGTAACGGCCCCGACTTACGAATTGTAGGTCGCGGGTTCAAACCCAGTCAGGCGCATTACTTTGTGTAATTAATTTCATCACCACTGCTCTCAAAACGGTGAAGGAAAACATCGTGAGGAAACCGGCATGTCCTAGATCCAAAAATTCGAAGACATGTGACATTCACCAACCCGCACTGGGCCCGCGTGCTGGATTACGGCCCATTCCCTCTCCTGGAGAAGGAGGTCTATGTCCCAGCAGTAGGAACATTAAAAGGCGCCTAAGAAGATATATTATGCTTATAATTCGCGCAAAACGGCCATCGCTCATTGCTGAGCGATCCTAGAACACATCCAAGTCGTATTTTCATCTCTTTTGTGGTCTCGCGATTTCAGGGCCTTTTTAGTGTTTAAAGGGCCTAGCGACTTATTTTGTGTTACAAGCCTACTTCGATCCTCCTAAGCCTATTCCGATCTTTCAAGCAAATTATTACATTCGTATGTCATCAATCCAAAAGGTTGTCATGAAAAGATCGCTTTTAGCGATAAGGCCGCCCATTGTGTCACCCTATGCAATGTTTTCTTCATCTATATTTTCTGTAACTTATATGGTGCACATAATAAAGAGTATTCTACTCAATCCGTTTTAAAGTCTTTATACATCCAAGTGCATGAAAGATTAAAACTGAAAAGAATAGGGTAGTTAAGTAAAAAAAATCTGAATAGTCCGTCAGATAGATTTCCAAAAAATATTGGACACGTATTTTTTCTTTTTTCACATAAACAAAAAATGAAGACGATACAGTGCGTAAAAAACTCGTGTGACGTCTTTACTAGCTACAATTTTTACCGGGCAGTGACGTCACACGCTCTCACTCCTGATCTTTGAAACTTTTTATCTTCGTCAGTTTTTATAGATTTGATAAAGGAAAAAATACGTGTCCAATATTTTTCTATAATCTAACTGACGGACTAAACATAATCATATATTTTTTACTCAGGCAACATATCCCTATTGAAGTTATCGACAGAGCTTGTAGAGTTAGCATGCTAAAGTGGCAGTGGGCTGGCCATATCTGTCAAAGGACTGATGGCCTGTGGAGCTAATGGATCCTGGAATGTAGACCAAGTATCAGCAAGCGTAGTGCGGGTTGTACCTAACTTGAATTGACGACCAGAAAAAGGTGAATAGTTCATTTTTGTAAAAAAGGTGCCAAGTGCAAATCGGATTCGCGTGCAGTGTTCCTAATGAATCAGTTTTTTATCACTTATGTGTTTTACTTTAGATCAATAGACTAGGTACTTATGGATATCTGTATGTTTTTTATAAATAATCTGGTACTCTGAACTTTTAACTTTTGGTACAACAAAAAAAAATAGACCGTAAAAAAAGAGAAAAGCAAAGAATAATAAACCTTTTTTATTTAATCTACTAATGGCTCCATGCTTAATTTTTTATTACTCTCTGTAATATAAAAAAAAAAAAACAAAAAAAAAAAAAAACATAAAAACCCAAAATCACCTCTATTTTCCCACCCCCAAGTTGGGATTTTTTTTCATATTTATATAAGACCATCTTCAAGATATATCCCTATACAATAAAAAAATATAAAAATCGGACTATTGTGTGAAAAGTTATGCGTGACCATACATAAAAAAAACAATATATATACTACCAGAACCTCGCGTTTTCATCCGCGTAGTTCTCGTTCCCGTGGGAATGCGGGGATAAAATATAACCCATCTTACTCGCTGATAATGTAATTTTATATTGGTGAAAAAATGGTTAAAATCAGTTCAGTAGTTTCGGAGTTTATCCTAAACATATATCAACAAGATTTTTATTTATATAGATATACGCGTCGACTTGAGAACCTCCTACATTCTTTCGTCGGTAGAAATATGATTATAGCCACAACACCAAGAGCTGAAAGAAATAATTACAAAAACAATCTTCCAAGGCTCTTTCATTCAACCCGCAACCTCGACACGTCACATCAACAAAACTGCGTTAATTAATTAATAATGTTTGTCATTAAGGGTAGTCATTAATTACCCCCGGTTGACCCCTGATGGACGCGGGGGGCGGGGGGATTCACGGCATGAGCTAAAGAGTTTTATGTATGACATATTTTATTCAGGGGAATATGAGTTGATAAACCGCTGTGCTCGGGCTGGGATCTTTTACATGTTGTGTATGTAAAATTACAGATTTACTTTGCTGAATAAAACTAACAAACAAAATAAACTGACAACAAACTAAAATATAGCATCAAAAAACTCGTCCGCATCGCTATCGACTGGGAATGAACCCAATAGACTGGCGGCATTGCCACGTTGTATGGCAATGCTTATCCTCTGTTCGAAGTAAAAGCCAGCCCTTGGGTCACGCGAAGTGTGAACTAAACGTTTAGCAAGTGCTTTAAATAACGCGTGAGCACTCGGACCCCGCGGTCCAAGAGTTTCAACCCCAAACGGCTCAAACATAGAATTGCCGACAAAGTTATTACATTTCCGCCGTTTGAGGTTCTCAGCAGCCGCAACTGTAAATAAAAAGTAAGATTAACTACTGAGAAAGTATTTGTCTTATGAATTACATGTTTTCAAGCACAGTGGCCGTACTACGAAGTGCCAATGCTATCATGATTTAGTGTGAGGGAAAGGGATAGTGCTATTCATCTTGTGTAACACCGTCTCTGTCGGACACAGGAATCATGATGAATTTAAGACATCATGGTAGGGCTGCTGTTTTCAAAATGTACCTACCTGATACGGAGTTTCAAACAACAAAGAATGTGGTAATATTCTCCGCACTTAAATATTTCACGAAGCTAACATATCCGTTTTAAAAACTCCTATTTATTCATACAAAATTGATGCTCTCAACATCGGAAACTTTCGGTAAAGTTCGTCCAACTTCGGGCGGCGATGCGGGCGAACTTGGATATAGGGATGTCCAAAATTGGTATTACTTTACTCGGTGGGAATATACGGAAGAATATTTTGTAAGGGCCCGCTTGTGGAGAAGATAATATTTGGTTTTATTTCAGTTTATAAAGTTGTTTCTAAGTTGTAATAAAGAAGGGTTTCAAATTATTGTCTTGGTTAAATCTTAAAGTATATTATAGTTGAACGGCTTTACAGAGACAACAAATAAATTACATTTAAATATTTTCAATTAAGTCGTGAACGTGACGTGAGGCTTATAAAGTTTTAAGTCATTTTTTACGCACAATGACCTCATATTGTATTAAAACAGTTAAATGTTTTACCTAAGAAATCATTCTTAACTGATAACGATCAACTAATCATATTGACGACACGGCTGGCTCAGTGGTTGAGCGATTGGCTGCTGCGCTGCGAACCGCGGCCCGCGGGTTCGATTCCTGCACGGAACAAATATTTGTATAGCCTGCAGATAGTTGTTCCGGGTCTGGCTGTTTGTGTATGTGAATTTATATGTTTGTAAATGCACCCACGATACAGGAGAAATTCCTAGTGTGGGGCAACGTTTAAAAGAAAAAAAAGAAAAATAATTAGTTACTACTTTACACCAGGATTTAATAATCTCAATCTATCTATCTTTTTTTGCCTCTTTTGGTACCCTGGGGCCTCGGTCCTTTGATTGGCGTACGGAGGGCCAAAGCCAACTCGCAGTGGCCACATTTCAAATGGAATGGGGCATCAAATGACTGTTACCCTTGTACAGTAACCGGCATGAGTCGTGAGCACAAACAAGTGTACATGCGCGAGCTTGCCCCCGCTACTGCCCATCTGTGCTCACGACTCGTGCCGGTCATTATATATACTGTGAAAGTACACCCAAGGACCAAACGCGGTTGGTTCAAAATGATTGCAGAATATGGAAACAAAAGATGAGACGCTATGAATTGACGACACGGTTGGCGCAGTGGTTGAGCGTTCAGCTGCTGCACTACGTGTCGCGGTTTCGATCCCCGCACGGAACAAATGTTTGTATGGCCTACACATAATTGTTCCGGGTTTGGGTGTCTTGTGTATGTGAGTTTACATGTTTGTGAACGCACCCACGATACAGGAGTAAATCCTAGTGTATGGCAACGTTTTTTAAAACACAAAAAAAAATTGGGTGGTTATCTGGAATGGTTTTCGTATACTCATCTCATCTGTCTAGCCTTTTCCCAACTATATTGGGGTCGGCACCCAGTCAAGCCGGATTCAGCTGAATATCAGTATTTTACGTGGAGTGGCTGCCTACCAGACCTCCACAACCCATCAATCGGGTAACACGGTACTTCTTGGCAAGAATGGTGTGAATTTTTTGGCTTTTGACAATCTGTAACGATTGCCAAAGATCTTCAGATGACAGCCGAGAACAACGGTTTAACGTGTTTTCTGTAGCATGGAGGAATCTTGATATGTTAAGATGGTCACCTATCCACAGATCTTGGGCCTTGCTTAACCTTGAAGATTGATCGGTGTGGCTGTTATTATTGAGCCACGAAATATTCCTACTGTAATTTAAAAAAAATTACAACAGTTCCAGGTTAGTCTTTCCGGTAGGAATCATTCATCTAAAATATTATCCGTGCAATAATTAACTCAGGTGAGTTTTGTAATATTTATAAACCAAAACTACTGAGTTTCATTTTAATTAGGTTGACATAAAATCGTTATTTTGGCATACCTCAAAAATAATAGATATGTCTGTTTTCTAAAAACCATTCACAAAAAAAGGCGCTAAAATGCTTTTGATCACAGCATGCCAAAAAATTCCATTCCTACATATTGTTACAGAACACATTAAACCATTTCATAAAAAAAACATTAACGATTGATCAATTAACTTCTATGTCAAAGAAAATCTTTGATGTCGCTAATGAATTTTTAGAAGATGACTGCTATAAATATATGACAGTAATTCGAATTTGAGAAGAGGGCTTTGATCAGAATGTAAACAGCATAATTTATCACTGCTTTGTTGTAAGTTTAAGTCTGAAGGTTAGTGAAAAATTTCAGCCATGTCTAGGAGAACTGTGCGTTTTTTCGGGACAAAAATTGCATGAAGAAATATTTATATATGCAAACAATTATACCATAATAACAAGCGGAAGGTCACTCACTAATTAATTTATTCACTGACTAGCATCGCCCCGCGGTTTCACCTGCGTAGTTCCCGTTCTCGTGGGAATATGGGGATATAATATAGCCTGTTAGACTGTGTAACAGTGAAAGAATTTTTCAATTACCCCTTACAACGTCAAAAACTCACAAACGTTACCTCTTAATAATATTAGTATAGATAAGGTGCTCTAGTGCAAGTATAGGGAACGAGCACGGCGTAGACTATGCCATCTAGTGTTGTAAATCTGAAACGTTTACATTGTAAATATTTGACCTGTGCTGCCACCTATACTTCCTGCACCCTCCGTTTAGGGGAACGTGAAAGAAATAGACTGTGCCATCTAGCGTTGCAAATTGTAAACTTATAAGTAAAAGATACTTGACATTGACACGTCTGCGCTGCCACCTATAGTTTCTGCACGTGGGACTATAGCAAATATCAAACGTCAAAAATCTAGGGGATTGACAATCGCTGTCAAAAAGTCATGTCATTTTGGCCTTTCGACAATCGCATTTTTTAATAGTAAAGACTACAATAGTATACTGGCTGCTAATAGCTAGCACTTCGTCTAGAGATTATGGACGATAAAAATATTCTCTATCATAAAAAAAACGAGAATTTTGAAGCAAGTTGAAAGGTAAAGATAAAAGAAGAACGGAGACTCGATAAATTCCTTTCAGTTCATAAAAATGTTCCTTTGTGCATAGCGCAGAGGGCAATAAATCCTTTTTAGCGATGCATTAGGTCAACTTTCCTTTGCGTGGTTTTTGCTTTAGCAGTTTTTTCTAGAATATTTAATGGTTATGCTACTGGAATAGCTTTTTATTTATATTTTTACAACTAAGTGACTTACAGGTGCTATGTTTGGTTATGTTTTATGTGACAAATGTTTTAAATGATTTTACTGTTTTGCTGATGAATTTGTTCGTTAACAAAAGCACAAAGAAGTTTCATTTAACATAAATATATCCTTGTATAGACCTGAGGCACTGTATAACATAGCAACAGCTCAAAATGGAACTTGGAATGGGCAACAACAGTGTAGATAGTAGTATGAAATCTGATTTTTAGCTATATACAACGTGTAAGGGATAGACGCAATACCTTTTAAAGAGTCATTGTGCTCATTATTATGAACAACTTTCATAATTTTTCCATTTGTGTACGGAACCCTATAAATACCTGATTGTTAGCCGACCCGCCCACAATACCCACTCATAATTATGTTTCCAAAGTATTGTCATTATAATCTTACCAAGTGTAGATTATACCAAATTAAAAGCAATATAATCCCAAATAAATTCCACCGTAGGTTTGTTACTTGTGTTTGTTCCCTATCAAAGTTTGCTCGTAACGAAACGTTTGAGCGCGCAATACTGTTACATATGTATGTATTGTTGTGTATTTGCGAATGTTTTACAGTGAGATCAAGATTATAAGATTGGTACTTGGAATGTTGTTTTGTTTTCTGCTAGCAGTCGGAAAGTTGGGATTTGTTCAGTTCTAATTAGGAGTTGTTGGTGATTCTTAAAGTTCTGTACCCGAAGTGTGACAAACAGAACACTATACTGTCCGTATGTCTGTCTGTTGGCGGGCTGTATCTCATGAACAGTAATTGTTAAACAGTTGGAATTTTTACAGAGTATATGTCTGTCTTTTGGTGGTATAACAACAGATAACATATTATAATGAAAGGCATCGTGAGGAAACCAGTATGTCCTAGAACCAAAAATTCGAAGACATGTGACATTCACCAACCCGCACTGGGTCCGCGTGGTGGATTACGGCCCACTCCCTCTTTTAGGGAGGAGGCCTGTGTCCCAGCAGTGGGAACGTTAAAAGGCTGACTAAGCTTTTATGCTATGCTAATGAAAGGCGCGCGTTCCCCATGTAAGAAATGTGTTTTTTTGATAACGGAATGGGAGGAATGGCCAGTTTGTTGCCCAGGATAGGTATAATGGGGGTCCCGTTATACCTATCCTGGGCTATTACTAAGACTCCGCTGTCCATTCGTCTGGCTTTTTGTGCGTCTGTCACCAGGCTGTATCACATGAACCGCGATAGTTACACAGTTGAAATTTTCACAGATAATTCCTGTAACTGTGTCCACTATTTTAAATAGAACGGACGCAGCCACTTACACTAAAAAAAAATATATCTTTATTATATTAAATCTATACAATTAGGTTGCCGGGGCTTCCCAGAAAGTAATCCAAAGATACTTGTGATGGGGTAAACCTCGCTCTTCCTTGATTAACAATTTATTGGTTTGGCACACTATTTAAACATATAATTTACTAAACACATGCATTCTTCTCACAAAAATTCAAACATTCCGACAGTATCACCTTCCATTCATTCGCAAATACATCCAAATCTTTGTTTGAGCTCAGGAGAGCTTTAATAGCGGCTAATGTCCGAGGAACAGGTAACTTGGAGTGTGCAACAGTACGGCAAGTTGGAACAGCTAGTAAGCGGTGTTTTCTGTTAGGACAGTAATTGTCTAGGACAAACAGCTTTCAGATTTCATTATGCTGATCAGGAACATCGATAATCCCCTTGTCGTCTATAACAACAAATACTTAAAAAAAAAAACAGAATAAAATTCATATTTAAGGGGGCTCGCATACAATAAACCTTAGACGACACGATTGGCGCAGTGGTTGAGCGTTCGGCTGCTGTGTTATGTGTCGCGGGTTCGGTCCCCGCACGGATGTTTGTATGGCCTACAGATACTTGTTCCGGGTCTGGGTGTCTTGTGTATGTGAGTTTACATGTTTGTGAACGCACCTACGATACAGGAGTAAATCCTAGTGTGGGGCAACGTTTTTTTTTAAGATAAGATTATTTTTTAAGATAACCTGATTTTTTGCCGTTTTGCCTTTGTGTGCGGGTCCAAGTCGCACTTGGCCGGTTTTTTTTTTTGTAAAATATTAACCTTAGAGATTATATTAATATATTTTTTCCTTGCCTATAAATTAGAGTCATTATTGCCAGGGTACGTTGAGCAACGCTAATGGTTTTGTTTTGACATAACGAATTTATAACTGACAGCTATGTTTAGAGGCACAGCATTTAAGAACTTTTAAATCAATCGCTAGCAGAAAATAACAATGTACCGTATACATATAAGTGTTTTTTAACTGTTTCTTAGTAAGTAGGCAAGTAGGTATGTAATTTTACTTAATTCTTTATTGTACACCAAAACAACTTATATTATATTATACATAATAAATTGCATGTACAAAGGCGAGCCTAACTCAAAGTTGAGTTTATCTTTCTTGTTTCACGGCAGAATTATCATGGTAAAAAATACTGGTATTCAGCTGAATTCGGTTTGACTGGGAGCCGACCCCAATATAGTTGGGAAAAGGCTAGGCAGATCATGAGTAACTCTGTCTGTCTATTTGTTACGTCTTAACAACTGAACAAATTTGGCTGAAATTAAGCATACAGGTTGTTGGTTTGTCTGGAGTCAATCCTAGATTAAAAATCAGGTCATAATTGCCATAAAAATTGTCATCGGAACTTAACCAACATGTAAAATTCACATCTGTGGGTTCTAAGTTGAAATAAAGCTTGTAATATAAAATACTTCACCATTTTACTTTTAAAATAATAAATTAACAAAACGCAAAGGCACTCCGTAATCCCTGTTCGTTTTAAGATAGCCAAAATAAAAAGGAGAGTAAATTCAAGCTTCTTGATTTACGAGTCGTACTAATTAAAGATTCTGACTTTAATACCACCTGAGAGGGTGACAAACAGGCAAGGTTCCTGTTTGTCCACGATATTTTTAAGGGTATTCTGGTCTAAGTATAATATAGAAGATTTTGATGATAATCTAGATCACTACATAGTATAAAACAAAGTCGCTTCCCACTGTCTGTCTGTCCCTATGTATACTTAGATCTTTAAAACTACGCAACGCATTTTGATGCGTGTTTTTTTAAATAGATAAGGAAGGTTAGCAAAACAGGAAGATTAACATAAGTATCTACATTGCACCCACGCGAAGCCGGGGCGGGTCGCTAGTAAGTAAATAAAAGGAAAAGGCGTTTAGCCTGAATAAGGTACGAAAAAAATTGCAGAATCAAAATACCAACAAAGTTTTTCTCGTCTTGCTCTATACCAAAATTAATCAAAATCGGTTCAATGATTTAAACGTGAAAGAGTTACATTAACAGAAAATAGAATTTATTCGAAGAACAAACCAAACTATCCGTAGACCAATTTCATCTAGTAAATATTTTATGCTACCGCAAAGTCGCATCGCGTCTTTCTGCAGAAGTCTAAAAACTCATCCTTACATTTAGAGTTTGAGACGCCTTTTTTTCTGGATGGGAAATTATCGAAATGACTTCTCCCGCTCTAGGCGGAGTGGAAGGGAGTGTCAGACTCTTACTGACCAAAACACACCCGTGATCCTTCTTGTGCCCTTTGCGTTCCAGGGCCGCGCTGACTCTTTCGAACAAATTCCTGTACCTTAGCAGGCACTGACCCTATAAGGCCTCATCGTCTTTGCTGACAGCTCTTTGAGACGCGCGTGGAACACGACGCGCCGTCGACCCGGGCCTGGTTGCTATCGGACGGTAAGCCAACTTTGAGACGCCTTGAGACATGATTACCGACGTAACCACATCATTTTCCAATAAAACCAAGTACAGGATGCAGTTCAATAATCACTACACAAAGTGACTACTAAATGACCAGTTCTGCTACGTTGGTACTCAATTATTGGGTCATTACCAACTGCCGGATGTCAGACCGGGCACCCGATAATTCGGTAATAACGTCTCAAGTAGGCAATCAAACCTATCTGAGAACCGGTAAATCGCTAAACGAGTACATTGATTCATTAAAGCATCAATTATGATGTGCAAGGAATTAGTCACCCATCCTCTGTGGTAAGTGCAGTTTGATTATCAAGTTGCGGAATTTGTTCGAGAGAGTCACCGCGGTCCTGGAACGCGGCGGGTAATTGTAGGAACACGGTTGGGTTTTAGTCAGTATGAATCTGATACTCCCTTCCGTACCGCCCAAAGCGGGATACGTCAGTGGAGGATTTTCCATCCATATACAAAAGGATCCCATTTAACCATAGTTTGCCCTGGTGGTAAGCGAACAAGTGACCGACAATAGAGCGCAGCGCGCTTTCCATGAAAAAGTGAATGAGTGAACTACTAGTTCACTCATTCATTTTTGACTTAAAGACTCATACAAAGTTCGATTGTCTTGGTGAATGAGCATGTGATGCAGAAGAATGTGGACAATAATATGAATGTGGATGGCTAAAAAAGCAAAATTGAAAATTTTGAAAAAACCTACGACGGTTAAAACATAATTGAAAAAGAATTAAATCTATACTAATATTATAAAGCCGAAGAGTTTGTTTGTTTGTTTGTTTGAACGCGCTAATCTCAGGAACTACTGGTCCGATTTGAAAAAATCTTTCAGTGTTAGATAGCCCATTTATCGAGGAAGGCAATAGGCTATATCATCACGCTAAGACCAACAGGAGCGGAGCAGTCATGAAAAATATGACACAAACGAAGTTGTGTGGACAGCTAGTTATTAATAAAAACTCCCGACTTACAGACTTAATGTAACCCAAGAATATCCGTTAGGGCTGCCAATAAATGTTCTAGTTTTGCAGATAGTGATGGCAGCCCCCGACGGATAAAACCCGAACCCATCACTGAAAACTAAAAAAAATCGGAATAGTTTTGTTAATTTTTGCAAAAACATTATATTTACTGCAGCGCCCCCTCGTAAGTTGTTACCGTAATACATACTGAAAATTGTATCAAAATTGGAAAAGTAGTTTTGAAGATAAATGGCAACATTGGTCTGCCCAAATATCCTTGACTGCAGCGCCGTAACTCCTATCGAAGAATATGCACCAATAAAATTCAAATCCATCATTGAAAACCGCATGAAAGTCGGACTAGTAGTACTGTAGATAAGTGGGAACATTGGTTTACACAAACAAACAAAAATCCTCGCACCCCAAATGCATACACTGTCTCCGTTCCGTCGTGGGTAAAAAAAATAGAGTCGACTTGAGAACCTCCACCTTTTTTTGAAGTCAATTATTAAAGATAGCTAACTTCAAAGATCATTTGGTTCAGTCACTTATTTTATAGCCACAACGACAGGAAAACTTATATCCGACATCCATTATTAAACTGTAAACAAGTATAGTACACAAGTATTTACGTCAGTTGGACACAAGTAAACAAATAAATTTAACTCTTAGTACACATCACACGACACACAGAAACCCAGATTTTTAGTATTTATTTATTTATACGATACTGTTGACGTTATGTGTAGTTTTATGTAATAGAAACTGGTTTCTGTGCAAGTTTATTTTTATGTTATTTTTAGTGTGGTTGGAACTGCAGTTTGTGATAGCGGAAAGATTATTGCAAGTGTATAGACAGGAAGAACTGGCCCACAATGGCAGACAGTGGCGTGCAGTGGTTCGAGTTAGGGTAGGCCAGAGAAAATGTCCAAATAAATTTAAAAAAATAACCACATTATTCAGGGTTGATTTTTAATGAAATGAGTTTTTTAATTTTTTTTAAATTACCTATAAAAAAAAAAAAAAAAAAAAAAGACACCAAATTTCAACCCTGAATAATGTAGTGTGTTTTTTTTTTTGGACATTATTTTCTGGCCTACCCTAACTCGAAACACTGCACGCCACTGATGGCAGAGGATAGTTTTGTATGGAAAAGGATCTCATTAGAATAGAATATAATAGAATGTGTCTTTTATTGCATTTCTTTCTAAAGTGTACAAGTTACGAGAATTTGCTGAACGCGAGATATCGCAAAGGTGGCCAATACTGGACAGTAGCCGGAAATTTTTATATTTTTCCCGTGGCTTATTCCACTAAAACCGTGCAGTTAAAGGGCACAAAAAGTCTATGGAAGTCAGTAATAGTGTAGTTAATTTTTTTCTTCTTCCCATATTTTTTTTTTTATAAAAACGTTGCCCCACACTAGGATTTACTCGGGTAAATTTCAACAAGTGATTTTTATATGTCATTTCGGTGGGATTTTTTAATTTCAATGCTATCTACATATTTTTAGTGACAAATAAAACTTTAGCCTATTTTATAACATTGTGCGTGAGTGGACATCAAATTTCATCAAAACTTACATAAATATTTAAGGATGAATTTTTAAGAGTCCACTGAAATGAAAAGTGTCTACCGAAATGATAAAAATGACCACCGAAATGATGAACTGTGCACCGGAATGAAATAAATCCACCGAAATGATACAGCTAAGAACAACTGTGCCGGGCAGCCAGGGTTCCGTACTTTGTTAGGTTTGATTTCCACAAATTTTAGATTAACACTGAGACAGGACAGTAGACAGTTATTTTAATATCATCATTAATATATAGATATTACAGTTAGTATTACATATACCATTCTTTGAGGTTACAATAACCTCAAAAAACGATATTATTGTAATATTTATTATGATATGAATGAATTGTTTCTTCACTTAAATAACCTTTGGTAATTTTTCTGGTTGTTGTTGTGTGAAAATGTTGGAAAACTTTATCGTAAATGCTGGTAACCATAAATAAATATTTATGTTTGTTTATGAACTAATACTAATTTACTTGATATATTTTCAAAAGAGTGAACGAAGCGCGATAAGAAAGCTTAAAGTTTCTGATTAATATGATGGCTGCATTTGTAAGTTATGCCATTAATAGTAATACATAATGTGTACCCGTTGCACTAAATGAAAAATGCTAGGTATAATTTAGTTAAATTGGTAACGAAACGAGAATAGTGTTTCTACAGGTATATAAGTAAAACTTCTAAAATTAAATCAACTCTTATATTTTATACTGCTACTACCCGATAATATCACCGTGGACTCGACAATATACTGCCATCAGCTTGACCGACTCCGTACAGAAATCAACAAAAAGCGCCGTGAACACTCAAAGATATACTTCCTTCACGACAAGGCTCGGGCGCACATAGCCAAAGTCGTTCGTCAGAAGCTTTTGGATTTTGAATGGGAGCTACTGCCACATCCACCTTACTCTCCCGATCTAGCGCCAACGGATTTTCATTTGTTTCGCTCTCTCAGTAATCATTTACAGGACAAAAAAATTGATGATAGAGCACAGTTAACAGCTTCCTCGAAAGCTTTTTTGCCTCACGGCTCCCAAGTTTTTACGCTGAGGGTATCCATGCTTTACCTAATCGCTGGAACGACGGTGCCTACTATAAAGACAAGTAATTGTAAATCTATACTAATATTATAAAGCTTAAGAGTTTGTCTGTTTGTTTGTTTGAACGCGCTAATCTCAGGAACTACTGGTTCGAATTGAAAAATTCTTTTTGGGTTGAATAGACCATTTATTTAGGAAGGCTTTAGGCTATATATCATCACGCTTAAGCCAATAGGAGCGGAGCAGCGATAAAGAATGTTTTGAAATCGGGGATTCCATGGGGACGAAGGGGGATTTCGCGGGCAGCAGCTAGTTAAAAATATAATTTAAAATTGTTTTGTTTATTTGCAACGCTCATTACTTTCCTACCAACCCAATATATACATACATGTACTAGCTACATAGAAATATGTGTAGGTATATTATATATCTTAAACACAAATATTACACAACAAATACACCCGAATAATCTAATCTACACTTACATTATAAAACGATGACTTTGTATTTGATACAAGGATCTCTAAAACTTTATGGTTTTAAATCATTTCGGAGATACATTTAATTCCGGTGGACTGTAATTGGTATAACAGTCCACCGAATCCACTGAAATGATAACACTGAGATGATAAAATAGAGGTTAGTTCTACATTTAACTCCGAAATAAAATTATTAAAAAAATATGAACACTACTCAAACAAAATAGTACTTACGGCGAATTTAATACACAATTTTGAAACAAATTAAACGAATCTAGCACGAGTTATTACAGTCACCGAAATGAAACTATTTTTGTCCCCATGTTACTGAAATGATAAACTTACTTTTTTGGCGGAAAAACCGCAAGCTTTGGGACCGCTGCGTTCGCGCCGAGAGCTTGAGCCGGACTGATCCGAAGTGAGGAAAGGTGAGAGGGGCGTAACAACGCAATTTTGACATGGATAATCTACTAAAACTTACTGTCCTCTGAAATGATAACTTTTTTCCAGACAAAAGTTGACTGCCTGTCAAATCCATGAGAAAGAAGATAAACAAACAAAAATAGTTTTATTTGATCGAATATATTATAATTTAATGATAAGAGAATCGATTTAAATCCATATTATGAATCTATTGGCAGGGGAAGGTATTTTATGAGCGGAATTGGGTTCAGGACAGGCCACCGTGATGATAAAATAACACTTTGTAATTTTTTTTTTTTGGTATATTAGAGGGTAGAAATCAATGATTTTTTTTGCCAAGGTAGAGAAGTACTTACGTTGTTGAAAAAAAATATATAAAATAAAAAACCAGCACATTGCACTACCGTTCTCAGGTTTGCCGTGTATTTTTTTTGCTTGCGCAATTCACCCACTCCTGTATCGTGGGTGCGTTCACAAACATGTAAACTCATATACACAAGACGCCCAGACCTGGAACAACTATCTGTAGGCCATACAAACATTTGTTCCGTGCGGGAATCGAACCCGTAACGCAGCAGCCGTACGCTCAACCACTGCGCCAACCGTGTCGTCAAACCATATCATACACGATAATGCCCGATAGCCGAGAAGAAGTCGGGATTCCCACAATTCCCAGACTGGCTAACCCTCAGTCTTGATTTGAATCCGATTGTACTATACGTATATTGAACGAGCTGTTAAGGCAAGTAAACTCATTCGGTCAATGAAAACCGTTTAAAAGCAGTAATTTGAAGTCGAGATGATTAACAAAAAATATTGAGGGGTAAATTCCTTAATTTGTAAAAAATATCTTTTCAAGACCTATTGAAATAATTCCCTAAATTGCGGTACAAAGTTAAATTATTTTTAAATCTTTTTGATCTGCCTCGATCGCTTTCCAGATGCAAGTCCATTGTTGCAGTGCATTTATTAATTTATTTAAGAGAAATTATAAAATTTGTTTTAAGCAACGCGCGATGAAGTGATAACAGTTTATTGCTCGCGAGTGTAGTAATGGGTATTATATTATATACAATTAAATAACCACTGACTGATTGACATAATTGTTCTCCCACTTGCCGTGCTAGGAGGGGAAAACTTTTTATGGGGTTGTATAGAAGGTGTCGGGGTGAGTATGGGAAAAATCTGAAACTACCCCTTTTCAACCCCCTTCTTTCAACCCCATTGCTTATCTCAGAAACCTGACGTCGAAGAGAAAAATGGTTTTCGGGGTTGTATAGAGGGTGTTTGGATGAGTAGAAAACGAAAAAAAAAACTACCCCTTTTCAACCCCCTTTTTACAACCCCTTTGCGTATCTCAGAAATCTGACATTTTAGAGAAAAATGGTTTTCGGGGTTGTATAGAGGGTGTTTGGATGAGTATATGGCCAATAAAAAATTCAACCTTATTCAACCCTTTTCAACCCCCTTGTTTCAACCCCTTGGCATATCTCAGAAACCTGACATTGTAGAGAAAAATGGTTTCCGGGTTTGTATAGAGGGTGTTTGGATGAAAATATGGCCAAAAAAAATTCAACCCTTTTCAACCCCCTTCTTTCAACCCCTTTGCGTAACTCAGAAACCTGACATTGTAGAGAAAAATGGTCTTCGGGGTTGTATAGAGGACATCTGGATGAATATATGGCCAAAAAAAATTTCAACCCTTTTCAACCCCCTTCTTTCAACCCCTTTGCGTAACTCAGAAATCTGACATTGTAGAGATAATAATTGTTACTAAAAATACTAAAAAGACACCGCGGGTTGCTTGCAACTCGCGCCCCCAAGCGAAATACTAGTTATTATATTATATACAATTAAATAACCACTGACTGATTGACATAATTGTTCTCCCACTTCCCGTGCTAGGAGGGAAAAACTTTTTATGGGGTTGTGTAGAAGGTGTCGGGGTGAGTATGGGAAAAATCTGAAACTACCCCTTTTCAACCCCCTTCTTTCAACCCCATTGCTTATCTCGGAAACCTGACGTCGAAGAGAAAAATGGTTTCCGGGGTTGTATAGAGGGTGTTTGGATGAGTATAAAACGAAAACAAAAATTACCCCTTTTCAACCCCTTTTTACAACCCCTTTGCGTATCTCAGAAATCTGACATTTTAGAGAAAAATGGTTTCCGGGGTTGTATAGAGGGTATCTGGGTGAGTATATGGCCAATAAAAAAATCAACCCTATTCAACCCTTTTCAACCCCTTTGTTTTTTCAACCCCTTGGCATATCTCAGAAACCTGACATTGTAGAGAAAAATGGTTTTCGGGGTTGTATAGAGGGTATCTGGGTGAGTATATGGCCAATAAAAAATCAACCCTTTTCAACCCCCTTCTTTCAACCCCTTTGCGTATCTCAGAAACCTGACATTGTAGAGATAATAATTGTTAGTCAAAAAATACTAAAAAGGCACCGCGGGTTGCTTGCAACTCGCGCCCCCAAGCGAAGTACTAGTTATGTCTATGTAAGTACACTTAGCTGATCCGCAGAACTTCGTTTATGTCACATTTTTCATGACAGCTCTGCTCTTATTGGTCTTAGCGTGATGATATATAGTCCATAGCCTTCCTCAATAAATGTGCTATCTAACATTGAAAGAATTTTTCAAATCGGACCCGTAGTTCCTTAGATTACCGCGTTAAAGAACCAACAAACTCTTCAGTTTTATATATTAGTGTAGATTATTTACTTTGTTCAGTTTCTTGTCAGTCCATTTCCCACAAGCACTTACGAAAGGTACACTTCTTTCAAATTTTACGTCATTTCCTACAAAACAAATAACATTTCTTGTTTTTAACGTCTTTTGTTCAGTTCACAATTTGGAAACAACAACTTTAACCTAGATATTCTACTTATTTTATTGTCTTGTTTCTGCTGTCGTTACTTTTCACCAAGTTGAAAGGTAGCGACAGCAGAAAAGGAAAATTATGGTAACATTTGGGCAGGTGCCATTTTAAAATAACATTCCCTACTTTTGAGATAGTAAGTAGACTAAATTACGCTTATTGTGGTCGTTTCGTCGATAGGTGACCAGCCTTCAGATATCGAGTTTCTTCTCTTCTGTGCATCGAGGAGAACGTTATGCTTTTAGTCCCGGTTATTATAGAAGACCATTGACAGTCCTCATAGGTATACCCAACACTAGGATTCTCTGATTCGTAGGATTCTTTCAGTCCAGTTGATACATTATACATACATAATCCTACTAATATTATAAACGCGAAAGTTAGTGAGTATGGATGGATGTTTGTTACTCTTTCACGCAAAAACTACTGAACGGATTTAGATGAAATTTGGCACACAGATGGTTCATAACTAGAATTAACGTATAGGATTTTTATACCGATATTCCCACGGGATCGAAACGTATGCGGATGAAACCGCGGGGCGCTGTTTATTACATAAAAATAAAATGATAAAATAAAGTGAATTTAGAAAAGAGTAACATAAAAGTTAAAAAAAGAAAAAGTTATTATAAAATTAGTCACAAACATTAGTTCATTTATCCTATACTTAACTAATATTTGTGTTCGATACTTTATATGTGTTGATTCGTTCAATACTTTAAATCAGGCAATTTTTTAACTCTAATAATCATACTTTAAAAGCAGTAAAACTTTCGTACAAGTTAATATTTCTCTTTAACAGATATATATATTATATAGATAATATATATATCTGTTAAAGAGAAATAAAAACACAAATCTTTCCTCTTTATAATATTAGTATAGACTAATATTATAAAGAGGAAAGATTTGTGTTTTTGTATTTTTGTATGTAACGAATAAACTCAAAAATGACTGGACCGATTTCAAATATTCTTTCATTTTAGAAAGCTACATTCACCCTGAGTAACAAAGGCTATATTTTATCCCCATATTCCCACGGGAACGGGAACAACGCGGGTGAAACCGCTGGGCGATGCTAGTATTAGATATTTTTATTTTAAACGCAAGTATCTTTCCGTTTCAGTAAAATATTTAAGCAATTTAGAAATTTCTGAAATTAATGTTTTCATATTAGGCAAACTAGCTAATACAAATTTCAACGAACATACAACAATACCTATTTTTCAACCTAGAAAATTAAAAACTTCGAACCAAAAACAAGCTATTATCCAAAACATTTGCAGCGACCAACTTTCCGAATCAGCATTCTAGAACTAGGAACAACACACCTCAACCTAGTTTCAAGCATACCTATTTCAGCCCGAATCTATCTAGATTTTCAGGATAGCGACGAGAACGCTCATCTCGGAACAATGTCATGACCTGAAAATCTGTTCACTCTGACGTCATAAGCATGACGTCAGAGTGCCGCTCAATAGGTTGCATTCGATGCAGAATTGAATGAGATTGGTTTCAGTTGAAATTGCGTGGATGAGGGAGCGGTAATGTAGCTACTTTGTATACACGAATGCTGGTTTTGTGAAAGTTTGCCAGCTTTCGGGTTTATTTACTGAAAATATATCTTTTCAGCTAATGCTCCCAGCATTACCTGAACATATGATTTTATAGTTTCGTTTGAATTTCTATATTTTTTAGGCTAGCTTTTGCTCGCGATTTCACTCACGTTAAAGTAGCCTAAAATCATTTCTAGGGTGCGTTCTATGTTGCGAAATTTGTTCGATAGAGTCACCGCGGCTCAGGAACGTAAAGGTTCACGGGTGGGTTTTAGTCAGTAAAGGGATATTTTTTCTGGATAGAAAGTCATCAAATGACTTTTCCCGCTCCGGGCGTCGCGGAAGCGAGTGTCAGACTCTTACTGACTAAAACCCCCCCTTGATCCTTCTAGTGACCTTTGCATTCCAGGGCCGCGGTGACACTTTCAAAGTAGCAAATGTGTATTCCAGTTTTGTGAAAATTTAGCAGGTTTCGTATTCATTTACTTGTGTGGCTTTTTGTATGGCATCAAAAAAGCGCAACGCCTATCTTTTCTTGAATTCGCATAAGGATATATATAGGTGTTATAAGATTTAATAAGTTAAAGTAAATGGTACATTGATGAGTAAGTATAGTCGACTAATTACTAATACCTACCATAAAAAAATAAAACCGACTTCTAAACAAAAAAAACCAAAAAGTATAAAATAACTTTAATTTCGGAACTCGGTGTTTTTGGTTGCTTTTTTGTTGTTGAACACACCGACCGGCCGACCGGTTAAAACTAGATATATTATTTTCATTTTCAAATGTAAACAATAAACAAACATGCGATTTCAGCTATCCCGACAGATTTGCTATCATTTATTAAAATTAACAAAAAAACCGCTTGTTCGATTTCGATAAAATTTTCATGGGACCATTAGGGAAGTATACCCTTTCCAACAAAAAAAGAATTATTCAAATCGGTTGGCAAGCGACGGTGTTAAGCGCGAACAAACATTTAAAAAAAAAACATACAAACATCCGAATTGAGAACCTCCTCCTTTTTTAGAAGTCGGTTAAAAAGGTTAAAAGTTTGCTTGGCTTTTAAACAGACAAGCAAACTTTTCACGCTGCCTTGAAGGATGCCAATGGAATGGATACATTTGTTTTTTTTTTTTAATTTATGTGTTAAAAAAACATGCACATTTTTTAAGTCTTATGCAATAGGGGTGAGCGGGTACAAATCCAGATTCTGTGTTGCGGTTGAGGAATTGTATTTATTTATTTAAACTACCTATATTAGCAACAAGGCATTCTCGACCAGTCAACCTTTGGGTTAAAAAGACTACAATGTATAATCTATTTTTTTTATGAAAAAATATAACGAAAGAAAAATAGTCCCGAAAACCTCCATTGAAAACCTCCTCATATCGGATGGTTGTTGTGTCTGGTGGACAAGCGCCCGGGCAGATGCCCGACAGGAAACTGATACTGCGATGCAGGATTTCGTTAGTAGTTCACTGTTGGTGGGATAGATGGCGTTGTGTTTGTTTTTGTTGTGGTACAAATTTTTCTTTGTTAGTTTTTCTTGTGGCGGCATTAATGCCGCTACGTCTGAACGGCTTCTGACTGAAGGTAGATCTAGCCCGTCCCTAGTTGACTTTTCCCCACAATGCTCTAAGGCGAGGTCCGCAAACCACAGGCAATAAGCACTTAGCGTGAGTTCTGTCTAGCTGTAGGCTTTAATTTTTATTAAGGTCATACAGGCAACAGCGGTAAAGCAGACGATAAACTCAAAGGTCGTTGTTGCAAAAAGCCATTCGTAAGAAAACGCCAACTAACTCATATTTCTATTTACTTTGTATAATGAAATGCATTAAAAAATATTGCAACCATAAGTTTCCTTATAATAAAATATACACGACATTGGCTTCTTGGCAGGCAATGTTCTTCTAATGCTACCTTTTAATATATTTTATTACAAAGAAAACCGATTTCCAATATTAAAACAAAGGTGTATTGACAATAAATTGTGGAAATATACTTCAAGAAGGTACACTTAGTTTAATGTTATCGATATTGCTTGCCAACGGTTGGTGCATTGCAGGTACCCTTTATTGGCCAATTTGGTTAACTTTGCGGAGTTGATTTACGTTGTAGACGATGTGCTGTGGCGTGTTACAGCTCCTAGTTAAGTTATTACAGCCGCTCGGGTTGCTCTTAAATGTCAGCAACGCTTGCCAAGGTTGATTGAAATCTGTACCTATCACATTAAGCTGGCGGCTTTTTTATGGAAGGGAAATCATCAAATGGGACCGCTCTGAGCGGAACGGAAGGTAGTGTCAGACTCTTACTGACTAACTAAACTCATCCATGTTCCTTCTAATGACTTTTGCGCTCCACGGCCGCGGTAACTCTTTCGAACAAATTCCGCAACCCTGGATCATTGATCCCATTGGTTCTAGCCGGGCCCCATCTTCTACTCCCAGCAGTGGGAACATTAAAAAGGCTGATTATGCTTATGCTTAAAGAAAAAAAAGAGAGAGAATCTTTGTTTTAGAAAATAAGGGAATTGGGTCATACTCAGAAAAAGTGTACTTTTGGTATCTTTTCTTGTCCCGCTACTTCATTTTGAAGTCAGTATCCAATATCATGATATATTGTCTTTTTTTCCTTCTTATTGTTAAATTAGTCTATTAATATGAATATTATTCTGGTATTTTAACACAAATTTTCATTAAAAAAGTCTATTTTTTTAAGTGTCAAAACATTGATATAAATATAGTCATATATTTTTTTAGTGTCCCAAAGACCATTACACATTTTCAGAGATGAATTGTTACTAATATTCATCGCTTGACTTAACATTGTTTGTGGCTATATTATTCTTGATGAATGAATTAATTAAATAAGACCAATTTTATTCGTAAATAATTTATAGAATAATTTATTTTAATTAAACTAGTGTTGTCCCAAAATTATGAAGTTTCGTTACTCAGGTTTAGTAACACGCAATCAAATTTGAAACGCAATTATTTAAAGCGGTATTAATATGTTTTCCTATTATGGCAACATAACTACTTACTTAAAAATCACTGTCGCAATTGCCATTATTTTTTCACCGTAGTCGTGCAGTCAAAACGTGTACCAAATTGATATTTACAAAAAATACCTCAGGGTGACAAACGACTATTATTGTGGTAATTTTATTATATTTTTTTTATGATTCGTTATTTTCTTTCTTTTTTTTATATTATCGTAACGTATACGCTTAGTGCTTGTGTGGAAAACACGTGGTTTAGTTAAAAATATTTTTATAGCTTATAATTTCTCAGATTCTATTCTCATTTTCGTTATATTGCGTTACGTTACGAAACTGAGATATTTTTAAGCCTAGTGCACAATACCAAGAAGTATTTACTATAGTTACCGGCACGTTAGTTGTCCAAAGGTTTTGTAGTGGGTACCTAAACCCATGTACATATTCATAGGTTTATAATTCTATATAGGGTGATCACAAATACCTTACTAAGTTTTCTGTAGTTTCTAACTTTACTTTTAAAATAAAATAACGAGAAAATGCTTTAATTTATACATTTTTATATAAGTTAGATAAGTGAAACGCAAGCTTAATTTGTAATACAAGTTAAACCTCGTATATTCGTTTTAGCAAAACACCATGGCATCTGTGTCAAATGCCGAAAGACAAAAAACTTACACGTGCGAACTTACAAATCCAGTTAAGCATGAGGGAATGCGAAAAATAAAAGCTTAACAATTGAAAAAGAGCAGCCATCAACACCAACTGAATTTGAAATTCTATCCAAGTCTCGCAGCTCAGTGTATGTATGTGTGTCTACACATAAATAAAAACAAGTTACTAAAAAAAAAAAAAATAAGTAAGAGCATAGAAGTTTAAAAAAAAATCTAAAAAAAATTATAAAACAAATATAATGACGTGTTTTATTTGCCCAGTCCATGTGTACTATACCTTATGACATCAGTTTCGTGATGGAGAGTCTCAGTATCGTTACCTATCAGTTTAGTTACGAATTTAAAATGTACACTTTTTCTGAGTATGACCCAATTATCTTTCTGTCTACGTAATCGAGTAAAAGAACCTATCTAGAAAGTATACCGAACGCCAGATAAATGAGCAATAAAGGTGCCCTTTCCTTGATATCTTTTGACGTGGACAAAAAAAAAATGAATCGTTTTCCATTACTAGTAAATATAAAGGATCACGATGGATGTCGATTCAATATAGCATTAATTCATTATTTCTGTTTTAAGAATTATGGTTGTCAATAAATGTAGGTGGGTCAATGACCGTTATTGCACATTTATCTGGCGTTCGGTATAGCAGCGTAACTCGTTGTAAAATAATTCATCCGGCAAAGTACATCCACTCGTATTTCTACAGCCAAGCAGCTTTTCCGTGTCCGGGTTTGAAGAATCCAAGCGCCGCGCGCCGGTGAAATTACTGACACTCGAGACTCTCAAGAACTTTTGTCTCTCTTGGTGCGATGCAATTTAACTTAGAACTTAGGTAGACGTGAAATTTTGTAGATATGGAGTATCTTGTGTTGCTATCAGCACGTTTTACATTCACCTGAACCCATAAATGATAAATTATTTTTATTTTGTAAGAAGGTTGTAAAAAACACTTTTACACGTCAATCTTTTTTTTGCCGTTATAAAACTAGATGAGGCCGGTGTTTCCTAGCTGACTACCCTGAGAAGAAACACCGAAACAAACTCAGAGGTCAAGGTCTCTTTTGAAGTCCATACAATTGTACTGGTCAAAGGTCAAATCATATGAGAACCATGTAGGTTGGTGTCTGAAGTAGTCTTTTGAGGAAAGTACTACACAGATTTGAGTGGACTTGTCAAAACAGTGCAAGCATTTGTCAGTTATCGTGTAGCTCAAACTTAGAACTTTGAGGAGCTCAACGATTTGACGAACAATACCAAAGTAAGGACATTTGGGTAGGCCACCTAAAGCCGGTTAATAAGTTTTTAAGCTGATATTATAAGTTCTTTTGGGCGTTTCCGTTACTGTTATCGACCCTCAATTTGATTTAGTCGCGAGGAAGAATTGACGTAGAATAAAGAGGTGTCTCTTGAAAAGTTGCTAAGTCTTCGCGATCTAGGATTAAAAGTCCTGAACTTCTTTCTAAGGATTTATTACGGATAGTTTTTTTTTTAAGGATAGGATATAATCAAATGACTGAAAGAGTGGATTTGCTCGGAGTGGAAGCGAGTCTCAGATTCTTATTGACTAAAACCTATCCGTGATCCTTTTAATGCCTGCATTGCATTCCAGGGATAAAAATCCGCAACCCTGGCGGAATAGGTCCCACCCACTACATGAAAAAAAGTAGATGTAGGTAACATACGCCTTTATATGCTAGGCGTAATGAAATATGACTTAGCTCATACATTTAGCAAATCAGTGAAGCTAATTGAACATCAAAACATTTCCGTTGCTCCTCTCCCAGAAACCGTAAACATCCGATTTTTTTTATCTCAAAATCTCATAAAAACATTAGTCTTTTGCCAAGTCCGTAGTTTATCGGTTTTGCTAACAAAACAAGCAATGGGTACGTTAGGGGGGAAAACAAATCGTAAACAATGTCATGTCTGAGAGGGCATAAACTGTGGAACAGTTCTGTACGAGCTGTAGTGATAATAGTTGAGAGATGGAATGTTTTTTGCTGGGATACGTTAGGGTATAAAACATAGCGTTGATATTTTAAAACCTAAAGCAAAAAGAGGGGATACCCAGCTCTGCCAGGGTTGAGGAAAGGGTTGAGGTAGGGTTGTTCTAAAAGTCACCGCGGCCCTAGAACGTAAAGGGCATTTGGAGGAACACGGATGGGTTTTAGTCAGTAAGAGTCTGACACTCCCATCTGCTCCACCTAGAGCGGAAGTCGTTTGATGATTTCTAGAGATGTGCCGATTATGACTTTAGCCGACTAGACGATTAGTCGGTTGTAAAGAGGCCGAGTAGTCGACCGAATAGTTGGCCAAGCCGATCACTGTTTCGGGCATATCCACGACGCGCGCAAGTCGCTATCGCCATTTGCGAGGGTGTAAGTTTCGAAAATTTGTCTACTGAAGAGTAGAAAATACCTCAGAAAATGTATTGAATTCCTGAAGCTATTTGAAGAGATTACTAAGGTTTATAAGTTCAAGTTGCTTTTCGTTGTGTAAAGTAATACCTTATCTGAAAACCTTAAAAAAATGTCTAGAAAATTACAATAATGACAACAAAGAAATCTTGGAAATGAAAGTCCTGCTGGTAAATGATTTGAAGAGTAGGTTTTTATTTAATGTAATACCATCTACATATATTTTATTGAAAATTACATAGATACAAAGTAAGAAGCTGGATAATCAGCGCAAGTTGCCGAATAGTCGCCGACTACGATAGTGGCCGGATAGTCGGCTTTACCAACTATTCGCCGACTAGTCGGTACATCTCTAATGAATTCCCATCGTTAAAATTTAGTTGGCTACTTTTATTATTTTCCGAAATTAGAAGTGTACGTATCCTTAGTTCTTCTTTATATTTATCCTTCTTTGTCTTCTTTGTCAGTAACGTTTATAACAGTAGTATTGTGTCGAGCTCGAACAACGGGTATCAAAAATAATTGATTCATGCAACGAACGTTAAAGCTCATTAAAATAATTGATTTATGAAATCGCAAATCAATTATTTTATTGCTTAGCTTTGTTTTAACGTATTAAACAAAGGATCCATGGTGCTGTAAATGATTTCTGTTTGAAGACTGTAAATATCAAAGCGTTACAAATGATTGTAATGTGGTTGTTGAAGACTTGAAACCGGAGGCAAAATGATAGGTTTAATAGATTGGATAAACAATTGATTTGTGCAGTTTAGCTGCAATTCCTACGTTCAGTAAATAGGTGAACTATTGTCGCCTAGCTTACGATACCGTTCAAGTAATTTTGATGAATTTTACAGAAGAGCGGGAAAATATGATTCATTTAGGTACTGTAATAAATGTACTGGGGCGCTGTATCATGTTTTTGAATATTGGCCTGGGTTTGGTCGATTGTCAAGTACCACTATCAGTTTGATCTCTTACAAAGACTTTTGAAAAGTGCAACTCCCAAAACTCGACTTGAGAGTGTTTGATAAGAGACGCTATGTATTACTACTGAAAAGGAATTATTGTACTCATCATTATTAACAAGTTTGTGTTATGGGACTAACGCTGAAATTGCAAAAATATAATACGAATGCGGATAAGTTAGGGTATAATTTAAGGTTTCCCTGACCAAATAACCTTGAGCATTCGTTCCCTTTGCCGCCCGCATCCTGCGCACGCCCTTTTATCATAGAATCCTCACAATTTCTGGAATTAAAAAAATAAGCGATCTTTTGAATTGAAATAAAACTTGTATAATATAGATTTTTAAATTATCTATCCATTAGTGTAATCCTCAAATGATTAGAGCGTTGCATTTAGCAACAGATGCATAAAATCAACAATTTTAGTCATTTTTAAAAAGTAGATTTTAAATATATTTATAACACTTAAAAACAAATTAGAACGTGGAATGTGATGATAAGACATCGAACATTAATAATGTGCTTTTACATGTAGATTATTTCTCACAACTAATGAGTTAATAGTCTCTGAATAGCGAAGAAAAACGAACTATCGCAAGGTTTTGGTCGGGGTATCGCCTTAATATAACTTTATGAAGAGTTCCTGCGGTGCGATTCTGTAAACATCTAACCTTGTATGCTTAGGCAAAGTCATCATAAGAAATCATCAGATGACTTCTCCCGCTCTGGCGGAGCGGAAGGGAGTGTCAGACTCTTACTGACTAAAACCCACCCATGATCCTTCTTGTGCCCGCCGCGTTCCACGGGGGCAGTAACTTATTCGAACAAATTCCGCAACAAGTATCTCCACTACGCTGTCATGCAAAAATGTGCCCAGAAGACTGGCAGCATGCCCACTTTGAATGGCAGCGCTTATTCTATGAAGAAAATTAGACCTTGACCTTGTGATTTCCACATCATCTCTCAAAGTTAATGCTTTTAAAATAAAAGCAAACTAATTTACAAAGCGACCTTACTCGCCTAATGTTAAATCACGCGAATTAACTATGCTGCAGTCAAAAGGTTTAGATGAGGGTGATAAGGGTCCAGATAACGGGGGATCGACGTTGGCTTCGATAAATGATTGTGTGGATGCTGGATGATTTATGATAGTGGCGCCTGGATTGTTATTGTTTGAGGGCAGAGGAATGGTTTGTTGGTTTATTTGCGGTAGGTAGGGGTCAATATGCTGGTGGATGGGTTTGAACTGATATAGTTTATAGAACTGCATCTCTTTGTTGATTTACAATAGTTGAGATGCTGAAAATAATCCTAAATTTGAAAATTTTTGACTGCGTGTTGCATTACGTCCGCCCATGTACCACTATTATTATTATTTACATAACATAACCACATAACACAACACACACAACAACACATACACAACATAACATTTTAATAAATAAATAAGTACTTAATGGCAAGAATAAATTTTTGAAAAGTAACAAAACAAAAAATATTTAACGAGAATAGTTGATTCAATATCATAGAAATCATGGCCAATCAACAAGATTAGTTAGGCTCGCCTTTGTACATGCAATTTATGTATAATTAAAGAAGATTTCCATGATGTGTTCTAAAAACTGTTTACAGGCAATTTTGAACTGTCGACGAGCAGTGGTGGTCGAGTGGTAATGACCCGACTTACGAATTGTAGGTCGCGGGTTCAAACCCAACCAGGTGGATTACATTGTGTAAATAATTTCATCACCACTGCTCTCAAAACATCGTGAGGAAATCGGCATGTCCTAGAACGAAAATTCGAAGACAAGTGTCATTCACCAACCCGCACCCGGCCCGCGTGGTGGATTACGGCCCATTCCCTCTCCTAGAGAGGAGGCCTGTGTCCCAGCAGTGGGAACGTTAAAAGGCTGATTATGCTTCTGCTTGAACTGTAAAGGTCAGTCTGGGGATGAAGCACGTGCCATAGCGTAGATCTATACTAATATTATAAAGAGGAAAGATTCGATTTTTTGTTTGTATTGAATAGGCTCTGAAACTACTGAACCGATTTGAAAAATTCTTTCACTGTTGGGCTATATTGTATCCCCGTATTTCTACAGAAACGGGAACTATGCGGGTGAAACCGTGGGGCTCTGCTAGTAAAATATAAATGAACTGATACAGAATTATGGCTACATAACTCCTGTTGAATTTATACATTTGCGAGGACGATATAAAAATACGTGCACTATAAAAGCGTCTGTTAGTAAAAAGAAACAATTCAAACAAATAATTAAAATAAACAGTAGCTAGGTGCAAATGTCTAATTAATACCTTAATAAGTACCACATACAGTTGATTATAATTTACCACTTAGCAAATATTTATCAAAGGCTATAATACTGTATCATTAGTCCTCGTTATCACGACTTGCTCAGAAACTTGTCAGCTGTCAGTGACACAATATATTCCGTTCTGTTACAATCGATATCAATTAGTGGCTTACTGCCAGTGTGTGGCGATGTTGTGTTACAAAATAATGTGATAAGTTTTGTATGCAATTCCTATTGAAACAAATCAAGCAGAGATACTTATCTATATCTATACTACTATTACAAAGAAGAAAGATTTGTTTGTTTGTATTGAATAGGCTCCGAAACTATTGGACGGATTTCAAAATTTCTTACACCATTGGAAAGCTACATTTACCTTGAGTAACATAGGCTATATTTTATCCCGTATTCCCACGGGAACGGGAACTAAGAGGGAAAAACCGCGGGGCGCTGCTATTCTATACTAATATTATAAAGAGGAAAGATTTGTATGTTTGTATATTACAATCGATATCAATTAGTGGCTTACTGCCAGTGTGTGGCAATGTTGTATTACAAAATAATGTGATAAGTTTTGTATGCAATTCCTATTGAAACGAATCAAGCAGAGATACGTATCTATATCTATACTTTTTTTTTGGATGGGAAATCATCAAATGACTTCTCCCGCTCTGGGCGGAGCGGAAGGGAGTGTCAGACTCTTACTGACTAAACCCATCGGTGATTCTTCTTGTGGCCTTTGCGTTCCAGGGCCGCGGTGACTCTTTTGAACAAACTCCGCAACCCTAACAGGCTCTGAACCTATGCGGCCCCGTCTTCTTTGCTGACAGCTCTTTAATAAATACTATGTGCTGCCTGTAACTGCATCCGTACTATACACTGGAAGCCGATCCCAATGTAGTTGGATAAAAGGCAAAATAAATGACTACAGCTTTAGAAATTAGTTCGAAAGAGTCACCGCGGCCCTGGAACGCGGCGGGCACTAGGAGGAACACGGGTGGGTTTTAGTCAGTAAGAGTCTGACACTCCCTTCCGCTTCGCTCAGAGCGGGAGAAGACATTTGATAATTTCCCAGGTACAAAAAGGGTTACCTTCTCAGCATTTACTGGGCGTCAGATGCTTAGCGCTGGTTTTCAGTTGGCACCCGGAGTGACACACGGGCGAAGGTAAATACATATGATGATGATGATGATTAGTATTATTTATAACGATTGTACACTGACAACCCTAAATCTATCTCCTTTCGTTCCATCCATCCTAAGGTTGTCTGTAAGAGATTGACTTAATAAGACCGCCCGTTGTACACTTGTTTTTATAAAAAATGTTTTTTCACACTGTGTACAATAAAGTATATAATAATTATTATTATTATGAGTAGCGTGAAAGCCGAGAAAGATAAGCAAATCAAATATCTTGACTTGGCTCGCGAGGTTGTCGACATACAGTGAGAAGTGCCAACGGCTTAATAGCCAAGAGCCTCGACCAACACCTTAGGAGGCTCACGTTAGGCGGCTGGATCAAGGGCTTGATTCAGAAAGCGGTACTTCTGGACACGGCTCGCATTGTCAGGAGGTTCCTCTCTCTGGAGCCCTGACCGCCGGTACCTTGGACCCTGTTCCCGATACCGGTGGGTTACCTATTACATACCGGTGGGTTACATATTTTAAAATGATTTTTTTTAACCTTTTATAGATATATTTAGAAATATAACAAATATGTATGTAAGATAAATAAACGAGATAATAATTATGAGTAGAAGTGATGACTGTTGGCAGTATAGACGTGCCACAATAATCCAACATAAAAAACAGAATATCATCTCTTTTACAAACCTGACCTAACATTTGTCAGTCATATCGTAGTGTATCGGTTACATTGTTGCCGCACAAAGGTATATTGTTCTCAAAATAACATGCTTGCTACATTAGTGGTACAGTGTGATATGGCTTTATGTGGGAGTGGGACTTATGGGAGTGGTAGGGGAGGGTGTGAATTGTGAATGGCAAATTGGGGGTGAGTTAGAAGTCGTAGATTGATAAATTATAGTAGTAGTCTAACATAAAGAAGGAAAAGAAATGAAAATTGTTTAATTCACGCCCACCGCTAACAGAATTTGATACGGTAATACGGAAATGAAGTATTTTGAGAACTATTCCATAATAAATGGTAAAGATATTTACAGTTGGTATTAGATTCAATCAGTATTTGTCGTGATTATAATGAAAATGTACGACAAATGTATATGGAGAATAACTCCAATAGTTATTTTGTTTATTAATACTTATAAGCTCATTGCTCGTGGCTAAATTGTAACAGCCGCTAAGGAGTGGAATTCCCTGCCGCAGTCTGTTTCCTGATAACTACAACCTGGGAGTCTTTAAGTCAACAGTGAATAGGTTACTTCTAGACAAGCGTGCTTCATCTTCGACCACATCATCGCTTACCATCAGGTGAGATAGTGGTCAAACGCGTGCCTTTCAATAGTAAAAAAAAAAGCCGCACTGGTCCATCTTCAAGGTTAAGCAACGCTTGCCGAGGTCGGTCTGCGGATGGGTGACCATCTTAACCTACCGAGACTCCTCCGTGCCCACCGTCTTGTGGAGTGTTGTAATGTGTGTATGACGACACGGTTGGTGCAGTGGTTGAGCGATTGGCTGCTGCGCTGCGTGTCGCGGGTTCGATTCCCGCACGGAACAAATATTTGTATGGCCTACAGATAGTTGTTCCGGGTCTGGCTGTTTGTGTATGTGAGTTAATATGTTTGTAAATGCACCCACTATACAGGAGAAATTTCTAATGTGGGGCAGCCGCTTTATGTAAAATACTGGTATTCAGCTGAATCCGGCTTGACTGAAGGATAGGCTAGGCAGATGATGATTAATACTAATAACATAAAAAAATTATTCGACAAAAAATAAATACATTATGTCGTGACATATGATTGATCATAACATTCAAATTAATGTAGTTTGAGTTTTCATCTAAAGTTTCAAAGCCGTGTAGTTGTATCTACTAGGTTCGTAGTAGGTAGTAAAAATGAAGGGTGTTTTAATTTTATTTTCTATTCAGCTGCCAATGCCTTCTGCAAAATCATCAAAGTCAAAGTCAATTCATTTAATTCAACTAGACCATTAAAAGTCACTTTTGAACGTCAAAACATTTAAAATATAAAAATATTATAGTGACTCTAGTTGTGCTTCTTCATCACGGCCCCAAGTCTGCTATTTTTATAAATTCTTCATTCCAACACGATCCAATTGTCATTTTGCTAAAAGTTCGTAATCTGCTAAATTCGTAATGGTCGATCATTGGTCTGTCAATGGTCTCGTAATACTTTTTGATAAACAAGCTATTAAAAGGAATGACTGCACAATGACGTTCTAATGGTAGCACTGATCAAACGAACTGTCAAAATTTTAGCAGATTACCGCATACGTCTGTCATTCATTATTTGTCATTATGTACGTGATTACCATTCTATGCCATTTCTTTCAATGGAGTGTCAGTGGTTGACCATTGGAAAGTCATAGTGACGCTTTTTTTTTTTTTTTTTAACTTGTTATAAACTAGTGCTTGACTGCGATCCCACCTGATGGTAAGCAGCGATGCAATCTCTGATGGTAAGGCGCACTAGTTTATGAGCCTATTCACTCTTGCCTTGAAGACATTCAGATTATAATCGGACGGGAAGACCGCCGCAGGCAAATTGTTCCAATCCTTCGATGTTCGCGGTATAAACGACGAGGCAAAACGCTTAGTCCGGACCGTAGAAGTTTCAACAACGTATGGATGGATACTCGCCGTACGTCGGGTCGTCCGATGGTAAAAAAGGGATGGCGGGATCAAGTTATGCAGTTCCTGCGCACACTCTCCAAAATGCAACCTGTAAAACACCGAAAGGCTGGCTACTTTACGCCTGTGCTCAAGGCTTTGAAGATTGGATTTAACCAAATCTGGATCACCAATTAGCCTCTTCACTCGCCTTTCCACCGAGTCCAAAGCCGCTAGGTGGCATTTCGCAGCACCAGCCCATATATGGCTGCAGTACTCCACACACGAACGAACCTGTGCCTTATATAGCATCAAAAGCTGTTCTGATGTGAAGTACCGGCGGACCTTTGCGAGAACGCCGAGTTTCCTAGCAGCCACCTTGGCTTTGGACTCAATGAACCGCCCAAAGTTTAGGTCTGAAGAGATTTCTACTCCCAAAAGCTGAAGGCGGTCGGTGCACTCCAGGGATACATTCTGAAAAGTAGGAGCCAAGGTGAACGGATTTTATATTAAGTAGATTACCAAACTTGTGAAAATCAACCATTTGACACTATTGTAATAACAGACTTGTGGCCGAGGGTTAGAAAATGCAATAGGGATGTTTCCTGAATAAAAAATATGACTCTATTTAGTGCGCCAGTTAGATTCTCGAAAAATATTGGACACGTATTTTTTGCTTTATTAAATCTATAAAATTGACGAAGATTAAAAGCTTGAGATATAAAAGGGGGCGTGTAACGTCACGTCGTGATAATAATTGTAGCGAGTAGTGACGTCACACGAGTATTTAACGCACTGTATCGTCTTCGTTTTTTATTTACGTGAAAAAATAATAAAATATGTGCTCAATATTCTTTGGAAATCTGTCCGAGACAACCATATTGTATGTAGCATAGCATAAGCATGATGAGCCTTTTAATGTTCCCACTACTGGGATACAGGCCTCCTCTCTAGGAGAGGGAATGGGCCGTAATCCACCACGCGGGCCCAGTTCGGGTTGCTGAATGTCACATGTCTTCGAATTTTTGGTTCTAGGACATGCCGGTTTCTTCACGATGTTTTCTTTCACCGTTTTGAGAGCTGATGAAATTAATTAGACAAAGTAATGCGCCTGGCTGGGTTGAACCCGCGACTTACGATTCGTAAGTCGGGGCCGTTACCACTCGGCCACCACTACTCTGTTTCCCATCCGCAAAATAAAACCGTGTAATTTATGTTCGATCACTGACTAAAAATTCCGTTCCACACAGCTATAACACTTTGAAATTTCAAAAATGTAAGCAATTTTTAGTCGGCAAAGTTTGTCTGGAAAACATGTTTTTCTACAAACTGCAAACTGCCCGCGACTTCGTCCCCGTGGAATCCCCGATTTTAAAACATTCTTTATCGCTGCTCCGCTCCTATTGGCTTAAGCGTGATGATATATAGCCTAAAGCCTTCCTCGATAAATGGTCTATTCAACCCAAAAATAATTTTTCAATTCGGACCTGTAGTTCCTGAGATTAGCGCGTTCAAACAAACAAACAAACAAACTCTTCAGCTTTATAATATTAAGTAGGTATAGATAATAAATAATCTATATATATAAAACAAAGTCGGGTTTGTTACAACACTTATAACTCGAGATCTGCTGGACCAATTTTCTTGGTTTTTGATTCGTTGGATTTGTCTCCGCCCCGAATAGCAGAATACATCTTAAAAAAAAATGAAAACTCGACAAATACATAATTATGAAAGGTAAATCATTTTCCCTAAAAATGTTCCTTTGTTTCACACCTGTCAAACATTTGTAAGTAAGGATTCACGTGTACCAGCAGACCATAAACATGTCGAAGCATTTCTGGGGCTGGTATTGTGAGTGAAGACTCACAAAGTACCAGGATACCAGAACCATAATTATTTAACATCAAGCAATGATCCTTAGGAGACGAAAGAAAGAACACTGAGCCAGAAAGAATAAATGGCGCAGGCAGGTGAAACCGCGGGATACAGCTAAGAAGTATTTTAGCTTTATGTTTTCTATTTTAAAATTTATTTCACCAATAGAAAGCTAAATTTCACCTGCGCCTTTCTTTTTTATTATATAGAACATTATTCATACCCCTTTTTTTTTGGCAAAACAACGTTTGCTGGGTCAGCTAGTAATATATAAGTAAGTATAGATATTATTTATGGGCTCACGTTTCACCACTATCTCACCAGATAGTAAGAGGTAAAGTAGTCGACTATTATAGAGCAAAATTATCCAGAAAGACATAGATATATATGGAGTCGTGAAATTTCTATAATATAAATAGCCACACGGTATCGAAATCGATAACTCATGACAATCCATGAGATAGAAGGGTGTTATTGAATTTTGGGCGTATGGGTTGTTCAGCCCATTCTCTTCGATGGAAACGTCCATAAGATACCTCAAGGGTTTTATTTTGTTGCGGAATTTGTTCGAAAGAGTCACCGCGGCCCTGGAACGGAAAGAGCATTGTAGAAGGATCACGGGTGGGTTTTATTCAGTAAGAGTCTGACACTCCTTTCTACTCTACCCAGAGCGGGAGAAGTCATTTGATGGTTAGCCGTAACGAAAAAAAAAATGGGACTTATTTTGACGTTCCAATGCCACCATGATTTCATTTTCCCGTCATAGTTGCCAACATGGTAGAGGTGTCCATAGATGGCGGTGACAAACTACCTGCTTATGTATTATTAGATATATTTACCTACAAACATAATAATATCCTTGTTTTTCCAAAATATTTGAACGTAAGCCAATTCCGTCAGTTTGACACGAAATACCATCATTTACAAGCATCGCCATGCCACATTATCATCCGTACAAATTGCAATTTATTACTGAAAATAATGATTCCTATGAGACTGAATTTTCCTGAAACTGTCAGCACAAACACATTTACTTAGTATCTAATAGTATACTATGTCATCCTGCACATAAAGTAGAATATCTGAGTACTAATTAACATCGAGGAAAAAAAAAACGAAAGAGTTCGCGCTAAAACCGAGTTCGACTCGCTCGCCAGACTGAGGGTTCTGTATGTGGTTGTGGAATTTGTTGGAAAGAGTCACCCGTGGCCCCGGAACGCAAAGGTAAGAGTCTGACACTTTCTTCCGCTCCGCCCAGAGCGGGAGAAGTCATTTGATGATTTCCCATTCAGAAAAAAAAGTGAAGGATACTTCGACGTATAACTTTAGCGTATTTTGTTTAAGTAGGTATTTGTATTATGCAAGTAGCTCGTTTTAGAGTATATAAAATTATGAGCACTAATAAATAACATTGACAAATAAACTAAACATACGAGAAACTAAAATATAGCATTAAAAAACTCGTCGTTTTCCATTTTTAAGTAATAACTGTTAGTCTAAGTCCGGCTTGCACAAACTAGAATTCTTTTTATGAATCCGAATTATTTTCCCGGGGCTCATCATCATCATAAATAATTCAAAAGACGTCCACTGCTGGACATAGGCCTCCCCAAGTGTCGGCACAACAACCAGTCCTGTGCATCTCGCAGCTAATGGCTACCCGCGACCCTCACCACGTTATCAGTCCTGGTGAGAGGGCTTCTAACGCTGCGTCTTCCGGTACGCGGTCGCCACTCCAGAAACTTTCGGTCCCTATCAGTCTTTTCTGCGAGCATTGTGCCCTGCTGACCCGGGGCTATTGAGTGTAAAATATTTATTACTTATGCTCCTATTTGCTACTAACCCTGAGTAAACTTTTTGTCCTAATTAGGCCTATTCCACAATCTAAATATATATAACTCAAAAGTGACTGACTGACTGACATATTGATCTATCAACGCACAGCCCAAACCAATGAACAGATCGGGCTGAAATTTGGCATGCAGGTTATAAAGTAGGCATCCGCTAAGAAAGGATTTTGATTAATTCTACCCCCAAGGGGATAAAATAGGGGATGAAACTTTGTATGAAACTTTGTCAATTTTAAACCGATCGGGCTGAGAGTTTCAAAATCGGGGGTAAAGTAACTATTCCACGCGGATGAAGTCGCGGGCAGAAGCTAGTCTAGAATATGTCAGCAATCTTACCAAAGGACATCGTATTATTATCAAGTTTCCGGAGATGTGGTGATAGACAGTCGGTGCAAGGACTGTCAGCTCCAAATATTAGTATACCGACCCCAAACAAAAAAGCTAGACATAGTGATACAATTTCATTTTAAACAACCGCGAAACTAAGCTTTTCTACAAAGCTTAATGATTGGTTTCATAAAAACTACGCAAGGTTTTTTTTATGGATAGGAACACGTCAAGTGACTTCTCGCTCTGGGAGGAGTGGAAGGGAGTGTCAGACTATTATTGACTAAAACCCATCCGTGTTCCTCCTAATCCCCTTTACGTTCCAAGGCCGCCGTGACTCTTTCGAACAAGTTCAACAATAGCCAGCATGCTATAATAATAAGTAGTCTATGCAATAAGCAGCTGTGACAAACAGAGCGAGTACCCTAAAGGTTTCCTTTAACGCATTTCGGTATGGAACCCTAATATTCTAAACCATCGTTTTTTCTTCGCGACATTTTTTGTTCTACTTCTATATTTTCTCTGCAAAGGAAAAATTCAAAGATGAGTTAATTAAAGTGCTAGAAATAGCTAAAGGAAGGTTGGTTGGCAGTCGGAGATATATAGAGTTAGTTATCTATAGGCTTTTTTCCGGTCGTGGATGACGTAAAAGTCGGGAGAAAAAAACACTTGGGATTGGAGAGTTAGTTTTTTACTTTTAGTAGTAGTTACTTTAGTTTAGTTTAGTAATATAATTATATATTTTTTTAAATTATTATTTTAAGTTGGTTAAAAACGTCTTTAACAAGAATCTTCTTCTAAATAAATAATTCAAGAAGTTTTTATGCGACTTCACTTGCATGACCTATCTCACAAAGAATCGTAAATTCGGGCACTATCCTTAACGATAGTGTGGCTTTAATAATAATAATTATTATTTATTCAGATAACCAATGACATGACATTAACATTTATATTGTTAGTATGACCTTAAAATGGATGCGAGAAGCCGAAAATAGATCTAAGTGGCGTGCAATTGGAGAGGCCTATGTCCAGCAGTGGACTGCAACAGGCTGTTGATGATGATGATGACCTTAAAAATATGTTACTAGCTAATAACTAAAAGAGCCCTCTGGCTCCATACCAGTGGGCTGTCCAACTTCTAGCCTATTACATTCAGGATGCTGTTGCTTCTCCCACACAATCTACATAGCAGTGAGGCTGTCTTCTACGCCAGGTGGAATTAAAGCCGTAGTTCGAGTCTCAGCGAACATTGTTGACGCAGAGCAGAAACGCTGCAGACGAAACAGCGTGTATTCATTGCTAAACTGGATGCTCAGATATTCAATTAGATTACCTAAATTATGATAGGCCAATTTAAAAAAGAGCGCGTCATATAAAAGAAAATTGATATTAGCTTAACTTTTTGTATGAAACGTCAAACATCAAAGGTGCTGGAGTAGTGCCGAGAGACTGCACCCAACAGTCCCATTTCACGTTCAAAGTTACATACCTGCACTAAATAAACTAAAAGCCGGTTCTAAATAAATCAAAAGAAAATCGTTTCTCTATTTCTAGCGCGTCCCTCTGCCAAATACGCGAGCTATCTAATCGCCATCTTTAATTATAGTACATAAGTACGTCTACATCGCAATTTGTCGACCTGCCACACTGCAGGCCTATGACGTCTGAATGCAGCTGACGTTCCAAATTCAAATTTTCATGACATCTGTCAGTTTCGTTTCGTTTTTAGAACGTTCTAGTGTTGAGGGAAAATGACGGCGATATTTTGTTTCCCAAAAATAATGTTGCAACGGAGAAAAAACAATCGTTGCTGTTTTTTATTTGATTTTGTTTTGATCAGAACGTAGCAAAATTCTTTGACGTCAAATGCAGTTGGTGATTGAGTTTCTTATTATACAGGGTAACATCTACCCTACCTATATAATATTATGAAGAGATAAAATGGATTCTGGCGGGAACTTCGAAAAAGCGCGGTTTGAAATTTTCTTTCAAAATTCCTTTTAATTGTTTTCGGAGGATTTTTGGGTTTAAAGTGACTAAAAAGCTGTTAAATTATATACGGTAGCTCGCCGAAATGGTGGGTAACGAGGGGGGCGGGGATAACCCGCCCGCCCCTCATAAACGTCCTCGGGCTGAGGAAACAAACGAAATGAAGGAAATGGACTGTGGCGAAGGCGGCGGCGGTGAGCGTATGAACCCTTTTATGCCTTACCTCAAGCCAAATTATAAAAGACTTTATCCCGAAAACTGTAATAACACAGAGTTTAAGGTATTTATTGAAGCAAACGGCAAGGATAGAATCGGCAACAAGAGCCCAATTTATTTGAATCATATTTTTTCCAATGAAATAAAAGGTGTGACGGCAATTCAAAGAGTAAACGCTAATAAAATAGCTATTATATTTAAACAGTACAATACAGCTAATAATTTTATTAATAATACTAATTTCTTAACAAAGCACAACATGAGAGCATTTATACCAGCTGCACAGATTGAAAAAACTGGCATCATACGATTTGTTCCTTCAAACATCTCAAATAAAGAATTATATACAAAATTATCATCAATTTATGAAATTATCGCAGTAAGAAGATTCACTAAAAAAGTTGGCCAAGAACGTGTCCCACTGCAAACAGTAAGCATCACTTTTCTTTCCAATATACTGCCAGACAGTATACAATATGACTTATTTTCTTATAGGGTTTTCGAATATGTTCCCCCTTTACAACAATGTTTTAGATGTTTTAAATTTAACCACTCAGCAAGAATTTGTAATAGCAAGCAAAGATGTTCTATTTGTGGAGGTGAGCACTTATATAAGGAATGTGACAAACCAAATGAGGTCTGTTGTGTAAACTGCAGTGGGCCCCATCTAGCAATTTCAAAATTATGTCCGATTAAAATGAAGAAAATAATTGAAAAGAAAACGAAAATTACTTATGCAAGTGCTACCCTGACCAAGAAAATAAATGACACTACAGAATTCCCTCCGCTAGCGCCGCCAAGAATGCAGCCTGTACATAATATTGTAAATAAATCTGTAAATAAGCCTGTACATACCTCTGTAAATAAGAATACTACATATGTAAATAAATCTGTGAATGATGTAAATAAATCAAATGATGTCTTACCTAGTGAAGACATCAAAAATAAAATTATTGACAACAACGATGTACTTATGGCCCTAGTACAGACGTTGGTAGAATTGGGTAATAAGGGAGATAATACACCTACTACTTTAAAAAGTATTAAAGCTACATTAATTAAAAATCTTAAGTAATGGATCCAAATTCTTCTCTATCTAAACTACGTATTGCTCAGTATAATATTCAGAGTGCTAATAGTAAAAAACCCTTATTGTTACAATTCTTAAATAAACAAAATATTGATATTTGCTTACTTAACGAAACATGGTTTAAAGATAACAATTTTAGGATACCTGGATACAATATTTATAACAAAAATTCGAGTAACGCTCATAACGGAGTAGCAATACTAATCAGACCATGTCTTAAATATAATATAATAAATACGCAATTTTATGAAAATATTCAAACAGTAGCTTTATCCGTATGCACGGTACGCGGCAGTTTAACTGTGCTCTGTGTATACTGCCCACCAACTAGTGCGCACATACGAATTCATAGATTGCACGACATAATTAAAGATCTTCCTAAACCTATATTTATTAGTGGTGATTTTAACGCCCACCACATTGCATTTGGATGTCTATCAACTAAGAGTCGAGGTCAGGATTTGTATAATATAATCGATGACTTAGACCTATGTATTTTAAATGACGGCAGTTATACAACTGTCAATCGGCCAGGACAAAATCCTTCTGCCATTGATGTTAGCTTCATTAGTTCTAGTCTTGCATCATTGTGTGAGTGGTCTGTGCATGATGATACCATGGGAAGTTATCACTACCCAACTATAACAGAAATTTCATTACTCATAGATAGATATGACATTAGTCCTCCAGTTGATAAGTTTTTGTATAAAAAAGCGGATTGGGAGACATTCAAAAAAGTTTCTAAAACAATATTTAATGATTTGACTCTTAAACTACATGATCCTATTCTAACTTATAATGATTTCTGTTTTCGATTAGATACTCTAAAAGAATTAACAATCCCAAAGCTAACTAAATTGAACAACTTTAAAAGCAGACCCCCAGCTCCTTGGTGGAATGAAATTTGTGAAAAAAGCGTTTTTGCTTCCTATGATGCATTGAAACTATATAGAAGTGAGCCTAGTTTGGAAACCTATTTAAATTACAAGAGAAAAGATGCACAGAAAAAAAGAACCATCTCGGAACAGAGAAAAGTTGGATGGAACAACTTATGTAATAGTTTTAATAGAACTACTCCAATAAGTAAGATCTGGAATCTTATAAAGATGTTCAAAGGTATAAGACCTGGCAATAAATCATATAGAGATGAGTTCATTATTCCATTTTTAGATAAATTATCTGATAACACAAATTTAACTGATTCTGATGATATAAAAAACCTTTTTGATTTAAACAATGATAATCGAAATTCAAAATTTTTATTAGATTCCTTCTCATGGCGCGAATTTACAATGGCTCTGCAAGGTAGACGAAATACAACTCCTGGTTTGGATGACTACCCTTATTTATTGATTAAAAATTTAGACGAATCGGCCCAAAAGATATTTCTTAACGTTCTTAATCTGCTTTGGTATACTAAATCTATCCCGCAATCTTGGAAAACACAATGTGTTGTTCCAATACTCAAGCCAGAGAAACCTCCGCAACTTCCTAGTTCCTATCGACCAATTTCATTATCATCTTGTCTAGGTAAAATTTTTGAAAACATGATTAAATTTCGTCTTGATTGGTATGTTGAATCCAATGGTATCATTCCACATGTTCAGTATGGTTTTCGTCGTGGCCGCAGCTGTGCAGATAGTTTTACTTCTCTCATCTCTGACCTGAAAAATGCAAAGAATAAAAAATTACACACAGTTTGTACTTTCTTAGATGTTCAAGGTGCTTTCGATAGTGTAGATCCTGCTATACTTGTCCAAATTATGTCAAGATTAGGTATTCCTGGTCAGTTATGTAAATGGATTTTTAACTTTTTGAATAACAGGACACTATATGTAAGACATAACAATAAACTATTTGGACCAAAATCTGCTTCAAGAGGTACAATGCAGGGTGCTACACTGTCTCCTTTGCTGTACAATATTTACACATGTGAAATTTGTAAATTTGTAAATAATACTGATGTAAATATTCTGCAATTTGCTGATGATATTGTTTTATACAGCAGCAGCTATAATTTAGAAGTGGCAATTGACAATGTGAACATAGCTTTAAATCAATTATTTATATATTATAATGATTTACTACACCTAAAAATCAACCCATCTAAAAGCAGTGTAATGATTTTTGGCAATGATAGCTCCACAACTAATGTTACTTACAACAGTGAAATTATTCCTAGAGTAAATAGTAAGAAATTTTTGGGCATAATAATAGATCAAAAATTGACTTTTGAAACACATATTAGGCACATTTCCAAAAGCGCCCTAAAAGGTTTAAATTTAATGAAATGTCTTGCTGGTGTATCATGGGGGGCAGACCCCAAAACATTATCATTATTGTACAAAGCAATTGTTAGAAGCCATTTTGATTATAGCTCACTAGCTTATATGTACAGTACACATGTAAATAAATTAGATATAATGCAGAATAGGGCTTTGAGAATAATATCTGGCGCAATGTGCTCCACTCCCATAAGGGCCATGGAAGTGGAGACTAAAATCATGCCCTTAAGTTTAAGAAGGCTATTACTTGCACAAAGATATTCTCTCAAATTAATATCATCAAATAACAGAGAGATAATAAATAAAATATTACCTTCTACTCACAGAAATTTTCAGACACAGACAAAAGTTGATATGTTGAATGGTATTTCCCCAATGTTGTCCAACATCTTACTTGAAATAGACAATAGCTGTCCCAATATTAGAAAACAATTTCCATGGCCATGTTACTCCTTCACATATCAATGTATTTCACATCCTGTAAAAGTGTTTGAAAATACAATTAATAACAATTTAGATATGCTACAATTTTTAGAACAAAACAATAGTTATTATACTTTATACACTGATGGTAGCAAGAGTAGTGATTATGTTCATGCAGCATTGTATGATCCACACAGAAAATTCTCTCAAAGCTTTGTTCTGCATAAATCTTGTTCTATATTTACAGCGGAGGCATATGCGGTGTATCAGGCATTACTATGTATACGTGAAATAAGTAACTGTAAATACTTTTTAATTGTTTCTGATTCTTTAAGCATGATAAAGGCCTTAAGTAGCCTTACAGTAACATTTAAGTCTAACTTTATTCTTTATTTCATTAAACAAATAATTTACCAATATCATCTTGAACATATACAAATTGCCTTCCTGTGGGTACCCTCTCACAGTGGTATCACTGGCAATGAAATGGCTGATAAAGCCGCATATGAGGGTTATAATTCTGTTGATGTTAAAAATACAATGGACATCCCTATGACTGATTTCTTACAAAGCATTAATCAAAACATTTATGAGTTGTGGTATGAAATATGGAAAAAAGATCAAGATACGAAAGGAAAGTGGTATGGAAGCATTCAAGAAAGATTACCTATTAAACCTTGGTACGATAAACTGAAGGAGGATGCAAGCCGAGATTTTATCACCACGATAAACAGGCTGCGCTTTGGCCATAATACTGCACCGTCACACCTTGCAAGATTGAATATTATTTCAAACAATATATGTCCGTTTTGTGAAAATACTGAAGGAACTGTAGAACATCTCATTTTCTCATGTCAGAATTTCTTACTTGACAGACTAGTGTTAGCTATTGAATTAAGTGAAGTGAAAGTTAAATGTGATTTTGAATCCCGCCCGCCGCCACTTGAACAGTTATTAAAAGACAAAAACAGCTACAAACCCATATACAAATATATCAAAAATACTATAAAATCCATTTAAAATAAAGTGCAAATTCCAACCAAAGTACTGCAAAGCTGCAAGTGAAGAAGTGCAAATCAGTGCAACAAATAAAGACTTGACCTAAAGGTCTTTGTTACCAGGTCATTAAATTAAAAAAAAAAAAAAAAAAAAAGAGATAAAATGACTTGGTTTTTTACAAAGATAATTATGTTTATCACAAATGTTTCTAAAAGATCTCTGAAATTCCCTGTAAAAAGATCCGGTCAACTTTTCATCCTGATAATACCTATCACGGTTTCTGTAGAAAAGGGAGCGAATCTAGACGATTTTTTTTTATAAAATGTAGTTTGTATTAGTGTAAATAGAAGGTGTTTCAAAAGTGAGTGATCATATATAGAGATTGTTCTGAATTTGAAATACGGTAAAGTAAGAATTGCAAAAAAAAATACTTTATCAAAAACCCCGAGATAAGTTGTATGGACTTCTGAAACATCCTGTGTAATACTCATATTTTGCAGGTATATCAAGAATAATTAGCCGTCAATTCAACTCTTAATAATTTAAAGCAATAATATTCCAGAACATTTATGACGTCTGAGTTCTGGACAGGAAGATATTCCAGTTGACGTGCGCGCGTGCGCAAAGGTGACATTTTCGTTTTATGGCTCTTAAATATACGTAAAACAAGTGTTTGAAAAAAAAAATACGGATAGTTTAATCCCAGTAGCTACTAGATATCTCTCAATAGCATATTATTAAGTATATTTTACCGTGATCTATCCCAAAGAAATCGTGCATTTGCTGGGTTTAAAAGATTACACACGAAGAATGCTCGTGATTGGATCAGTACCTACTAAAAACAAGCACATTTATCTTTTATTCGGCTGCGTAGTTCCTGTTCCCGTGGGAATATGTGGATAAAATATAGCCTATGTCACCCAGGGATAGTGTAGCTTCCCAACAGTGAAAGAATTTTTGAAATCAGTTCAGTGGTTTCGGATCTTATTCAATACAAACAAACAATCAAATCTTTCCTCTTTATAATATTATTAGTGTAGACTAGCTGATCCGCGCAACTTTGCTTGTCTCACATTTTTCATGACTGCTTCGCTCCTATTGATCTTAGCGTGACCTGCCTCGATAAATAGGCTATCTAACACTGAAATATTTTTTCAAATCGGACCAGTAGTTTCTGAGATTAGCGCGTTCAAGCAAACAAACAAACTCTAGCTTTATATATTAGTATAGATGAAAGTTGAATAGGAATCGTTTGTCTTTATACGGTTAAGTGATAAAATCATCTGGCCATTCTAGGTCCGCCTCTACGTCGCCGGCCATCCTAAGGGCATCTGCACACCACGTTTTTTAAACGCGCTTTTATCCTACGGAGCAGTTTTTTGTCGTTTCTATCGATACACACGCGCGTTAGCATCGCGTTTGAATCGATACACACGCGCGTTAGCATCGCGTTTGAATCGATCTAAACGCGCGACATCGGAGCGTCGCTAGCGCACGCGCTTCCTCTACGGGCGGGGATACCCCCGCAACGAGGGAGGTGTGAATCTACGCTAGTTTCAATCGAGCAATCTGGTGCACCGCACGTCTTTGGAACACAAACAATGGAGTTTTTCGACACAGAAAACTTCATCGCGCGTCGACGGCGCGTTAAAAAAACGTGGTGTGCATAGGCCCTAAGACTCAACAATGGGATTGGACAATACACGTTTGCCGCATGCACAATGACGGCTGTCCAATATTCTCTACACACCGGGATCATACGTATTGTATTTACTGACATACGTTGAACTAACACATAACACAGCCCGGAAAAACAATTACATATATATGTATATGTATACAATATACAATAGTATATGTAGAACAAATATTTGTTCCGAGCGCCGCACGACCCGTAGCGCAGAAGCTAATCGTCGTCTACTGTGCCAATCGAGACGGATAAGCAATTGTTTTTTTTTTGCTTTATAATTGGGTATTACACAAATCTAATTGAATACATTGGTATTTAAATAGGGTATTTTACTGAAAAAATCTAATTAGTCTGTCAAATAGATTTCGAAAAAATATTGGACACGTTATTTTTTTCTGACGTACTTAAACAAAAAATGAAGACCGTACAGTGTGTTGAAAACTCGCGTGACATCACTACGTGCTACAATTTTTACTACCGTCGTGACGTCACCAGCTCCCACTTTAGAACTTTGATTCGCTTTATCTTTATATTTTGTTTTACGATGAAAAATGACAAAAAATACGCGTCAAATAATTTTTTTGAAAATCCAACGGACGGACTTAATCGAATTATGATTTTTATATGTAGTAGAATACCCAATTATGCCTCCTGGTACGTCATTATTTCATAAAAAATCCATGTCAATATTTCTAGAACCAATTTTGACCTTATGCCTCCTAAGATTTATCTAAATGTCGGTTATAAAGATATTTTTTTTTATTTCGTTTTAAAAAGGCATTGTTTAACTATCCTATAAAGAAAGTCAGCTCCTTGAGGGACTGATTTTCAAGTAAATAAAAGACTATGTTCTATACCTAATCAAATCACATGTCGAACTTAAGACATAAATGTGTGCAAGCAATTATGAACCTTAATGTGGTAAACATTTTTCACCGCGACTGTACACCAAACTAGCATCGATTCAAATCGATCAGACTCGCGTGTTAGATTCTACGGCAGCGTGAATAAAATTAAACTCGACCTCAAAAGCGACCAAAACGCGCCGCTCGTAAATATGGCGGACTAAACAATAAACAGAGCATTTTAGTATCGATTATAAAACATTGCCACTTCACTACGAACTTTGATTTTGTTTTCGAACGCAACGTTGACTAGTTTTTTTATGGACCTATAGGTGTTGCTTTGTCTGTAAACAATGCTTAGCGCTTGAAAGATTCAGAATCCACTTGAAAAATGCATATGAACCTGTCGGTTACCATTCAGGTCAAAAGGTTACCAATGAACCTTGTTACATGCCTGTATTTGTTAAATAAAATTATTAATAATAAACTGGCGTGAATTATCTTCAAACTACTTCAGAAAAAACGATAATTCATTCACAAATGAGAGACCACAACCCTCTTCTATGGATCTGAGGATCACGGATTTATTTTGGTTTAAGGTGGCTTAGTGGTGACCGAGTGTGGAGCAGTGGTGGCCGAGTGGTAACGGCCCCGACTTACGAATTGTAGGTCGCGGGTTCAAACAGGCACATTACTTTGTATAATTTATTTCACCACCACTGCTCTCAAAACGGTGAAGGAATACATCGTGAGGAAACCGGTATGTCCTAGAACCAAAAATTCGAAGACCTGTGACATTCACCAACCCGCACTGGGCCCGCGTGGTGGATTACGGCCCATTTCCCTCTCCTAGAGAGGAAGCCCGTGTCCCAGCAATAGGAACTTTAAAAGGCTGATTATTCTGAGGTGGCTTTGGAAAAAGTGACCTTGGACGCCACTTCAGAACTTTTGGACCCCATCGCCCATCTGTTCTGCGAGCAATGCGCCACTTCAGTGTGGCGATTCTTCAGGCTCCTAGCAAACCTTTATTTAATCATAAACTAGGCTACATGACCTCCATTTAGAAGGTCAAAGTCAGACTACGAGTACCATAGTTTTATGGTGTCACCATGAAAGTGTAGTAAAATATCTTGAGATATTCCCTAAACCTTTACGATGACTGGGTACTTGACACCGTTTTTATTTTCTCCTTATTTTATTGTCACATGACTTTTATTGGTTTTATGGTGTTGACGAACATTTTCTATCGGTTTTCGTGCGTCTTTTATTGTATGGCCTGCAATAATTTCAAATCGTTCATGTTTTGGATTTGACTTAAAGAAAATATGGTTAAGATGTGGTCTAGTCAATGAGACAGTAGAGTAGGATGCAAGATGGAATATTTTGAACTAGCTTATGCTCGCGGCTTCACTCGCGTGGCTTTGTGTGTTGTCTTCTGACGAGTCATTGCTCTCATAAATAATAATCATTTGGCGATACAGGTGGCGCATTATTGAGTAATTGGCTGTTGCGCTACGTGTCGCGGTTTCGATTTCTGCACGGAACAAATACTTGTATGGCCTACAGATAGTTGTGAGTTTTATGTTTGTACACGTACTTACGATACAGGAGAAGTTCCTAGTGTAGGGCAAACTTGAAAAAAAAAATATAAAAACAAAAAAAAAATCCGTTGTGAAAAGGACAAAAGGAATCATAATCGCATTGTCATGATCAATATTAGACTTATAGTTCTAGTTCATTTGAATACTTCATATATGAAAAAAATACTGGCCTAATAATTTTATTAGAAAAAAAAAATACAACCAACTTCTAAACAAAAAAAAAAAACAAAAAGTACAAAATAACTTTAATTTCTGAACTCGATGTCCCCCCACCTTAACGTACCAATCACATTGGTGTAAACAATAAACAAACATGCGATTTCAGCTATCCCGAAAGATTTGCTATCATTTATTGAAGAGTTCCGTTGTCTGTCTCTGAAACTCATCATCAGATCTATATGAAATTTAAATGGGACCATTTCGGAATAAACCCCTTTCGAATAAAAAATATATTTTCAAAACCGTCTATATTTGACGGAGTTATGCCCGAACATACATAAAAAAAAATACAAACACGAATTGAGAACCTTCGAATCCTTTTTGGATGTCGGTTAAAAGTTTTGATAGTGACACGTCCAAAAATAATATAGGTAGGTTTCCATTGATCCTACACAAATAAGTTTTCTTATCTCCTGCCTATTCTAGGACATAAAACAATAAAGTTCTAGGCTGGTAGCCGACACGTGTGAGCTTGTACGTTAAGAAATCTTCAGGGATTTTGTATTCAATTATTTTGACCTTTCGATATTTTCGTACGTTTTAAGGTAAAATCTATAAGTAAATATTTAGTTTATTTTTGGATGGAAAATCATCAAATGACTTCTCCCGCTCTGGACGGAGCGGAAGGGAGTGTCAGACTCTTACTGACTAAAACCCACCCGTGATCCTTCTTGTGCCCTTTGCGTTCCGGGGCCGCGGTGACTCTTTCGAAAAAATTCCGCAGCCCTAGCAGGCACTGACCCTCAGTGGCGTGCAGTGGTTCGAGTTAGGGTAGGCCATGTCCTAAAAAAAAAACACACCACATTATTCAGGGTTGAAATTTGGTGTCTTTTTTTTTAAAATAGTATATTTAAAAAAATAAAAATAAAAAAAACTCATTTCATTAAAAATCAACCCTGAATAATGTGGTTATTTTTAAAAATTTATTTGGACATTTTCTCTGGTCTACCCTAACTCGAACCACTGCACGCCACTACTGACCCTATGGGCCCCGTCTTCTTTGTTGACGGCTCTTTGAGGCGCGCGTTGAACACGACGCGCCGTCGACTCGGGCCTGGTTGAGAAATTATGACACCTATCGTTTTCAAGACCGAAGTACCGTGAAGTGATAGACAATTAATTGGTTGTGAATGTTTAGTTAGTAGATAGTCACTCCATGTAAAATACTGGTATTCATTTAAACTACTAACGATAGCCGACCTTAATATGGTTGAGAAAAGCCAAGCCAGCCTATTTATCACTACATAGCATAAAACAAAGTCGCTTTCTCTGTCCTTATATCCCTATGTATGCTTAAATCTTTAAAACTACGCAACGGATTTTGATGCGGTTTTTTTAATAGATAGAGATATTGAAGAGGAACTTTTATATATATATATATATATTTAATACATGCATATTATAGTAGAGGAAACATTAGTATCTACATTGCACCCGTGCGAAGCCGGGGCGGGTCGCTAGTAAAATATTAATTACTGTATATAAAATTACATACCCGCGTTTGAAAATCCAAAGGAGGTTAAATCAGTCTACCTTTTTTCTAGTCAAACTGCGATCCTTCGTTTTTCTCAAACAATTTTTCCATTTTTCAAGGTTTTTATTTTGCGCCTGCTCCTAAACCTCATTTACCTTTTTCAATATTTCTTTCAGTTTTCGTGCCCAATCTTTTCCAAGAATTCATGCATCAATGAATCTCTAAACATCAATATTTTTTATTTTTTCTTACGAAACACGTTCAGTATTTCAATTTGACGTAGTTTTTTTTATTACAGCAATATAAAAAAGGCACCAAAGATTATTTACTTCGTTTCTTCATTGAAATCCTTCTTTTTATAAACTCTTTGTGAAAACAAACGGACAGACGGACAAAGCTGTTAACACTGTTGTTTTTGGCTCCAAGAAAAAATGACGAATTCTAATATATTTTACTACTAGGTTATAAAAGTTTGAGATACATTGGCATAAAGGAAATTACTGTTTATTGATATAGCTTTGATGAAATAAAAAGGTTTTCATTGATCTATAAAATTGGGTTTGAATTAAAATTTCAGTCGGGCTAAAGATTATTATTTTATCTTAAAATAATCATACCATCTGCTTAGATATTTTCCTAAATAATCAGATACAGCTCACTCACTCCAGTTCTCACTTCTGATTCTGCGGTGAAAACTGTATTTGGTATTCTGAAACTTGATGAAAACTACACTAGCGCCACTAAGTGAGAACATAGGTGAAGCGAACTTAACTTGACAGTCAGAATATCAAATACTTTTCACTTCAGGTGAGTTACGAAGTGTAATCGAAAATGAGATATGAATCGAATTCGCACGTGAGTTCTTACAGAATAGCACTGCTGTAGAGGATCAATAATTTATAATTAAATGGAACAAATGGTATTGACATTTTAGCCACAGATTGAGCCACAGAGAGAGACATTACGCTGTTACGGAATTTGTCTTTTCGAGGGAGTTACATAACAAAAACTGACACGAGATTTTTTATTTATAAGAAGAGAGATAATACTCTTTACTATGTATACCATATTAGTAACAGAAAATATATTTGAAGAAAACATTACCTACATAAGGTGACATAATGCGCGGCTTTATCGCTGAAAGCGATCTTTTCAAGACAACCTTTACAATAAACTAGCAGCACCCCGCCGTTTCACCCGTGTATTTCCCGGTCCCGTTGGAATAGCCCCCTATTCACAAGCTACATTTTATCCCCATAAAAACTTTTTACAAAAAATAAAACCGACTTTTAAACAATTTTTTTTATTAAAGTTTTTTTATTTTTCACTTTTTAGTGGTTCACTCCCAGCTAAACATACCCATCACAGCGTACGTGGTATAAATTGGTGTAAACAATAAACAACAATGCGATTTCAGCTATCCCGACAGATTTGCTATCATTTATTGAAATTAACAAAAAAAAACGCTTGTTCGATTTCGATAAAATTTTCATGGGGCCATTTGGGAAGTACACCTTTTCCAACAAAAAGAGAATTTTTCAAAATCGGTTGACAAGCGACGGAGTTATGCGCGAACAAACATTAAAAAAAAAAAACATACAAACATCCGAATTGAGAACCTCCTCCTTTTTTAGAAGTCGGTTAAAATATAGCTTGTGACATTTAAAAATAATGTGATTTTCTATAGGTGAAATAATTTTTAAAATCGGTTCTGTAGATCCAGAGATTCCTGCAAATTCACAAACGCACAAACTTTACCTCTTTATAACATTAGTATAGGATGTGAATGCTGTTAACAATGCATACACATTGTGTATATACCATATTGATATGTTCTTAGAATATAATAACATGTTGTCTACGATGAGAGCGTGAACTTGAATACAATATACTCTTATTTCCGTTTCGGAATCATCAATACATAATTTTTACCGTTTTCATATCTCTCACAAATATATTTTTTATACAAACTACTTTTAGCTACAAACTATAGGTCAGTTTACTTCAAAACTACAAAGCGGTGCAAGCCTGAGGTAAACACGGCGTCAGAGTATGAATCATACAATGTAAATAATTGCAGTGTAGAGAGCTCTGTTACCTGCAAATAGACTCACATGAAACTTCGATAGAGAGGGAATTAGTCTGTTTACAATATAATAAAGCAGTTATATGACTGATAGTCAGAATGATATAAACGATTTGCCAGATTACTGCTACATCTATCTAAATATATATAACTCAAAAGTGACTGACTGACATAGTGATCTATCAACGCACAGCCCAAACCACTGAACGGATCAGGCTGAAATTTGGCATGCAGGCAGATGTTATGACGGAAGCATCCGCTAAGAAAGGATTTTGATTAATTCTACCTCCAAGGGGGTAAAAAAGGGGATGAAACTTTGTATGAAACTTTGTCAATTTTAAACCGATCGGGCTGAGAGTTTCAAAATCGGGGGTAAAGTAACTATTCCACGCGGACGAAGTCGCGGGCAGAAGCTAGTAGGAAAGTAAGTCTTACGCCCGTGTTTCATAATGTTAAATCCAACTCAAGTCGAACTCCACCTCCATTGGAGCATCAAATTAAGCTTCTTCTTTTTTGAGTGCTATCTTCAATCGAAGGTTGGCGACCATCATGGCAATTTGGACCCTCGACACAGCAGCTCTAAATAGGGAACGTGCGCTTTTGTTGTACCATTGGCGCAGATGTTTAAGCCAAGATCAGAGCCCCCTCAGAGCCCTGAATTATAAGTTGCAACAGGTCATATTTCGAGTTGATAAATTAAGCTTGGCATAAATAATTTATGAGAACTAAAACTCATCTTCAATGATTGATTATGAGTTTTAGATGAGCGAACGCGTTTACGCATTTTCTTGCTTATCTCTCGAGCACGCTTTAGTGACAGTTTGATGCTCCGATGGAGTTTTAGTTGAAATAAGGGCTTTAGACTTATTTTCAATTTATAACGTCGGTTAGACAAGCTTTATTTTTCTCTGGATGGGAAATCATCAAATGACTTCTCCCACTCTGGGCGGAGCGGAACGGAGTGTCAGACTCTTACTAATTAAAACGCACCCGTGATCCTTCTAGTGCCCTTTGCGTTCCAGTGCCGCGGTAACTCTTCGAACATTTTTTCGCAAAATTAGACAAGCTTGCATTGACGTTTTTTTTTGCTCATATTAGAGTTGCGAGTTTTGGAATATGGGCCTTAGGACTCAATCCAAAAAATAAAAAAAATATATATTTACCGGGTCGGGAGGTCAGTTAGTCAATCGGTATAAGTAAAATACTGGTACCCAGCAGTTGGTCTGAAAATAGACCCCAATATAACTCTAGAAAAGGCTAGGCAGATTGGATCGCTAAAATAAATAACCTGGTTCAATTTGTCTTGAGCTGACTCACATAATGTCAGACAGACAGACAGAGCGGAATTCCTATTCATACATGTTCCCCCGCTTCCGTCCTAGATTTTTGTCGTGGCGGCGTTTCGTCTGACTTGCCTTATTGAAAATTAAAGCTTGCGAGAATTTCATTATGTTCTAGCACGAGTTTAAAGTGATATATGCTGAGATTTTTTTGCTTGAGAGATTATTTTACACTAAGAATCTATACTAATATTGTAAAGAGGAAAGCATAAGCATAACGTTGCTAGTCATATATAAAACTAGCTGTCCGCACAACTTCGTTTGTGTCACATTTTTCATGACTGCTCCGCTCCTATTGGTCTTAGCGTGATGATATATACCCTATAGCCTTCCTCGATAAATGGGCTATCTAACACTGAAAGATTTTTCAAATCGGACCAGTAGTTCCTGAGATTAGCGCGTTCAAACAAACAAACTCTTCAGCTTTATAATATTAGTTAAGATGTGTAACAGAATAAATGCAATGCTTGAAAAGAGATAATTATACTCATAATTGCGAACAATTTTCACTAAGGCCCTGTGCCCCATAAATCTAGGTATTTGTATTAAGTACCTTACACTGTTTTATACGGAACTTGTGCAAAATTAAAGGAAAAATAAGTCTAAAATACATCTTCACCCCGGTTGACCCAGCTGCATAACCCAGTTGTTTCATAAAAACGTATTATTTAACTCCATTCATTGCGCGCACTGAGAGCTGACAGAGATTGTGCCAAAACCGTGTTTTCACTTCGCACAGAAATGAACTTGACAGTGAGTTTCCGCAGAATTGGACTGCGTCGCGTAAAGATGAGTTGTTTTGGAAAGTAAGTTGTTTTAATATTACAGCAAATTAAAGAGAAACAAAAATACAATAGATATCTAAATATATATAACTCAAAAGTGACTGACTGACTGACATAGTGATCTATCAACGTACAGCCCAAACCACTGAACGGATCGGGCGAAATTTGGCATGCAGGTAGATGTTATGACGTAGGCATACGCTAAGAAAGGATTTTTGAAAATTCGTCCCCTAAGGGGGCGAAAAAGGGGTTAAAATTTTAAATGGAACTCCACGCGAACGAAGTCGCGGGCATAAGCTAGTTTTTAGATAAAACTATTGTTAGCTAGCTAGTTATTGATGTGAGTGACTGAACAGTGAACTTATCAATTTGGGATCATACTTGGGGAGCTCTAATAGAGGATTTCCTGAAATTCCTACGGGAACGTTAAAAATGGTACACGCGCGTACGAAGTCGCGAGAAAAAAACTAATATAATATAAATTATAAGAGCTATAAGGGTTAACAATCAAGAGAGGTGGGTATAGGATTATTATCAACTAGCAGCGCCCCGCGGTTTTACCCGCGTAGTTCCCGTTCCCGTAGGAATACGGGGATAAAATATAGCCTATGTTACTCGTGGATATTGTAGCTTTCGAATGGTGAAAGAATTTTTAAAATCGGTCCAGTAGTTTTTGAGCCTATTCATTACAACCAAAAAAACAAACAAACAAAGTTTTCCTCTTTATAATATTAGTGTAGATTAAATAAAAACTTAGATAGTATATACAAGCAAGTAGCAAACATTTAGTCAAATATCAGTCAATTATTTATTCATGAACAGTAAATTGTATCTGAAAATACATTATGAATAAAAAATAATAATTAAAAAAGAAAAAAATACAACACATTGTGTTGTATTATTTTCTTTTTTAATTACTATTTTTTATATATACAGCAATACATTTTTATTTAATCATGGATAAAACAAAAATTATTTTTGTTTTACGATGGAAAAATACAAAAAAATATTTTTGTTATACAATGAAAAAAATCTAAGTTTATCAAAATATCACATACGTTTTCTCCTGAATGATCTTGAATGATGCAAGATGTTTATTTTAATACACAAATAATTACAACAAGCCTTAATGTTTGTAACTGCAATAAATTACCATCTGCGACACATTATAATTATTTGAAATCGCACAAAATCTGATAACCTCATAAATGTCACTGTAAATAATCTTCGGCTCTGGAACGTGTATTAGAGCAAGATATTCAATTTTATGGGACAAGTCATATTTACTAACTGTACAAGTCATATACACTAACGGTACGAGTCATATACAGGAGTGGTAACGTAGGTACGAGAATGACTTATTCTCGTGAATACATTTGTGATGCACTTTGCGAAACACTGCGTCAATGCTGTAGATCATAAATGTGTAAATAAACATTATTATTATACTCTATTAAATGGTTTGTTATTGTTATATAGACAGAAGCTCTGTCAGAAATAGATTTGGCGAAGATTTTATCGTTTTGTCTCCTTGGTACGGGGGCTCGACTGTTCTCAGGAATTGTGTTATATTTTGTGCCAAATGTAATATTTATATAAATTTTATTGTGGTAGTAAATTATTTTTTATAGAATATAGAGAGACTTTAAGTGTTTCCGAATTGTATACACAAGTTGTTATGGAATATAATAGAATTATTTATTGATAAGATTATAGCTTCCATATTATTGCCTATTCAATATTTACTTCGCGTGTTTCTTTACCAGTTTTTTTTAAACAAAACCAATTCTAACATATACAGTATGTTAACTAACAGAGGGCGTTCCCGTTAACCCGCAATAGTATAGCATCCATATATGTATGATAAAAAAAATATTACCATTCGAAAACAAAATGTTTTTATTTTTTATAATATTAAAATATTCACTAAAAATGTTAAATTGATACGTCAAAGAAACACTCTGTAAACGCGTACTTGCCGGTTTAGGCATTGCTACAAGAGTACTTACCATTTCGCGCTACTATTTTAATTTTAAACAGGATATTTCGAATTTATTGTACTTAATATTTTTTTAAATTTGGATTATTTTATGCTTATTTTTCTATTCTGATATTTTTATTTTAATCTATTAATGATATAGATTAATGAGTTTAAGGGAACGCCCTCTGTTATTTAACATACTGTATATGAATACATACGCGTTAGCGTGACGCGATCTTCGTGATGACTGTACCACAAACCAAACAGTGATAAGACATGACTCCTGACCTGAACTTCGATACGTCTCATCTTTGCTTATACGAGCAAATGATTTTAGACGAACTCTAGACAAACACGGTGAACAAACTCCACCGCTCAGAAAGCTACAAAATACCTACTAATTATTTCGATCAATAACAAAATACCGTCGCATCTGACTCACAGGCGTGATAAACAGCTGATTTTCCTTGTTCTATTCAAAGTGTTACTAATAACTAAATCGGACTGCGCATAGCAAGCTTTACGCATGTAAACAATTTGTTAGAACAATATACCGAGTGTTTTTGAGTGGGAAAAATTGGTTAAGTGTGTGTTGCGTGGGAGCGCGGTTCAGTAGGTGCATGAGAAACTTAAATATGAAATTAACTACATATTTATGCATATTATTAAAATTTAACCTTGAACAAAATAAACTAAGGCGTCGAAATATTTTTTTCAAAGACTGACAGCGTTGCCACGTTGAATGGCAATGCTTAATACTTTAAGCAAAATGTTTTGAATTATATTAGTTTGTTAGCATTCACGGTTCGGAGGAGTTCGGAGAAGCTCGTGGCTAAAGAATAAAAGTCGCACGGATCGATCTTCAAGCTTAAGCAACGCTTGCCCAGGTTGGTCTGTGGATGGGTCCACATCAACCATCTTACCGCACCGAGTTTCCTCCGTGCCTCAGAAAGCACGCTAAGCCGTTGGTCCCGGCTGTCACTTGTATATCTTTGACAGTCGTTACGGATTGTCAGAAGCCAGTAAATCTGACTCCAGTCATGCCAAGAAGTACCATGTTACCCAGTTAATGGGTTATGGAGGTCTGGTAGGCAGCCGCTCCACGTTAAATACTGATATTCAGCTGAATCCGGTATGACTGGAAGCTGACCCAAATATAGTTGGGAAAAGGCTAGGCAGATGATGTTAGCATTCACGGTTCAATAAAAGACCTCCACCAAAGACGGTACCAAGTCTTTATCCGGTCTATCCTGTCTGGCCAATGCTGCCTTCATAAGAAAAAAGGCCGTAACACCACAAAACGAAGTAGCCAATTTCCAACATTAAGAAAGTAACTTAAGGTATGAAGTTAGTTACTTCGTTTTGTGGTAGATACGTCCCTTTTGCTTATGACGGCAGAATGATCCACCTCATTATTTTCGACCTCTGGAATTTCTGAAAGCTGGAATTGGAGCTTGAACTTTAACGGTCAAAGTATTTAGAATTTTCATGGAAAACTAGAATTATATTGATCATAGTGAACTATGATCAATATATTCTAGTTTTCCAATAAAGAAAAGATCTTAGCAATACCCGCTGAAATTTCACCGCGGAACCCTAAAAAGTAAAATATTCGGAAGACGTAACATTTCGCGTCCTGTTATTCAGCGAATTATTAATAAATTTAACAAGAATCCACTCATTGATCTTATTCACCTTTGAAGTTTTCGCGGCCATTTATTATCAATATGGAAAATATGACGTAAGTAATAGATTGAATTAGTTATTAATTCTCTCCTTATAAAGAGATCAAAAGAAAACTGGTACCGATTTTGATGATTCTTTTTATATTCGGAAGCTGGTGCTTGTCGTGTAGTCCCATTTAATTTTGAGTGAGATCTGACGACTAGTATTTGAGTTAACCCTAATAATGCGCGGCTTCGACTACATTGATGTTATTCTATTTTGATGAAGATCTGATGAAGAACGGAAGTAGATAGGAAAATGAGACTTGAGTTTTCTTCAAATTTTCCGTGTTCCGAAATCGGCTGTATGTTTATTGTTTACACCAGTTTATAACACGTACGCTGTGACGGGTACGTTTAGCTGTAGGGTAACACCACTACAAAGTTTTTTTTTTTATGAAATAACTGAGTCGGGTTTATTTTTATTTTTTTATTGGGTATTATAACAATACTAGACAGTCATATTTAAACTGCGAAACAAAGACCTCTTCTAAGAATGAAAGATATACATATATGTGTATATATAGGATAGGTTACAGTCCCGCAGATTTGTATCTTATTCTTGGAGGGACACCGATTTCTAAGATACAGGGTTTCATTGTTTGTAATTTTAGCCTTTACCCATATATTATTTTATTTCAGTGGTATGGGTTGAACTTATGGGAATGTCAGACTCTCACTGACTAAAACTTATCCGTGTTCCTCCTAGTGCTCCTGCTTTACGTTCCAGGGCCGCGGTGACTATCTTGAACAAATTCCGCATCTCAGGCACATTATAGACTTAGGCTGTGCTTCCTGAGATAACCTCCTTAACAAAAACAATTCCACTTCTTCTTACTATTAACCTATCCTTAAGGATTATCTCCATAAAACTGCTGACTAAGCTATTAAAAGAAACGTTTAAAATCTTTGTATTCAACCTCTGCATACATTTTACACCAGAAAAAATGGAAAAGCTATAACAAGTCACTGTATTTGCATCTAATCTTCATTTCCTTCGAGTCATTTTCTTGATTCCTCACTCCTTTTTCGCCACACCGAGCATATCAAAACCTGGCAATCCGACCTGACAGTAATCACCTCACTCAGCCACCCATACACAAACACTAACACATGGCAACTACTCCAGAAACTAATTAAAATTCTTCTAACGAGGAAATACTTCCTCTGATAAATAAACTAAGAGGAACATTATTTTTCAAATGACGTAAATGGTTTCGGCTGCATTGGATATTCGACTGTGAGTTTTAACGATAGAGTTTGAATTTGTTCGTTGCGTTAAAGGGCTGCTTTGGCCTTGCAAGAAATAGGGTAATGAAAACATATGGCGTCGTAGTGTGAGCGTTCAAGATCGAATAAGGCGCTCTGCAAACGAAGTAACGTCGGTCTTCGAGTTTTGGCAAACTGGCAACCCGTAACTTTGTGTTAACATATTTTTTTACTAACTGTTTTTAAATCATTTTCAGACATATAAACTTGGCTGCGACTTCTAGTGATCGATAGTATAGTTTTCGGTTGCTGCAATAACAATATCAACGAAATTGACGCAATTAGCACGTATGTCAAGTCTTAAGTGGCTGTCCAGACTTAACAAGTTAATTGCGTTGCGAGCTTGTAACCTAAGGTTGTAGCAATTAAGTGGTTAAGTACGACAACAGTTGGTTGTTGCCCTTGGTAACAAAATTAATTGCTGCAACTAGTAACAGACAAGTTCAAGCACCTGTCTTGTTCAACGTTGATCGTGGCAACCCTTACTACTTCTTTAAATTGGTGCCACTGGCCATCGGTAACGGAAAAAAATGCAAAAAAAAAACAATAAGTTGCTACGTGTGCGAAGCGCTTAATATCAAAATTTTCGTTCCATTTTCAGAAACACGTGTTTCGGTGCCATTAATTTTGTGGTATTGATTAGGGAAATAATTTTACTTGTTTTGTGGAGGTGAATTAAGTAGGTCACACAGTGGTTTAATTTATCAATTTGAATATTGATTTTGTACTGATAAGTAAAAGAGTTTGTTTTAAGGGTTCCGTACTTAAAAGGCAAAACGGGAACCTATTACTAAGACTCGGCTGTGATGAGCCGTGATAGTTAGGCAATAAAATTTTCACATTTATGATGCATTTCTGTTACTGCTATAATAACAAATAATAAAACCAGAATAAAATAAATATTTAAAGGGGCTCCCATACAATGAACGTGATTTTTCTTCCGTTTTTATAAATAATGGCACGGAACCATTTGTGCGAGTCCGGCTCGCTCTTGGCCGTTTTTTTTTATTATTTATTTATTTACTTATATTATCTACTTTTTGTTTATTTTTTTATTGTATTTCAAAGAAGGCTTTCAGACTAATCAACCAATAACACAAAGACTGTAATATTAACAAATAGCTAATAACAAGCCTCCACATATGGGTAAGGAAAAAAGCCGATATAAAAAAGTACATACAAGTAAATATAATCAGTTCAGAGAGCAGTAGATAAATTAACTGTCCTTAAAAATAACAGTGCCAAAAGCCATCTTAAGCTCGCCACACTGGTGCACAACAAGTCGACATTAAGTTCTCTAGAAAGCCTATTGAAAATAAGAGCACTACTTATTGAGAAAACATTTATTTTCTTACTTTAATTGTTTTAGCGTTACTTAACAACTACCTATTCGCGTGACAGACTATTTCATCATCATCTGCCTAGCCTTTTCCGAACTATATTGGAGTCGGCTTCCAGTCATACCGGATTCAGCTGAATACCAGTATTTAACGTGGAGCGGCTGCCTACCAGACCTCCACAACCCATTAACTGGGTGACAGACTATTTATGAGATGGATAATTTTAATACTTCAAAAGTGTTCAACTTTAAGTCGCAATATCCCTGAGTTAGTTTCGGTGTTCCTTCTCAGGGTAGTCAGCTAGGAAACACCGGCCTCATCAAGCATAAAACGACCAAAAAAGACTGATGTGTAAAAGTGTTATTTATAACCTACTTCTTACTAATATTATTAACGCTAAAGTCATGGATGGATGGGTGGATGGATGTCTGTTATTTTTTCACGCAAAAACTACTGAACTTATAATATGGGGGTATACAGGATAGTTATTCTGTACTAGCAACACCCCGGGGTTTCACCCGCATAATTTTCGATCCCATGAGAATATCAGGGTAAACATTATCCTATTTGTTAATCCTGGTTATAAACCATCTGTTTACCAAATGTCATCCAAATCCGTTCTGTAGTTTTTGCGTGAAAGAGGAACAAACATCCATCCGTACAAACTTTCGCGTTTATAATATTAGTAGGATAAGAAGTAGGATTATCTCGGAGACAACATGTCAAATGCAGTATTTATATAATTTTAATATAAACTGTTAAATATATGTACCAGAAAATTACTTCTTCTTCTTCGTCGTTCCCTCAAAGCTGAGGATCGCGACCACATGCGACGCGTTTCCAAGCCATGCGGTCCTCTGAAGCGCGGACCGCTCTGTACATGCTGCCACTAACTGCCCTCTTTATGGCATCGGACCATCTTGCCGGTGTTCTACCCTGAGCGCGCTTTCCTTCGACCCGGCCCAATATCAAGAGCCTTTCCAGATTATGCTTGGAAAATTACACAAACATGCAAACCCTATAATTCCAATAATTGTCCGTTCTACGAGCATTTCCCGATTCCCCCATCATGAAGATGAATGGCAAAAGTTTCACAATAGGGACACGATGAACAAAATGGCCGCCGGAGTTTACCGACTAATTGCAATACTTCGGGAATTATGCCGAGATTATTAATTACTAGCCATGCCCCACGGCTCCGCTTGTGAAATTAGTTTTCTGGGGTTTGATGTTACATGGGAGGTCTTAATTAGAACTTGCTTCTGGTTTACAAACTAGATGGCGCTCGTAGCTTCGCTCGGGTATTTTGGTTAAATTGCTCAATCTATACCTACATATATAATACTAGCAGCGCCCCGCGGTTTCACCCGCATAGTTCCCGTTCCCGTGTTAATATAGGGATAAAATACAGGCTATGTCACCCAGGGATAGCTTCCAAACAGTGAAAGAATTTTTCAAATCGCTTCAGTGGTTTCGGAGCCTATTCAATACAAAGAAACAATCAAATCTTTCCTCTTTATAATATTACTATAGATTATAAAGCTGAAAAGTTTTTTTTTACCATTGATAGTTACGCGCTTTGGGTGGAGTGAAAGGGAGATTGACTAAAACCCCTCCGTGTCCCTCCAAATGACCTTTGCGTTCCAGGGCCGCGGGGACCCTTTTGAACAAATTCTGCAACCCTGGCGGGTACTGATCCTAAAGGGTCCCATCTTTTATCTCTTTGAGGCGCCGTTGAAACCGAAAACATTCTAAATCCAAAAAGACAGGAAATTGCTAACGCAAAATTTAAAAAAAAAAATCAGTACAGTTACAACTCGATTCTCGGAAACAGAATAAAAATCAAGGTATTCCAGCCAGTTTGTAAGTGAGGATAGATTATGCGCAGACATGCATACTTGTTGATATGTTCACAGCTTTTCGCCTTCGCAAGTTTTTAGACGCATTTTGTGCTAATGCGCTTTTACTATATGCGTGGGATAATCTCTTACTGAAGACAAACAAAACAAGAAAATAAATTGAGGTGAAATGAACAATAGAGATGTTGCCTGAAATAGACATGTATAATTGGGTGTTTTACTTTATATAAAAATCATAATTCTATTTAGTACATTCGTTGGATTTTTAAAAAATATTGGACACGTATCTTTTGTCATTTGAAATCGTTAAAAAAAATGTATATAAAAAAAAATATATATATATATTTATATATAAATATATATATATATATATATATATGTATGTGTATATATAAAGCGCATCAAAGTTCAAGAGTGGGGGCTGGTGACGTCACGACGGTAGTAAAAATTGTAGCACGTAGGTAGTGACCTAACGCGAGTTTTCAACGCACTATATGGTCTTCATTATTTTTACGTGAAAAAGAAAAAATACGTGTCCAATATTTTTTGTAAATCTATCAGACGAATCAATTATATTTTTTCAGTAAAATACCCTACTTCGTGCATTCGTTATCTCTAGCGCCATCTAGTATCGAGTAGCAGAACTAGTAGAGTCAAGAACCTTCGAGATTGTTGTATGCTAGAACATTCTAGAATTTTCGAACCCTAGTCAGTCGAAACTGATATGTAGGCGAACTTTCTAGATCTTTCTACGGTGGACGGTTCCGGAATTAACAACGCCCTATATACTCGTAAGGCCAGTACATATACCGACCGAGTCAGTATTGGATAAGCTATACAAGTGATAACTTCGAGAGCGAACTTCAACTGTGAACTGAAGTGATTAGTAATGCGATTGTGTTTTATAATCAGTGAGTTTAAAGTTTATATTAGTTTTAGTTCTGTTAAAGTGTCATTTTTGGTAATTCAATCGGCTGTTTTTATTATCACGAACCCGAAGCTCGTAATACTATTAATATACAAAATAATTTTGTAGACCTACATATATTTCTACTGAAATTAAGTTTAGACTCACTAATCAATGAGTACAATTCTGCAAACTTTTCTCGCACTGCCCATAAAAATATTCTAAAAAACTTGTGCATCCAGACAGAAATAAAAACAGCTGTTTAATTAAGTCTATTTGCTTTTATACAAAGATAAAGTATAAACAAACAGATAGTATCGGATAAAGTTGTTTACTTAAAAACGCAGACGAACACACTTTAATTTGGATATGTTTAAAAATGAATATTGGTGGTAATTGGAAAAATTATTCGTAAAATATTTGGCACAAATAGCCAATATATTTAGTTTTGTAAGCGCAGAAAGTTTTATTATAAACACGGCGATTATATAATAACTCCTTGGATTAAAACTTGAATGGTTGAATTCATTTTTCTTTTGTTATACATTGGCGAGATGACAGGTGAATTAGACCAGAGAAACGTTTTGATAGTTTCAAATGCCTTGAGAAACATTGAAAGATTTCAGACATTTAAGCTTGATTTTTCCTATTGTAAACACTTTATTTGTAATTACTTAAAACAAATATTGTACCGATTTTCCAAGCATTCACTGCTTCCGTTAAACATGGTACGAGATGGAGCTAAACTGCTCGTGGTAACTCTTCAGTTTTGCAAACAGAAGACTGAAAGGCCACACTCTAGAAATGTTGGTGCGGAGCCTACTGAAACGGATGGGCAGTGGAGCTTGCAGCCACACTCGGTCATCCAAGGCCACATTTAAGATTGATGTTGGATTGCATCGAATAATTTGATCAATTTTGTCCAAGAGGTGTGATTGCTTCCATAACGGGGAAGGAAATACATAAAATTTGACCCAAAAACAGCTATATCTAATGAGGTTGAAGTCTGAATGTAAGTCAATTTTAGTAAGTCTTTCCGAAATATCATTTAAATTATCAATTTTTCCGTCAGTGTGAATAGTGATAAAATTGTCTTCCAAAACAGGAAAACCTAAGAGACGCAGTACACCTTTGTTCTTAAATTTCGATCTCTGGTGAAGATTTGACTAAATGCCAAATCTCACAAGCAGTACTAAGCACTTTTTGAACTTCAAATTTTAGTTAACCCCTTAACACCCTCCCGTCACTAATTCCTAATGTTTTAGCTGGGAAAAAGTGGCGCAACAAACTCCCCAGCAACACATCTGTCTGTTGCGTTTTAAGAACTTGAATATATACATACAATAGTATGCAAGGTCATTAATTTGAATACACAGAGGAAAAAAATGTATTTAAGAGTAGATTAAATCAATAAAGTAAAAACGGATTGACCTACATAGTCATCAGATTAATAAAAAACAATATTATATGAACTCATATAACCTCTAAACTTCTAACTACATAGTATTTGTTAAAATATCTATGATTATTTAATTGATAATACCTACATCTAAAAATTGTCAAGGACACACTAAAAATAACACAGTTACTAAAAAAAATACGTCAATCAACCACGCATGTTAACCAAATCTCCAATAACCAATCTATTATAATAAAAAGAAAACAAATAATAATTTAAAAATATGGGGTGGGCAAAAATTTACGGGTAAAGTTGAAAATTATTGCATCCAGCCCACGTAAGTGTCAGTTTGAACAAACTAGTATTTTATGAGAGTCATAAAGAATAGAAAAACATTACTTATTGTGTAAATATGAATCTGAAAATATTGGCTTTAGGGTTTTTGGTTTCGTCGAAATTAGTCTGACTTATGAGCTTCTTGCGTTTGGTTCAAATCTCGTGTCAAGGTAGATATTTTTTCTTCGTTGTTTTTCTCAAATAAAATGAGAACTATTACTAATCTTGTCAAAATACCACCATTCTAGGGGATCGTTAATGTGCTTTCCGAGGCACGGAGGAAACTCGCTACGTTAAGATGGTCACCCATCCACAGACCAACCTTGGCAAGCGTTGCTTAAACTTGGACATCGACCCGTGCGGCTGTTATTGTTTAGCCACGAGCGAAACAATAACCATGAAGAGTAAAAAAATAAACACACATAAGGAGATAAAGAGTGTGGTCAATTTCCATCTCTCTTACCATTGGAAAGTTACACATACAGAGAGACACGCTAGATCTTCTAAGGGTATCGTTTTTCCATAAGGATGTTTGGAACCCTAAAATGGTTGCGGTGGCTGCGGCGTGACGTTTCCCTCTCTCGCACGCGTTCTGCCTCCTCCTCCGCTAGCATTACTGCTTCGCAGAAGGAGGCGACCGCTTCCCATGCCTCCTCGCTCCGGAATATGGTTTGAACCAGGGCCGGACACGAGAGTTCGCCGCCGAAATTCCGCAACCCTGGATACTAAATTTAAAGTACAAAGTAAAGTTTCAACAATTTCTCTGAAGACGTCTACTCGCATTATCGCGTTATGCCTTTGTTTGGGAGTTTTAATACGAATGAAACGGTCGAGACCGTCGACAAATAACTGCTGCACATAGTTTTAGTCAAGGGAACTATGTTGAGGATGTCATAAACGAAGGCTATTCGTTTGTAGGAGTGTGAAACTGTCCCCTTACTATGTCGTGCTAATATTATCATGATTCTGTTTTGAGAAAGTGACAGAGCTATACAAAGCGAATAGCACTGGGGGGCTGGAGTGGAGCTTTTTTATTTAACGTGTGCGCGGTTTTGACTCTAGAGGTGACAGAGACAAAGTCGACGATGGAGTGAGCTTATCCAGAAGAAGCCTGTTCACTGTAACTTTGAAGAGATTAGGGTTGTGCGTTGCGATCTGATAAAGAACAAAACAAAAAGAGTATAAAATAACTTTTCTTCTTCCTTTTCAAAATACGAAGAAACAACCAAAAACACCGAGTTCCAAAATTAAAGTTATTTTATACTTGTTTTGTTTAGAAGTCGTTTTTTTTTTAAATAAGTTTATTTTTTATTTCATTCTTTTTTTGCAAGCTTCTGACGATGATAATATATGTATGTACTCCAATTTTCATGTTTTTTTTTTTGTGAACCATGGCTCACCATTTTTATTTAAAAAAAAATCACTAGCCTATATTACCCGGGATAACTCAACGCTTCTACCGATACCACATATGTACATTGATATGGGTAAGGCCATTAAAAAGTTATGGTAGAATAAAGAAACTCAAAAACAAACATACATACATACATGAACCCTAAAAACATAACACTCCTTTTTTGGGCAGTCGTGTAAAAATAACCTAAAACATGGCTTCGATAAATTCCTCCGTATCGCTTTCCACTATTCAGTGGCCGTATTACGAAGTGCCAATGCTATCATGATTCGTGTGAGGGAAAGAGATAGTGCTATTCGTCTTGTGTAATCCGTCTCTCTCTGACACAGAAATCATGATGGATTTAAGACTTCATAATATGTCGCCAGGTACCAAATACTGGCGGCATGACCACGTTGTATGACATTACTTAACCTCTGTTCAAGGTAAAACCCATCTCACAGGTGCCGCGGTTTAAAAAATGATTTACTCAAATCACACTATCACTTTACTACTAAAATCATAATCATACTAAGAGCAATTCCACAAATAGTTCGCCACAATACCTAGGTTGTTCACCGTCTAGGTCCCAAATTAGTGTTTATAGGCCGTTGGGGGTGTGGCTGCGTTAAATCTAGACTTGTTAGCTGTCAGACTGTCTGCTGGAGGTGTACTGAACTGTTTTTATGGACGAATATAGTTGGACTTAAATAACGGTTTGCTGTGTTGCAGTTTTTTTTTTATCAAATACAGCACCAGGGCTTTTGGCCTTGGTTCGTCATGTTTTGCAAAATGTGAGGGTGTTAGGTGTTATTTGAACAGTAATACGTCCTCATCCCACCGGCTCCCTTCTACCATAGGACAACTAGACGCACTGTAGATTACCATCCCTACCTTGGTGCTATTCCAACAATTCGCACCAAGCGTTTTCAATAGTCTTTTGTAATGCGCACAACAAAGGAGTGGAACTCTCTGCCTGCCCAACTCGCTTTTGGCTGGCCTCTGTGCCTCGGAAAGCACATTAAGCCGTTGGTCCCGGCTGTCATTTGTAGATCTTTGGCAGTCGTTACGGATTGTCAGAAGCCAGTAAATTTGACTCCAGTCTTGCCAATAAGTACCGTGTTACCCAGTTAATGGGTTGTGGAGGTGTGGTAAACAGCCGCTCCACGTTGAATATTGGTACTCAGCTGAATCCGGTATGACTGGAAGCCGACCCCAATATAGTTGGGAAAAGGCTAGGCAGATGATGAATTTACAAAATAAAAATAAAATTAAACTTATATACTCGACTGCTGACAAAGGCTTACACTGAATGGACGGGTCCACTTAAATCTGTGTGGTTCTTTCCTCAAAAGACCATTTCAGACACAGATCTGCATGGTTAATTTTTTTTTTGTTTATTACGTCTTCGCATCTGATCAGATTCGGATGACAGCACCGTAGAGCACGGTCTTTTTTTTTTTTGGATGGGAAATCATCAAATGACTTCTTCCGCTCTGGGCGGAGCGGAAGGGAGTGTCAGACTCTTACTGACTAAAACCCACCCGTGTTCCTTCTTGTGCCCTTTGCGTTCCAGGGCCGCGGTGACTCTTTCGAACAAATTCCGCAACCCTAGCAGGCACTGACCCTATGGGGCCCCGTCTTCATTGCTGACGGCTCTTTGAGGCGCGCGTGGAACACGACGCGCCGTCGACTCGGGCCTGGTTGCTATCGGACGGCGAGCCACCCATAGCTCGCCATCCGTAGGCCCGCGGTAGAGCACGGTCTGCGGTGCTGTATCATATCATAATTATGTAAAATACCTATGTGTATATCTCTGCAAAATATCATGTCTTATTCTAGCGATTTTCTGCATTGACACGTGCCAAACTAGGAATCTATACTTATAATAAATCTGTAGAGAGGTCAATTCTGTACAAGGAATATTTTTTCAAAATAACTATTAGGGGGTGATTAGTGATCGATACTGGTGCCAAAAATGCAATCAGTAAAATTTTTGTCTGTCTGTCTGTCTTTCTGTCTGTCTGTCTGTCTGTCTGTATGTTCTTTATAGAAACAAAAACTACTCGACCGATTTTAGCGAAACTTGGTGCAATTATTCTTCATACTCCTGGGCAGGTTATAGTATACTTTTCATCACGCTACAATCAATAGGAGCAGAGCAGTGAAGGAAAATGTTGGGAAAACGGAAGAAGTTACTCCATTTTTTAAGCTTCCGTCGCGTGTGTAGCCTTAATGGTTAAAGTTACATAGAAATCATGTATTACGGAAATGTTCTACATAAAATTATCTAAAAAATATCCCGAAACAGCATGTCTATCTTTTGTCAATTTTAAACCGATCGGGCTGAGAGTTTCAAAATCGGGGGTAAAGTAACTATTCCACGCGGACGAAGTCGCTGGCAGAAGCTAGTATAAAATAAAATTACTTACATTCTACTTACTTTAATAGTAGAAAATAATATAATGGCTTTTACTATAGTTAACTAGATAACTTTCAAAAGAAACGGCTATATCAGGAACAATCAGAACTTCACAGAACTATTAATACCAGACTCGAACATAAAGAAAGACAAAAAAGAAAAGAAAGAAAGAAAATATCCCCACCGCAGCGTTTTCTCGGCCGTTATTAGGTTTCGCTTGACAAACAACCGTTTCCTTTCTTCGTAATATTGAATTTCTAGTTTTTCTCCAATCTAAGTGAAAGTTGATTAAAGGCTGCAATATTGTGCAGGCTGTTAATTGGGAAAGAAAGGAAAATGTTTATTTGAGACTCGCATAAGACAAACAAAATATAAAACAAAAAAAAAAATACTCCTACTAAAATAAATGAACAAAAGTTATCGATATTGATTTAAATCTCCGAGGCCAAAAATGCTCCTATCTCAGCATATAGAGCAATTTTTACGGTAAACTATAATTTTATTATATATAAAAAGGTTTCTTTTTGTTTATATTTCATTGAGCATTGTTGACTGTTCAGTTTTTGTAGTGGTTGCTCACTTCTGTTGAGCATAAGGTCTGGGGTTCAATTTGAGGAAAATAATAAAAAAATACGGAAAACCTAAAAATCAGCTCACTCTACACAACAAACAGCAGATTTTTTTTTTCGCGATTTCATGTTTGGTCCCATAGTAAAAGTTGTTCATAATGATGGGTACAATGACCTCTTAAGAGGCTGTTGGTGTTATTCAAATAACCCTGTATAAAACTACAAAATGACACGTACTGCAAAATCTACCTAAATCTATTTTTGTCAGTCCCCTGTTCATACTATGAGAAGTACCTACGCACCATGCACATTAACCTTTTAAACAGGACCAACCCATCTATCGACGGGCTCTAGAGAAAAGAGCCTCCTTAAAACGTGTCAAAGAGCACCGCTTTTCCCATTAAGCCCTTGAGCCGAAAAAGAGCCTCTTGAGATACCCTTGGCTATTAGGCTATTGACCGTAATGGCTATCGGCACAATGAATGCAGAGGCTACGAATTTTGACGAACTTGCTCAGTTAACTTAGTTTTTTTTTTCTTCTGTAGTTGGGGTTCTGTAAACCTCCCACCTTGAAAGCTAAGGTGAATTGAAGCTGAGCATCCTCATAAAAATATGAACACTTCATGCCCACTATTTTTTTTTGTTGATGGGTAATCATCAAATGACTTCTCCCGCTCTGGGCGGAGCGGAAGGAAGTATCAGACTCTTACTGACTAAACCCACCCGTGATCCTTCTTGTGCCCTTTGCGTTCCAGGGCCGCGGTGACTCTTTCGAACAAATTCCACAACTCAATGCTCACTGCATTTAAGGTATCGACGGAATAGACCACCTGGTCTTCAAGGCTGCCAGTTGTGAAAACCGAGCTATGCTAAGAACATCACTGATAAGAAATTTTCATGAACTTTATCATTCAGAACCCTTCTTTAGGAGTTCCGTACCCAAAAGGTTAAAAACGGGACTCTATTACTAAGACTTCGCTGCCTGTCCGTCCGTCTGTCTGTCACCAGGCTGTATTTCAAGAACCACGATTGCTAGACAGTTGAAATTTTCACAAATTATGCATTGCTGTTGCCGCTATAACAACAAATACTAAAAATAAAATAAAATATTTAAGGGGGGAGGGGGCTCCCATACAACAAACGCGATTTTTTTTGCCCTTTTTTGCAACATGTAGGCACTTGAAAAATATTCACACAAAATACTCAGTTGTATTTTAACTTTATAATAAAGTTAAAATAAAATAAACATTAAGTACGGAACCTTTTGTGCGTGAATCCGTCTAGAACTTGGCAGATTTTAATTGTATTGTTTAACTATTGAAAGTTCAAGAAATAAACCATAAATTTTAGAGAGATCAAACACTACCCTCTGACATTTATTATCAACTTCCTATTTTAATAAGATTTATTAAAGTGATGAAACGATTTAAAACATAAGTTACTATGAGCATACTAAAATATGTCATAACTATATCATAAACAGTATCTGAAACTAATTTTATATCTCTCACATTGACAGATATATCCGCTCGATGCACGTTATATCTCGCCAGAACGTCACACAATCTTGCATCATGCATTTTGTATCTACATAAACAAATAAATAAAATTGAAATCTCTGTTTATAAACATAAAATAACAAATTTGAATAATTTCATATGAAAATATACCATAGACACTTACTAGTCTTATTGTTTTTGTCTGCCTGTTCCGGCAAATCTCTGAAACAGCTGAACCGATTTTGACGGGACTTTAACTTTTTGTTTTAAGCATGGGGACTCATCAAATGGCTTCTCCCGCTCTGGACGGATCGGAAGCAAGTGTCAGACTGTTACTGATTAAAACCCACTCGGAATTCCTAGTGCCCGCCGCGTTCCAGGGCCGCGGTGACTCTTTCGAAGATCTAGTCCTGCTCAGCTCAAAGTAAAATATCTAATTTGATTTGGGATTGAATTCAACCTTACAATATAACTAGATTTTATTCATTCCAAGTTAAGGATGTCACTAGTTTATCTTTGAAGTTCAACGTTCTATGCAAACTCAATATATTTAACTGAACTCAACGCAAAAAGAATCATCAGGACTGGTTCATCTACACCTACACTAATATTATAAAGAGGAAAGATTTGATTGTTTTTTTTGTTTTTAGTTTGTTTGCATTGAATAGGCTCCGAAACTACTAGACCAATTTTAAAAATTCTTTCTCTGTTGAGAAGCTACACTATCTCCGGTGAACATAGGCTATATTATATCCGCATATTCCCACGGGAACGAGATCTACTCGGGTGAAATCGCGGGGCGATGCTTAGTTATGCCCAAAAACTTGGTTGACTTGTACATTTCGCGAACCAGCGTGATGTTATGTTATAAACAGGTGTAAACAATAAACAGATGTGCGACTTCCACCTTTGAAATCGGATAATAATCAACAAAATTGCTTACAACGTAACAAACAAACAGGAAGACAAAAACTACTACATACATACATACATTACATACATTGGTATATGACGCCTTTCCTAGCGAGTTTCAATGTTATTATATTTCGTGAGCTGGTTACATAAGCATGCGTGCGCGCATAGCAGCCGGTTATAAAGGATTTATGCTAAAAGCTTTTTTGAGTGTGATTTTAAATACCGCATAAAGGTTTTTTGTGGTTAAATTATTGTGTATTGAAGTGAAAACTCAAAAAATATTTTGTATTTATTAATTTGTTGTACACCTACCACAGTGTTGTCTTTTTAACCCAAAGGTTGATTGGTAGAGAATTCCTTGTTGCATTAAGTCCGCCCATGTGCCACTATTGTACATAAAGTTTAAATAAATATATAAAACTTATTTAGCTGCGTTGGGCATTTTTTGGTAGGGGAAAATCTTATGGGTTCGCGTTACCGACATGCTCATGACTTATGTGAAATTGAATGGATTTAATGAAAAGTTCAATGTGTATACGAGTATTATACTTTGCATTGTTGAAATATTGTTTGTTTGATTATTATTTTAATTCATACATTATGAAATTTCAAATCTTAATATTAAAAGTTCTAAGTTTTCACTTCTATTGGCAGTCTCTATAACTACTATTTTGTTTTTTATTTAAGTTAAGAGGTTGTGTTGATGAATTATTGATAGTTTTTTAAGCGCTGTGTATTATCGTAAAACAGGGTATTGCCGGAAATGTTATTATTTTGCTCTTTTTTATATTCAAATGGTCATAGACTTTGATTGGTTTAGGTGACTTGTATAACTTTCAATGTATGCTTGTGGGGAAGATAATACTTCGATTTTTTACACAAATGTAATAAAATAATAACTCCTGCATATTTGGCTAATCTCAATTGAGATTTGCACTTAAATTCGATCGGGAGAATTATTCACTAACTTCTATCGAAAGTTTACGCAAAAACACTCCTAATAGACTTAATACCTCCACTACTATTCAGCTTCCAAACCCAGCAGTACACACAATTATCCGCCTTCTCAACTTCTCCAAATTTTCCACAAATATTGAACGCGTCTTCTCTTTTTCCCCAGTTACGGAGACATGGTGCCAGGTACCATAGCAGGCAAAATTGTGGGGGGAGTGTGCTCCCTCTCCGGAGTGCTGGTGATCGCCCTGCCAGTACCCGTTATCGTGTCCAACTTCTCCAGGATTTACCACCAGAACCAGAGGGCTGATAAGAGGAAGGCTCAAAGGGTAAGTTTTGGAGTTTTGGATTTTAGTTTGTCACTCAACACTATTTATCGTAATAGGGTAGTTTACTGAAAAAAAAAAAGAAAAAAATAATTAGTTCGTGACATAAATTTTCAAAAAGTATTGCATACAATTTGAATTTGAACCTTTATCTTCTATCTAAATATATGTAATTATATAACTCAAAAGTGACTGACTGGCTGACATAGTGATCTATCAACGCACAGCCCAAACCACTGAACGGATCGGGCTGAAATTTGGCATGCAGGTAGATGTTATGATGTAGGCATCCGCTAAGAAAGGATTTTGATTAATTCTACCCCCAAGGGGATAAAATAGGGGAAAAAAGTTTGTATGAAACTTTGTCAATTTTAAACCGATCGGGCTGAGAGTTTCAAAATTGGGGGTAAAGTGACTATTCAACGCGGACGAAGTCGCGGGCAGAAGCTAGTTAGATTATAAACCCGCGATTTGTGAACGAATAATAATTTTAAATACAGTAAATCTCATCCAAATTCAATAGTTACATGTTCATAAGTAAGAGTTTACGATGTCACGCGATTTACATACATTTTTTTTATTCATACATTTTTTTAGATATAGGACTCACATTGGAATGGAATATGTCTACATCCGGATGCCAAGCAGCCAGAGTAGACACATGCGTTACGATACATGATTTTCAAATCTCTACTCTAGATATAAAAATAAAACTCTGCCAAATACTCTGAAAGACTTAACAGCGTATAAGCCTAACGGCATTTCATACAAATTTTCAAGTCGTTATTTTCCGAAATTCCTGAACCGATTTTAATGAAACTTCACACATGTAAGCAGGATACATAGGTCTAAAAAGTTAATTGAAAACATTTTCGATAAATAGTGTTACAGTTAAATTAGACCCATTTTAAATTTTCCATAGAAACTTAATCTTAAAATAAACCAGTTATCTTTTTTTTAAATAAGAAATTTAGAAAATGTTTTTAACTACCTTTTAAGACCTATGTATCCTGCTTATATGTATGAAGTTTCATTAAAATCAGTTTAGTCATTTCGCAAAATAGTGACTTGAAAATTTGTATGAAATGCCATACGGCATACATGCTCTTAGTCTTACGTCTGATATTGTAAAAAACGTACACCTGAAGTAAATTTCATTTTGGCTACTCTTTTCAGTCCCTTATTTCCATAATAAAGGAAAATTCGCCACAGACTCCTTAACACGGTCCCTTCCACAAAAGAGTGTTATAATTTTATGAGCTCCGACGTGTTTATTGACGCGAACGTGTCAAAATTCTCCGGCGTTTGCCACCAGCGTGACACTCGATACAATCTTTGTAAAATACCTACCGTGTTAAAATGTGACGGCAGAGTGTCGGTTGAAAATGTTTAGGTAATTTTACTTTGCTTTAAAAGTCAACTTATCTTAGTATTTTATGTATGTACTTTATTCGCAAATTCTATTGAAACGTCGAAACTTTTTTTACTGACGCCAACTCGTGGTCTATTGGACAATACATTACAATGTACTTCTGTTTGTCTATCTGCTTGTCTGGTAATTTAATTTAATTTAAAAAATACATCCTAGAATAGTGTTATAATATATATAAAACTTATTTGTTACTAAGTAACTGCCAGACAAGACCCAGTCGAAACTACTCGTCGTACATACAACGCTGTAAATGGACATGTTTTTGTTTTTTTTTTTAAGACTTTGCCCCACACTAGGAATTTCTCCTTTGTCGTAGGGGCGTTCACAAACGTACAATCTCACATAACACAGGAAATTCCTACGGGAAAAAACGAGATTTGTGCATACGAAGTAGTGGGCAAATCGACTTGTTTGCAGACACAAGCGTGTTAAGATTCACCAGTGTTTGCTGCCAGCGTGACATTCGATACAAAATTGAAAAAGCGTACCTTTGTAAAATATAATGGCAGAGCGACAGGAAAAATTATTAACATACACTTTAACTGTGGATGATCTTTTCTTTTTGAAATGTATAAAAAAAAAGCTCTAACGACTATGACAATGTGCATATCTTTATGAGCAGCAGCAGCAGAACCAAAGAAACGGTTGAAAAACCAAATGAGATATAATACTATCACCTAAAAAAGGGTGACCATTGAGATGAAGACTAATAGAAAAGTGAAAAAGATGACGAAATTTCAAAATTCAAGGGTTAATCATGAGGCATTTTGAAAGCATTTGCCAACCTCATATATTTTTGACGTTCGGACACTCGCCTTTGCGACTTTTTATAAAAAATTACGAAGATAAAAAGCTTCAAAGATCATGAGTGAGAACGTCACGGCGTGGTAAAAACGTAGCACGAAGTGACGTCACACGAGTTTTCAACGCACTGTATCGTTATCGTTTTTTGTTTACGTGAAAAAAGAAAAATACGTGTCCAATATTTTTTTGAAATCTATCTGACGGACTAATTAGATTTTTTTAGTCAACTACCCAATTCTGCGATAGCATCGACTTATTAATACTCCCCTCATATTATGGGATCGTAATAAAAACTTATCGAATATCACGCTACTGCAACACGCCGGCGCCGGGCAAACTTGACACGCTCCTGACTTAACATGTCTACGGCTATCAAAGTTAAATGGCCTTTTAGAGAGTTTGCTGACATGCAATGTTTGTTATGGTACATAAATTACCGTACACAAGAAAACCGTTTTTATGAACTTACTTCTGCTGCAGTTTCACCCGCGTTGATAGTATTTTCATAAGTTTTGGATAAAATAAAATAAATATTACATTACTCCTTATAACATCAGCTATCTGCCAATGAAATGATGAAATGAATCTCGTCAAAATCGGTCCTACCGATCCAGTATATATGTATAAACAGCACACTTTCTTTACTTTTATTGATTTTGTTATAAGATAGACTTAGGATTACGCTGATATATATAAACAGCACATTACTTTTATTTATTTTAGAAAGAGTACAGTGCAGGCAAGCGTTGGTTTTATCCTGAAATACACAGTTCTTGCAGGATAAGTCGTAGGTAAGGTAATACATCCGACTTTTTAATAAAAGACACAAAAAAGTGAAAAATAAAAATCTTTTTTTAAACTTTTATTCGTTTTTAGTCACCGACTTTCGAAATGATAGTGATTTTATATTTTTTTTGTTTTTTAATTAGAAGTCCTTACTTCCAATCTGGCATACTCTTGCGGGATCACGGTATTGGCGAGATCAAAAAATTTCAAGGACGCGGGATCCCGGTACAACGGGATCCCGCATTTTTCGATAAAAGCTGATAACAGGGACGAGTAAATCTCAGCATACATGTGTTTATTATCTTAAATCTATACAATTAAGTTGCCGGGGCTTCCCAGAAAGTAATCCGAAGTTACTTGTGATGGGATAAACCTCGCTCTTACTCGTTTAATTAACAATTGTTTCGTTGTGCTAATTAGGTATAGGTTACACATTTGTTTATAAAAACAGTAAAAAGAAAAATGAAAACCGTGTTTATGGCAGTGTGTGGAAACTAGAGTGTGTTTTGTACACATGTGTGTTTATACGTGTGTTGTAGTGTGTGTGTACTTAAAGTTTGAAATATGTATTAATAAGAAAAAAAAACAAAACAAGTACAACAAAATAAATATTCTTCACATTTTGGAACATTCCTAAAGTGTCGTCAGCTTCGTATCTTGTTGACAAAATAACCAACAGCGGAGAACGCCCGCTCAGCATATACGCTTGTAGGCACTACAGACTATAGGGCGTTGTGCGCATCTTTCATCGAAGCACAAAAGGATGTGCTCGTAATAATTTTCAATCTCGCAAATCCCGCGGGATGCCGCACCCTAATCCCGCAGTGAGCAGGATTGATGAAATCATGCGGGATGCTGAGATTGGAAGCCCTACTGTCAGGATTGCAAAATTTTTTAGAAACCACTGCGGCCCTAGAATGCTAAGTTCATTTTGAGGAACACAGATAGGTTTTAGTCGGTAAGAGTCTGACACTCCCTTCCGCTCCGCCCAGAGCAGTGGAAGTGATTTGATGTTTTCCCTTCTTTACTGTAGCTTGATGCAAAGAGTGGTTTAAGAGGTGGGTGGTGGTGGTTTTAAAAAATATATCTCAACATCATTACAGCTGAAAGACGTCTACTATTGGGCACTCCAAGCCATATCAACTTATCCTGTGCTTCTTGCATCCAGAGGCGTTAGACGAATTTTCGAAAGGCGAAATATTTGTCCATTTTTAAAACAATGGTCCAAAATCACTACGTCTCTCTTTAATCGTTTTTATTTGGGTTCTATGCTTTTTGTTTCATAATTAATAATGTATATATTTATCTATTATAATTATGTTTATTGTATATATAATTAGTACACCTAACAAAGTCAAAGTCAATTCATTTATTTCAACTAGACCATTAAAGGCACTTTTGAACGTCAAAACATTTGAAAATAAAAATATAGTAACTCTAGTTGTCCATTCGCAAAAAGTAGATTCTTATGGAGAAGAACGGACAAGAAACTCCATAGTTACTCTTTTCAAATATGTATAAGTTTTACAATATTTTGTATACATTAGCCAATTGGTTATATGTGAGGACGATGCACCCGAATAAAACTAAGTACTATACTATTAACAGGTACAACAAAGAAACAACAGCAGAGGTAAAATTAATAAATTTGCTAGTCAGGGACATAGTACTCACATAAACACATCAAAAGTATCTAGGGATCAACATATATTTTTGCAATAACTTTCCTCCTGATTGATATTAATTAAAATTTTCTTTAAGGATTCATCAAATAAAGTGTTTTCGTTTGTCACAGTAACGATAAACCAAGTCACCTTTGCATTAATAAAGAAATTTGCCATTTTCCTAATAAAGGGATTTTTGACATTTGAACCACTAACATTAAAGTTCGAAAAAAAGACTGAAATAACAGTTTTCTTTAAAATTTTATTGGGTAACTTAAACAATTAATAATCCGTGTTTCTACCGCGAACACTAACAACACAAGAACATCGGTTTGGCATACTCAAAATGAGTTCATCCAAATCACGCTGTGGAATGGCCGCCCATGTTCGTTGCAACAACAAAAAAAGGTCTTCTTGCGACTGGATACCCTCCATATTCGGCAGAGCTCTTCTCTGTAGCATATCCCATGCATGCTCAATCGGGTTCAAGTCTGGCGACTGAGCAGGCCAGGGCAGGACATTGATGTTAGCTGCGGCGAGAGTCTGTCTTACAACTCTTGCGGTGTGCGGTCGTGCATTATCATGCATTAACTGAAATAAGGGACCGATTTGCACTTGTAGAGGAACGATGACGTCTGATACAATCGTCTCAGCATAAATTTGAGCGTTGAGGTTGCCTCTGATCCAAATCAACTCAGTTCTTCCGCCGATCCAAATACCCGCCCATACTATGATGGTTCCACCACTATAAGGATGGACTTCCTGGCAGGATTTTAATCGCTGTTGGCGTCCAGGGGTTCTCCAGTGTCGTATACGTCTTGTATCCGGTCTCATACCAAAACGAGACTCATCAGAAAAGCACACGAAACGCCATTGTTCTTCTGCCCAATTTCTGTGTTCAAGAGCCCATTGATATCGAATCCTACGATTGTGCATTGCTATAGGTGGTACCCGTAGCGGTCTTCGGGAATGAAGGTTCACTTCATGCAAGCGGTTTCTGACTGTTTGGTCGCTAATTAAGTTCCCTGAAGAGTGATGAAGCCTCACGGCTAACATCATGGCGGTTATTGTTGGAGCTCTTCGAGTTAAGATTTGAATGTATCGGTCTTGTCTCCGTGTGGTGCAGCGATACCGTCCTCCATGGCGCTTAGCCAAGGTAAGCGAAGAGCTCTGCCGAATATGGAGGGTATCCAGTCGCAAGAAGACCTTTTTTTGTTGTTGCAACGAACATGGGCGGCCATTCCACAGCGTGATTTGGATGAACTCATTTTGAGTATGCCAAACCGATGTTCTTGTGTTGTTAGTGTTCGCGGTAGAAACACGGATTATTAATTGTTTAAGTTACCCAATAAAATTTTAAAGAAAACTGTTATTTCAGTCTTTTTTTCGAACTTTAATGTTAGTGGTTCAAATGTCAAAAATCCCTTTATTAGGAAAATGGCAAATTTCTTTATTAATGCAAAGGTGACTTGGTTTATCGTTACTGTGACAAACGAAAACACTTTATTTGATGAATCCTTAAAGAAAATTTTAATTAATATCAATCAGGAGAAAAGTTATTGCAAAAATATATGTTGATCCCTAGATACTTTTGATGTGTTTATTTACAATTTTTTTAAATCCTTGTTTTATACAATTACCAACAATGAATCAGTGTGTGTTAAATTAACTATAAAAGATCAGTAACTACACCTGTATACATAGCAGATAGATCACACATACAGGCCGACAAATTTGGCTTTGTCTACTACACCCAATATTGTCCTATGGAGCAGGACTAGCATGTTTCCAAGCATTCTTATCTTGAATATAATCATCTAGCTTGTAGTATGCTTGTTTACAAAGCGTGCTTTTAACATAGGTTTTAAATTTCTTTTCATTTAATTCTAATATGTCACAAGGTATTTTGTTGTAACATTTAACACTGTACCCCATGAAAGATGTACGTACTTTAGCTAATCTATATAATGGTTGATCTAATTTATTTCTATTTCTAGTATTAAAATTATGTCTATCACTAATTTTGCTAAACAGATGTCGATTTTTCCTCACATACATAATATTTTCATATATGAATTGACAAGGGACTGTCATAATATTAATCTTTTTAAAAACTTCCCTAAGAGAATCGCGGCGACCAAGCTTATAAATGGCTCTGATAGCACGCTTTTGCAAAATGAATATGGATTCCATATCAGCAGCCCGACCCCACAGCAGAATACCGTACGACATAATGCTATGAAAATAACTAAAATAGACCAAACGCGCGGTTTCTACATCTGTTAACTGTCTTATCTTTCTAATAGCATAAGCGGCTGAACTAAGCCGCCCCGCAAGAGATATTATGTGAGGTCCCCATTGCAATTTCTCGTCTAAAGTGATTCCTAGGAAAACCATCTGATCAACATATTCCAGTTTTTGTCCATTCAATACAATGTCACATTCGTTGCTTCTAACATTAGGTAAAGTAAATTTAATACATTTAGTCTTTTTTCCATTTAGTACCAAATTGTTTGCCGTAAACCAATGTTGGACCTGATGAATAGAATTATTCACGTCATCAAGATTTAGTGATCGTCGGTCTATCTTAAATATTAATGATGTGTCATCAGCAAATAACACCATCTTTGGTTGATTTGGAAGCAATTGGGGCAAATCGTTTATATAAACTAAGAAAAGGAATGGACCCAATATTGAACCTTGCGGAACGCCCATTGTCATTTTAGACCCTAGTGAGTTTACACCGTTTACTTGGACTTTAACCTGCCTGTCTTTAACATTATCTACAGTACTGTATTTCCTTTTTCTCTTTCAAATCCATCCAAAGGTTGTCTTGAAAAGATCGCTTTTAGCGATAAGGCCGCCCATTGTGTTACCATATGTAATGTTTTCTTTGTCTATATTTTCTGTAACTTACATGGTGTACGACATAATAAAGAGTATTCTATTCTATACTATTCCTGTGCTTCTTGCATCCGATGATGATAGGCGCAAGACAAATTTTCGAAAACCAAAATACAAGGGATTGATCATGTGACATTTCGGCAGCGTTTGTCAATCCCACACATTTTTGTCGTTTCGACTTTCGCCTCTGTCATGCTACGGCTGACCGAATGTCACTCGTTTAATTTAATTTAATTTATTTATTTGCTCAGACAACAATGATCCACAAGTTAGTTACAGAAACTTAAAAAACTATGTTAGTCTGTACTAATATTATAAAGAGGAAAGATTTGATTGGTTGTTTTTATTGAATAGGCTCCGATACCACTGAACCTATTTAAAAAAATCTTTCACCGTTGGGAAGATACACTATCCCCGGGTGATATAGGCTATATTTTATCCCCATATTTCCATGGGAACGGGAAATATACGGGTGAAACCGCGGAGCGCTGCTAGTGTCTAATATAACAACAAAAACATCACAAAAATAAATAAACAAAACATTAAAAAGCATGTTTAGAGCCGCTCATCTCTAGCAGAATGCAAGAAGTACAGGAAAAAGTCTTGTACTCGAATGCAGAAACAGAAAACAAAACCAGAAACTTTTAAAAGCGTGTACGCCGTATTTGGCATTACATACAAATTTTCAAGTCACTATTTTGCGAAATGATTGAACTGATTTTAATAGAACTTCACATGTATAAGCAGGATATAAATGTCTAAAAATTAGTTAAAAACATTTTCGAAATGTCTTATTTAAAAAAAGATAACTGGAAATTTGTGTTTGCATGGAAAATTTAAAATGGGTCTAATTTAACTGAAACACTATTTATCGAAAATGTTTTCAACTAACTTTATAGACCTAAATATGTATCCTGCTTATATGTGTAAAGTTTCATTAAAATCGGTTCAGTCATTTCGGAAAATAACGACTTGAAAATTTGTATGAAATACCGTTTGGCATATACGCTCTTAAAGCATACATCTAAAAAAGGAACACAGCCATATAATTATTTAAATACTTACCCACACTCATTAACTATTTATACATTATCATACATCTTAACACGCGAAGGCAAACGTAAATAATTCTCACAATCTGGAAGTTTACATAAAATGACCTTTATTTAGCGCAGAGAACCTAATATCGGACGGCACATTTATTTATTGTTGGCGACGTTATGTTAGTTTTACATGAAAAGTGGGGTCCTATTAACCTTCCGTATGAACCTGCTTTTGGGGCAATTACCTTTTGAAATGTTAATCTGCGATCATCCCGGTATAGACCAACGACTTAATATCATCCTTAAAACCAAGAAGGTAGTAATCTTTTAGTTCGGCTAAGTCTTTCTACATTGTTCTCACTTATGTATATGTTTATAAAGATTCCACACAAATGATGTAACGATATAATTGTAAAAAAATATTGCTTTAAGAGTGTCTGCACTGATTTAGTACAAACAATCCCCCCCCCCAAATTTTCCCCTTTTCCTTTTTTTCCTGAATGGGAGTCATCAAATGACTTCATCCGCTCTGGGCGGATCGGAAGGGAGCGTCAGACTCTTACTGTCTAAAACCCACCCGTGATCCTTCTAGTGCCCATTGCGTTCCAGGGCTGCGGTGACTCTTTCGAACAAATTCCGCTACCAAATACCCCCTTAGGGGTGGAGTTTCGTCCCCACCGAATGTGTCTCCACGTTGTCGTCGTGGTGGGGCTTGAGCGTCCCAATGATCTTGCGAGCTTTCCCGGTAGAGCCACTCATGCCGGAAGGTCGCAAGTGAGGGATCAGACCAAGAGAGACACACGCTTGCTCGCTGCTCTCTGGTACGCGTCTGATCATCAGACGTGACTGAGAGAGCAGCGAGCAGGTGGAGAGGTGAGGTTGGGAGAGAGGGCCCTGAGAAGGGGCGGAGCGAAAAGGGACCACACCCTTAAAAAAGGAAAACCATGAAAAAAGACGCTTGCAAAATGAGTCCCCAGGTGGGTCCCGACTGCTCAGCGGTCGGGGAATCCCACCCCGCTTCGGCGGGCTGCCCTCCGTACTCTGGGGTGGGCACCAAACGTCTTCCGCTTGCCAGTGGCAACAAGAGCCGAGGAGGCTCCAATTCGTCGTCGTCATCCGGATCCGCCTCCTTCAAGGAGCTGATGGCGCACGAATTCGCAGAGGAGGGTTCGCCTGAGCGCCGGGGTGGCGTGGAGTTGGATTCCGGCTCCGCACTAGACCTAGTAACGGTCAGCTCGGCGGGCTCGGGAGATGAAAGAGGGGAGGCTGCTGCGGAGAACGTAAAGTTCTTCCGCAAGCGGCCCAGACGGGAGGATGACAGCGGGTCGTCCTCCGAGGGCGAATTTGCCTCCGCCCGCAAAATCCCCACCGCTAGGCGGGGCAGGGGCTGTGAGGCAGGGAGGGGGCTTGCACCCTCTACCCGGGAGGTGGAGCGTCGGGCCGAGAGGTTGGTGGAGGAGGGGCGTCGCCCTGGAGGGAGCGGTCGCAGGGCTCCCTCTACTCGTCCGCCTCCTCTCGACTCTGACGACTTGGAGTCCCCGGGAGAGGTACCTCCCGCTGTTGAGGACCAGAGGGCCCAGTTTGCGGAGGTCGTGGAGGCCGCGATCCGCGCTGTGGCCTTCAAGAGGAAGCAGTCCTCGAAGCGGGAGGCCATCAGTGCGGCCAAAGCCTCCATACTGGCGGCAGCGGCGGCCAACGCTGGCGGGACTGCCTCAGACGAGGCGTCGGAGTTGCGGGCGGAGGTCGCCCGCCTCGCGGTTCTTACGGAGCGACTCGTTCAGGAGAATGAGTCGCTCCGGAGGGACCTGGCGGGGATGGCCAGAGCGGCCTCCGTGGAGCCGCGAGGGGGACTGAGTCCGGCAGCGACGGAGGGGGGCCAAGTGCTGAGCCAGGTGCGGGACCTGGTACGGCAGGAGCTGGCTCCCTTCCGGAGGCAGTTCTCCGTGCTGGAGGACATGGTCCGGCGTCCCCCAACAGCGGCAACAGCGGCGACTCAGAGGGCCCCGGGCCAGCAGCAGAAGGCGGCTTCGTACGCGGCCGCCGCGGCTGCCAGCCCGGGAACGTCCGGCAAGGCGAAGGCAAAGGTCAAGGGCGGAGCAGCGCCAGCGCCTGTGGCGCCGGCGGCTGCGACGCCGGCGACGACCAAGTCGGCCCCGGCGAAAAGGGGTGGGAGGAAGGCTCGGGGAGGAGCGGCTAAGGCTGCGGCGCCAGTGGTGCCACAGCCGCCCCCACCCCCACCCTCGGACCCTCCTGCGGCCGGGGCCGAGTGGCAGGTTGCTTGCCAGAAGCGGAGGGCCAAAGAGGCGGCCAGGAGGAAGGCGAGGAAGCAGCGGCGTAAGGCCAACGCTATTGCGGCGAGGCTTCGCGCCCCGAAATCCGCGGCTGTAGTGCTCACACTGCAGCCGGAAGCGGAACAGAGGGGCGTGACGTATCTCGCCGTACTGAAGCGGGCGAAGGAGGCGGTGAGCCTCCAAGAGCTGGGCATCAGCGGGGGCATCGGGGTCAGGAGGACCCTAACCGGTGCCCGCAAGCTCGAGCTCGCCGGAGCGGAGAGTGGCCCGTTCGCGGACGCCTTGGCCGAAAAGCTGAGGGCGGTCTTACCCGCGGACGAGGTCCGGGTGTCCAGGCCGACTAAGCGCATCGACATGCGCATAGTGGGCCTGGATGACTCCGTTACGGAGGAGGAAGTTGTGGCCGCCGTCGCCAGGACTGGGGGGTGCTCTGCCGAGCTCGTCAAGGCGGGCACCCTCCGGCCTGACAACACGGGCATGCAAACCCTTGTGGTGAGCTGCCCCGTGACGGCGGCCAGAACTGTGTCGGAGGGCCGAAGGCTCTTGGTGGGATGGGTGTCTGCGCGGGTAAAACTGCTGGAACCCAGGCCTCTGAGGTGCTACCGCTGCCATGTGGGCAACCACACGGGAGCTATGTGCCCCTCGGAGGTGGACCGCAGCGGTCTTTGTTTCCGCTGTGGTCAGCCCGGTCATCGGGCCGGCTCATGTGAGGCCACGCCGCACTGCAGTGCATGTGCGGCTGCTGGCAAGCCGGCCGAGCACTGGGCTGGGGGAAGGGCCTGCGCGCCATCCGCCCCGACCAAGGGCAAGAGGTCTGCCGCCGCCGCCGCCTCTGCCGCCGCCGCGGCTTCCGTCGCCGCTTCTGCCGCTTCTGTTGCGGGTGCTGCGACTCCCAACGCTCGGGAGGGTGCTGAGATGGAGTGCCAGTAATGGTCCCATTTCGGCCTCCTCCAGAGACAAGTCGGCCGCTGTGCTATTGCGCAGTGGCTGATGCCTGGGGACGGTGAGCGTGGGTGGCTCGCCGTCCGATACCAGGTTGAGTCGACGACGCGTTGTGTTCCACGCGCGCCGAAGGAGCCGTCAGCACCGAGGACGGGACCCCATAGGGTCGGTGCCTGCTAGGGTTGCGGAATTTGTTCGAAAGAGTTACCGCGGCCCTGGAACGCATAGGGCACAAGAAGGATCACGGGTGGGTTTTAGTCAGTAAAAGTCTGACACTCCCTACCGCTCCACCCAGGGCGGGAGGGGTCATTTGATGATTTCCCATCCAAAAAAAAAAGGGGTGGAGTTTCGTAAAATTCGTTCTTAGCGGATGTCTACACCCTATAAGGAACCTGCCAAATTTTAGAAAGAAAGAAAGAAAAAAAAAAGTGTCTGAGATTTCGTGATTAGTCAGTGAGTGGTATTTCGCTTTTATATGTACACAAGCTGACCCGGCAAACGTCGTTTTGCCACATAAAAAAAATAAATTACGGTTGGACCACTCTTAACTTAATTAAGGATGAAAAATTGATGTTGTCCGATTCACCACCCTAGCCGATATGCACGCTAAGATTCACGAAAATCGGTCGAGCCGTTTTGGAGGAGTTCACCATAAACACCGTGACATGAGAATTTTACATATAAGATACATACACATACATACATACATATAGATAAACTAGCTGAACTGGCAAACGTCGTTTTGCCACATAAAAAAAAATTAGAAGGGGACCTTAACCTTTAGGGGTATGAAAAATAGTAGCCGATTCTCAGACCTACTGAAAATGCATATTATAAATTTCATAAGAATCGGTCAAGCCGTTTCGGAGGAGTATGGTAACTAACATTTTGACACGAAAATTGTATATATAAGATACTAGCTGCTGCAGGCGACTTCGTCCCCGTGGAATCCCTGATTTTAAAACATTCTTTATCGCTGCTCCGCTCCTATTGGCTTAAGCGTGATGATATATAGCCTAAAGCCTTCCTCGATAAATGGTCTATTCAACCCAAAAAGAATTTTTCAATTCGAACCTAGATTAGCGCGTTCAAACAAACAAACAAACAAACTCTTCAGCTTTATAATATTAGTATAATAGATTATTACACCCTTTCAATTTTAACCTTCCACTATCATGTTCTATATGTAGTGGAAAATAGTGAGTACATATTTCTATCCTATTTTAGTCTAATGCAGTAACTACATCTGAATCAATGTTTCTGTCACAGCCTCCAGAAGCGATGGATGCTCTTATTTTCGCCTACAGTCTACACAACTACTTAGTGCAGGTTTATTTGTGTGGCTAGGAATTGTGACGTGTAAGCTTTTCGGTTTCAAAGCTAGACTGTGATGTAACTACAACCCAACAACCCCTCCATTCAACCCTAATCTCTTGAAAGTTACAGTGAACAGGCTTCTACAGCTTCTACTGGGTAAGCTCACTCCACTGCCGACTTTGTCTCTTTCAACTCTGAACTAAACCTGAGTCAAGAAGCTAACCCAACCGAAAAAAGTGTCACCGACAAATTGCAAACTCCGTCAGATTAAAAATTACCTTGACAGATTGTAAACTCTCGATAAATTGTCAACTGAACATTTGGAATATATTTTCACGCATCAACATTTTTAAATATTCTATAAGCCTCGATGCCATTCCGAGAAAGTACATACAATTTAAATATTTTAAACTCGACGACGGAGCCCCGTTGCACTCCTATATCTGTCAAAGTCAAAGTCAAAGTCAAAACGTTTATTTCAATTTGGCCATTAAACGGCACTTTTGAACGTCATCATTAAAATTTATCATAGTTAAGTGACTCTAGCGTCCATTCGCAAAGGTAGATTCTTATGGAGAAGAATGGTCAAGAAACTCTTGTCTTCAGCGTTTAAAGGAACCTAACATGAATGGGGGACGGGAGGTCAGTTGGCTCGCTTCTCTCGCTCACTCTACCTCCCGGCATATCATTCGAACCTACTCGTAACCTATCCGTTACAGGGTAGTCTAAACTCTCTGTGCCATATTTTGGGCTAATTGGCTAAGCAAGAAAATACGATAAATTGTAGAGCCGTACGTCGGTTCACAATGTTTCGGAATGCATTCGAGAGATTATGAACAATCAAGTATAGATGCTTAAAAAAGTATTCGAAAATTTCAGTTGATAATTTATCGACAGTTTATTATCTCTCAAGATATTTTATCATCTCACAGAGTTAGCAATAATTTGGTGGCATAACCAAACCCAAAGACTCATAAGAAAGATCACTTTTCCACCACTGCACATATAAATACAGCAAGTATAATACCATAAATACTTGCTATATTTATTTGTTAACGTCCAATTTTGCTATCTTACTCGTAGACTGCTCAAATTGAAAGGAGATGTTGCTCAATTAAGCACGTTTAAAAATCAGTGTAGTGACTAGTGATCGCAGAATATTAGTGTGTACATGTGTACGTGTTTATCAATTAACCAAGTCCTTTTTTTAATAGTCTCTCTAGCTAATAAACACAGTATGAACTTCAAAACCCAGTTGCTATATAGTTCCTTATTTTGATAATAGCTCTCAATATGGTCCAACGTACTCAGTAACACTTCCACGAAATGATAGCTAGTAAGCAATCTTTGCCTCTCAGAACTTTATATTAATGTTAAAACTATCAAATTCCAGAAAGCCCGCCTCGCCCGTATCCGCATCGCCAAAGCCTCATCAGGCGCCGCATTTGTGTCAAAGAAAAAAGCAGCGGAGGCCCGCCTAGCTGCGCAGGAGTCTGGCGTAGAACTAGACGACGCTGGAAGAGACGAAGATATTTTCGAATTGCAACATCACCACCTACTTCGATGCCTCGAGCGCACTACGGTGGGTGAAGTTAGGATCTTTTTCTCTCTAAGCTTCGGTATCGTGGCATGTTTTTGTGACTCTGGTCATGTAAGTGTGGTGTTGTGTCGTGTAGTATCTAGTTTCTTTTAATCTCTGACAGCCATTAGCATAGTCCAGCCTCTGATTGTTTACGAGTAGTTAAAGTGTTACCTGGATATGTTGTGAGTATGATTTTTGCGGTGACTTTTATTTTTGAGATGGTTGTATTGTGTGAGCCATGTGTTCGTGATGTGTTTTTTAATAGTTTTATGATAAGAAACGACAGTCTTTACGAAATAAATCATAGGTTTGATTTGACAAACTCGCGCAGAAGGCAAAAAAGTCCCTCGTTAAAAAACCATGACCTTCCGTTATTTTGCAGTAATCTTTGGCAAAGCAGGTTTTGAGTTGTGGGTTCCCCTACGAATTCAAAGCCAAGTTTCTGCCGATTTTAACTGTCTTTTTATTTAACGTTTACGTCTCCCCAAAATAGGGCCTTAACACATAACCCTACCTACAGGACCGTGAGTTTGTGGAGATGGAGAATCCTTTCAACGGGGCTGCAAAGCGCGCTGGCTCACCCTCCCCCCTGGCTTCGCCGGCGCACTCGGGGCGTGCCCCAGCGCTGCTCGCGTGCTGTGCGCGTTGTGGCTGCTGCCCACAAAAATACCAGGTACCTGTTATGTAGTTGGTTTGTTTTTGTGTGTCTTGTGATTACGGCTAAAATGGCGTAAGTTGAAGGTGTCGGTTACGCCCTTTTAGTCGTAATGTAGCGTTTATGTGAATGATTAGTTTAGTTTAGAACTAACAAGAAGTAACCCTAGCTGAGTTGAATGACATGATAAATATGAAGATTCGTTAATTAATGACTTAATGAATCTTTCATGATAGAAAATTGGGTCGTTAAATTCTCGATCATTTGTGATTGTGGGTAATGTTAGCAAGGAAAATATTTAGTTATTTACGCTCAAAAATATGTTGATAAATGAGCCAGGAATTGGATTTAAATAATGTTAAAAAATAACATAGGATCGCCTAAAAACAAGCAATGCATGGGTATGTCTTTAGCGTTTACGATCTTTTAACAAAAATCTGTGCTCCTTTCTAACCTCTGATTTTATTTTTAAAATCTTTGTTCAATAGCATGATCTAGTTTTCTTAGTATAATTTATTTTGTGTATTTTAGGTTGGTGACATACGAAGTAGCCAGGTTAAATTAAATTCTTTGAGGTTTCCAAAAATATAACAATAGACAACGTCTAACAGAATAAATGCAGTACCTCTTTTTTTGGATGAGAATTCATTAAATGACTTCTCCCGCTCTGGGCGGAGCAGAAGGGAGTGTCAGACTCTTACTGACTAAAACCCAGAGATTTCTCCGTGCCTCGGAAAGCACGTTAAGCCTTTGGTCCCGGCTGTCAATTGGAGATCTTTGGCAGTCGTTACGGATTGTCAGAAGCCAGAAAATCTGACACCAGTCTTGCCCAGAATTACCGTGTTTATTTATTTATTTATTTATTTATTTATTTATTTATTTATTTATTTATTTATTTATTTATTTATTTATTTATTTATTTATTTATTTATTTATTTATTTATTTATTTATTTATTTATTTATTTATTTATTTATTTATTTATTTATTTATTTATTTATTTATTTATTTATTTATTTATTTATTTATTTATTTATTTATTTATTTATTTATTTATTTATTTAAGGACAATCAACAAAGCATACACCAAAAAACAAGTGTAAATATCAAGGATCAACAAATTTTCAACATGTTATAGTGTAGCCTTAATTATAGGCTGCCACGGCATGCATTACGTAACTATGGCTGTAGGAAAAACAGTACTACATAAAGTCTATTGATACAAAAATACAAGGGTGTTCCCCAGTTAATGGGTTGTGGAAGTCTGGTAGGCAGCCGCTTTACGTAAAATGCTGGTATTCAGCTGAATCTGGCTTGACTGGGAGCCGACCCCAATATAGTTGTGAAAAGGCTAGGCAGATGATGATGATGAGTGTACTGTGTATTTTTATTATTATTGCTAGGCTCATTTGACCACCATCTCACCTGAGGGTTAGCCATGCAAATTGGGACGCCGAAAACCTTTTGTGCGTATGGCAAAAACATACTATTTTATCAGTACATGGTTATGTTTATTCACTTTTAAATGCAATAGTTATTTTACTTTAAATTTAACTATATATACGCTTAACCTAAAAATAAACTGAAATCCTCCTAACTACAAAATGGCATCAAAAAACTCATCCGCATCGCTATCGACTGGGAGTGAACCCAATAGACTGGCGGCATTGCCACGTTGTATGGCCATACTTATCCTCTGTCCAAAGTAGAAGCCAGCCTTTGGGTCACGCGAAGTGTCAACTCAACATTTAGCAAGTTCTTTAAATAACGCATGACCACTCGAACACCACGGTCCAAGAGTTGTTTTACAAAAAGTGGAAAATGGCTTAACCATTTTGCTTAGTGCCGGAATGGTTCCTTTTTCTCCACTTAATTCTGGAGTGGTTTAGAAAAAAAAAGTGTAACCATCAAATTAATTCTAGGTGGTACAAAGTTCACTGAGTTACGTCTGATCCTGGTTATATAGTGTGTTACCAACCTCACATATTATTATATCTCTTTAGAATTTCTGTCTCTTCTATTTGTTCCTATTAGAAATGGTGTTAGATATTTTTATTTTATAATACCCATTGTAATATTTACAATAACCTCCTTTGGAAAGAGGGTGGCGTTAATTTTTTTTTTTTAATTATATAAAACAACGATGTGATGTGATTACTTATCTATATAAGAAGATATAGAAAACTTCAACCGTATTAAAAAAAAACGTCTCATTGTTGTTATCTTTCAGGTTTTATTTTATTTTTATAAACAATTATTGCAAATCGTTCTCGTTTACCTGGTTTTTACTTATTATCACTCTTTTTTTCTATGTCCCTACATTTTTTTTTTGTAGAACTACAGTGTGCAAAAAAGAAGTATTTTATCTGAATTTTTTTTTTCTAACCTTATTATTCTTTTTAATTGAAGTATTGATTTTCATGTAATTAATGGGTCAGCGAGAACTTCTTACTTTTATTATTTAATTTATTTAAATGTTTTGAATTATGACGGTACTTCTTGATAACAGAAGCGCCATCGTTCTGTGCGCTGCATCAGTCCGATAGGGCAGTTCGCCCCCAATAGAAGAGAGGTACTTATTGTGCTACTGGGCTACTGGCACTAGCATTGTTGCCTTGTTTCTGACTCTATGGTGGATGGGTGGTGTTGTCAATCGTTTTTTTAATAATAAAAAAAAACAAAAATAATATTAACGTTTTGAATTTTTAATGTTTTCAAATTTGTTTTTTTTAATAATTATGACATTATAATTGTGAATGGAATTTAAATTTTGACATTGTATTTAAAATTTCATCCAGATTTTGACATTGTAATTAATTTAATTTTTTCATTTTTATTTTACTATTATCTGTCTAGTACCTACGACTAATTTTGTACGCCATGAATGGCAAAACATGTAGCGACCTCACTTTAATTTTAAAACCTGTATACTGTACTCATGTTTTACAAAATAAATGTCTTATCTTATCTTATCTTAATATTATAGGCAGTGTTTTTTTTTTTTAATAAAAACGCATTATAAAAAGAAACAAACAATTATGTTGAGAACTATGTCGTAACCATCAGTTACAGTTTGAGAAGGGAGACTTCAGCGTTTCAACATTTACAAAAAAATATAGCATTTATAATGTATCAGAGTAAAACAAAAGTAAAAACAAAAAAGAAATGTTTTATTCTATTCTTTCTACTCTAATAATTATATTTTTGTTATTTTTTTAACATTTTCTTCCTTGTTGTAAAACCGCACCGGTGCGAAATTTCCGGTAATCTATAAAATTTCTTGATAATTAAAAAAATATTTTGACTGCTCACTCACCACCAAAACGAGTTAAAGCTAAATTATTTCTATTGTATTCCATATTTGTATGGTTTTCTATAGAAATAAATAAAAGGTCATCGTATTGTAGCTTTCAACGCAACGTGTGAAAGTGTGGCTAAAAAAATGTGACAAAAGCTAGATGTGGTCTGCCGGATTTGCTTGGCCGGAAAACTTCAAATTTTTAAGATTAATATATTTAGCTTTGCCTATTCAGTATACAAAATGTTATAAGTGCTATGTTGTATTTATAATGTAAGCTAGTATATATTGCCAGGGACTTTTCATTTGTTGTTTATGGGTTTTTTTTTTTTTTTAATCACTAGGCTAAACCGTTTTTTAGGCTGATGACTAAACAGAGGTAAGTATGCAATTATTTAAAAGAATTACGTATTAAGAAACTGCTCTTTATATATATATTTTTTTGGTATTTGCTGCTAATATGAACCGTATTTTATTATATAAATTAAGATGATAATACTATGTATTTTATTCTAAATTATGTTTTGCTGGTCTATCGACGTTAAGTTAGGGACTCCATTTAATTTACATTTTACTCTGAAACCTACACTTTCACAAAATTATTTTTATCTGTAGCTAAAGACACGAAATTGACACCTTATTGTTAGAAATTAAATTAAAATGTCACAAAATTATAGTGTGAAATATTGAATTATATATCTCCATATTTTTTATTTTATTTTACAATTAACTGTACTTTAACATATTTTTAATTTAAATTTCCAAAACTAAACTCCATTATCTAACAGAACTTAAAAAATATTTCCCCCTTTTTTTTCTATTTTTTTTTCGAAGTCTCAGTCTCGAATTGGCTATGACAGGTCCTGCTATTAGACACGAGTAGGAAAGGGAGGAAGGGCGGCAGGCGGTATACTTCCACATCACGGCCCTCCGATACTTCGGTGTCCGCTGCGCCCAGCGAAGACCCATTACCAGTACGTGCGTGCGACGTTAGCATACAGCGATGACGGGCCATGAACAGCCCGCTTTATTTGTCCCAATAATATAATTCGCAAACTGTCCATGAGTTTTTTTTTTAATATTAACTTGGTTTCCCTAAGTGTTTCCTCGCTAAACAAAAGGAAAGGTAAAGCAGATTTTTATTGTTAGTAGTTGATTTTAATGAGCATGTTATTTGAAAATAAAATTTGGCGAAATATTTATTAGATTTGACAAAAAATAATAAGTAAAACAGTTTCTTCTTTGCGTTTTTTTTTTTTACTTTGGTCAGTCTTCGTAAAGTCGCTGTGTGGTAACGTCTGCAAAATCCAAAAGATAAATAAATATGAGGCTTTAAATGTCTGCAGGGTGTTGGCTGCCATAAACTGTTGCTTTATAAATATGGTCCTGTTGTATCTTGTTAAATGTTGTATCATTGTTTATGGGCTTGCGCTATGGTGCTACCGTGTTGTCAATTATTTTATATAAAATATATATGTACGTATAAAATATCTTTATGTCCCTGTATTTTGTAAAATAAATCGCTTTATTCTTTCACTTTTTTATATATATAAGTGTAAGGCGATGACCCGCAGTAGATCCAAGTGTTGTAAATGTATATTAAAAAGGATGTCATCGTGTTTTTTTATGCTATTATATGTTGAACAGAATATACGGTTTGATCAAATGCCAACACACTGCACACATTTTAATTATAATTATAAAATTGGCAATGAAAAAGATCAGTATTTTAAAAGCCAAAATTTTGTTGCAATTCAGCCCTCGAATCGTCCTCACAATAAAATAATTTTGAGTATATTTTGAAATATACTTGTCATTCATCTTTAGGGTATTCAAAATTGAATAAATGTCCAAGTTAAAAGTCTTCTAATTAAATGACAAATTAAACGAATTCCATCAACTGACATCCCTGAAACTAAAAACTCACAAAATAACATTTTAGTGAAACAAACATCATAAACATCAAATTGACATTATTTTTCTGGGTGTTTCATAGAAAAAACGTAATTTGAAAAAATCATAATAAAATGTATTTGAATTTTTTTATTTAATTTTTCGCGTCTTTACTAAACCTTTAATTTACTTTAATATTTCTATGATAACCTCAGAAAACCTATACATTTTACATTACACATTGGGTCTACATATAAACCTACTTTTTTATATAAATTGGCATGAATGGCACACATTTACTCACACTACATCACTGCTAGCAAACTCTCACATATTTTAATTATATTTTTTTAAATTCTCGATGTTTTTTTATTAAAATTACTATTCGTTTGATGTGTCTGTGTTTTTGGTTCCGCAGGTTTTCGGGGAACGCTTTTTATTGATGTATAAGCTTGTTATATGTGAATGTAGATAGTTTAAGTAGGTATTATACTATATTATGTACAAACATATTGAAAGTAAACTGTGTCTATATTGTAGCTATTTAGAAAAATATCTGTGTTTTTATTTTATATGGTAATATATGTTGTGTTACTATAAATGTAGGTATTGTTACTAATACGTATTCTGTGTATGCTATTGTTAAATGTTGTTATTTAGTTTTGCTCAAAAAGGAGGCGTAGGTAAGGCATACGATAGCTAAACGCATATTTATTTTAAAATGAATAAGTAAGAGTGAGTTCCCTCGAGCACTTTTAATCTTACGAATTCGACGTGTAATTCAAAATTTTGCCTATTTTTAGTAGGTATATTAACGTGTGTAAAATATTGCCTTCTATACCGTGCTGACCTATTTTGTCTTTGTTCAATAAAGCGTTTAATATTTTTAAATTATTTATAATTCAAACACAATATCTTCTGATTACAGCAAGCGTGTGGCAAATACATTCCTGCCGGGAGTACGGTGCAAGGAAACCAGACTGGTGTTGCAATGGACGGAACTTACTTAGTGGAAGCATCTTTCTAGGACCCGCCCACAAGTCATATGGAAACCTATGTATGACCATGCAAGTGAAACCATCACGGACATGAAACCATAGTTAAAATAAAAACTAGCAAAAAAAAAATGACGACACGTCAAAACGACGTACCAAAACAACAATTATTAGAATTATGAATCTGTGTAACTTAATGTTCTAAGTCTAACACGATACTGCCTAACCTAAAAAAAAAATATCAGATTTGTATTTTGCAAGATTTTGGAGTGTGAGTTATGGACACAGAGTTTTACACTGTGATTTTTAAAATGGAATAGTCCATTTCTTATTCCATTCCATTTTTAAAAGACTTCTGTAGTGCCATTCCAAGTTTCGATAATCGGAATGCGCTCAGGAATGGAAAAAACGTTTGGAAATGGAATGCATTTCTGGATTGTGACATGAAAGTGATGGAAGATTCTGGGATTGTGCTCTTTGTCTCCGGAACATAATGTTCTTTCGCGTCCTCTCCGTGTAGTTTCTATTATCCGTATTAGTAATAAAAACAGTATTAATTAAGATTTTAAATGTTAATGATGAACGGATAGAATCTCGCTTCTTATAACAACGAGGTAAATTTATGTGAAAATGGTATCGTCTTTAGACTTTCTTGTGAGAGGCGTTTTTAGAAAAGACAACTAGTTTCAAATTTCAATATAGTCAATAGTTATTCGAGTCATATCAATATTAGGCAGTTATTTAGAGGTACCGGTATGTTATAAATAATAATGTTCATAGTTAAAGTCATTTCTGGGGGTCCTATATTGTTGTTAGAGTGTATAAGTGCAATAGTTTTATTTTTTAAATACTAACTAGTCGTGAATGAAAAACGTAACACATAAGCAAGTTGTATTTTCAATAATATTCACATCAAACAGCATTTTGTAAAGATGCTATTTCTAGTCAAAAGTCAATGTGATTGAATTTAAATTAACGTTTTTGTTATTAAATTAATTATTTGCATTTTTAATTTTAAGTTGTAAAGCTACGGTGTAACGTTGAATGTATTTAATTTTAATTACTAACTTTAAGGTATTTTCATTTTATATTTTAATTTAGAATTAGAATTTCTTAGTGGTTTAGTATCAAAATCAAGCGAAAAAAATGTCAGTGACTATTCTTGGAATTAATTTTATTAAAATAATCCTCGTTCTATAACGAAAATTTTATATTTTAATCAAAATGTATCGATTTTTTTCTTTTATTTTCTGATACTCCTAAAAAATATATCCTTTTTTTGGTACTAAATAAAAAAAACAGGACCTTCCGATGACTTTGATTGTGGACATAGTCTTGAGGTCCCATCTTTCATTTTTTTGTTATATAATCACTAGAACTCTACTAGTGCCTTCAATATGAGTTATTTCCATAAAATATTGCAGTTTGGTGTTAGTGACATAGTAAATTGAATGTGAGTGTTGTAACGGATTGTAACGTCCTAAAGACGTAGTGATGTGTAAATGTAATGGACTTATACGTCACGGCGACGTAGTATGCGTGTATAAGTGTACGAGCGACGGGTTGATGACGTCGTTAAGACGTAACGCTGGAATAATGACATGTGCCACAGTATTTTATCGCACAGTGAAATGTATTTGGCCGTATCGGATTTTGTTTTTGACTGGGCGATCTATGTAAAAGTTGTGGTTGAGATGAAAAGTCAATGCAGCTGGTTGAATTATTCATATTGATAACATGTGACGATTTTGTAAACTGTCGCGCCTTCAGATCAGGAATTCATAAAAAAAACATTATTTTATACGGCTCCAAAAATATATTTCACTGTGTAACAAAATTCTTTCCATACACATGATAATGACATTTCAGAATGTCACCAGTAGAGCGACCCCCTATCATAGAATCAGTCTTATGATTGCATTAGCATGAAAATAATGTTATAATTAGATAGAGAATTTATGTGGTTACCTTAGAGATTTATTTAATTATATGTTAATAATAGTGTTAAGACGAATAGTGTTTAAGTAAAAATTTATTGCATTGAATGCATGATTTTAAAATTGTAGATATGTATTTTTTTCACCATGCTTTCTTTCCAAATGTGTCTTTTAACGTTATCGATAAAAAATAATTGAAAATATCGTGATGTGTTCCACGTCACTACGCGTTGAACGACGCTTCAATTTTTAAAATTAAAATTTATTAATCAGTATACTACGTAAAAATTGTTTCTTACAAATTAAATTTTAATAAAGTTTTACTTCAATTTACTGAAGTATAAAATCGCTTGCCAGATTTATGGTCTAATACTAAAAATGGAAGACTCTTTCGATTTCTTTAAAGTAATTCCTATGTAGTCTACTTAAAATTACTAGTAGACATAAGCGTTATTTAAAATATTCTTATACAACCATGGGTTCTAAAAGTGGTGCCTCCAATTGATTGCGGACCATTGAATCCAAGAATAATCTCGAAGAAAGTTAAGAAAGCATGGTTTTTAAACGAAATCTTTTTGTTTTTAATATTTATCGTAGTATTTATGAAACCGAATTCGATGTTAAAAATGTTTCTTCCAAAGTATTGCCACAATTTCTACTAAAGTATAATGAGAAAGTGTGTAAAATTCAATAAAAAATTTGGTAATATCGTAAGTATGTTTAGGAGTCAAGTATTGATTAAATTTAAAAGAATTTCTGTTTTTTTTTTCTGCAACGTTTCGATCATGTGGAAGCTGATAATAATTTTTGGTGAATAGAAAATGGGGTTAAGATTGCAAGGTATTTTTTTCATTTGTTGCAGAATCATTGATATGCGAAAGGGTTTCCATTCGATAATAGAAAGACTTATTAAATAACAGCGGAATATTGTTACGCCATTATGATTAAAAAGACTAATAACTTAAATAGCGTAATTTTAAAATTTCATTTATATTAAGCAATTTAGTACTACAAAGAAAGGTTGACACTAAAATATCGCTTTTGGTGCCCTAACCCTACCATCTAAGTCAGTGCACTAAATTGCGTAATATAAAAAACTTAGATATTCTGATACTCAAAAGAATATCTTGCAGTCTAGACCCAGAAATCGTGAATATTTATTATATTTATGGTCCAAACCCCTGTGATTCTATGGCTGTTTTACCATTTAATTGTTTCAGTTCCAATTGCAATAATATTTTGCTGAAGTGACAATGGTGGTTTTGGAATCCTAATAAACATAATTTCGCTTCTTAACTGTACTGTCCTTGTTCTTTTTATGTGAAAATCAACACAAAGAGATAGTGTGTAGATTAAGTCCAAGTCCTGCTATCACGTATAAAGTTGAAAGCGACAAAGCTATTTGGTAAATCCTAATAATATTATAAACGCGAAAGTTTGCAAGTATGGATGAATGTTTGTTACTCTTTTACGCAAAAACTACTAAAAGGATTTGGATGAAATTTGGCACATAGATAGTTTATAACCAGGATTATTACCCCGATATTCCCACGGGATCAAAACTTATGCGGGTGAAACCGCGGGGCGCTGCTAGTTTATTATATTACAGCTAGCCTGAAATTACCCACTGTTGGGCAAGCGCCACCTTACTCCTCCCATTGTTCCCGATTTTGAGTTACATCCTGCCAATTCCTTAAGAAGACATCTAAGTAGTTCTGCCATCTCCTTCGTGGTCTACCACTGTCGGTCTCGTCTGACGATTTCAGGGCACCAATTTTGTGTTTTGTGGCTACTTGATGGGCATAATATAGCAGACATGTCCACCCAAGTCCCTTTTAAGCTGGGCAGCCTTCTGCGCCACGTCAACAATCTGTGTTTTGGAGCGCAAGATAGTGTTTCTAATGGATCCGTTACCTAATTTAAATAAATATACTGCGTTCCATAGTACGTTGGCAAATATGTATTAGCTTCGCTACGTCTTATTATATTATTTTGTTAAAGTAGTTATAAGACCAGACGTTTTGTAAATTATTTTATTTCATAGTTAGCAGCCAAAAAAACTGTCTTGCGTTTCAAACCTTTATAATCTTGTTGATAATTTTGAAAATCTCCTTTACCGTAATAGGTTTATTTCGTATAAAATTAATAAATCAACAAATAATATATTTCTAGTAAAATTAATCAAAAAATAACTTCCAGTCAAATCGAAATGTTTTAATTGATTCCACAAAAATCATTTCACTTTAGCTCAATATGAAAAAATAAATGTTTATTTTAAAGATTTCTCAGTAGAAATCAAGGTTATACCTAACTGATATCTTGTTTTACAAAAATCTCATCAAGTTTGTTTCTTTTGTTAAAAATATTCTATCAAAAATGTTTCTTGTTTACAAAATATTTTGTTTTGTTTTTAAAAACACTGTTTATTAAAGTTTAAAATTAAGATTATCGTGTTAAAGTGTTACTATGTGCAGATTTTTTTATTGGTGATTTGATAATAATTACATATTATTATTAATATAAACACCGTCCTTAGTAAACCAATGGTGTGTTCTGATTTAAAAAAAAAACATCTTAATAAGTATTACCTACTTATAGCCAATGGCTATCAAAAGAATCCAACTTAGTAACACTTTTACAGAATAAAATCTTTTAAACATAATTCACGATATTTTAACTGTGTGTTTTCAAGACTGTGTTGTTTAAGTAATTATATCTATTTAAAAAAAAATGATGGGATTAATATTTTACTCAAAGTAAAAAGTTTTTTTTTTCTTTTTTAGTTTAATTAAAAATGCACAAAATGATGCCTTTCCTTATGAATTATGAAACAATATTAGGCTATTTACTTGCGCTTCACTACGAAACATGTTTTCGTACCAAAACTTTTAAATTTGGTACTTATGCAACAGGAATTCTACTCAATTGGTGTGCAACCTTGCCCCATTACAGCATAATGAATTATAATGATTCGTTGGCAATCCTTCAGTGAGTGAAAATCACCTACAGCTGAAACTTTCACTATGTCACAAGACTACGAAAAATGAACAAAAAAAAAAAATAGCTGTTGAGTTATTTAGTATGAACATGGGGTATTTTGACATCAAATTGACCCGATCGAAGTCAACTTGCCCCGCAGTCGACAATATTCGGGAGCAGTGCTGTGCTTTTCTTTGTATGATGAACGCGCATAACCAAACGTTCGGCCCTATTTTATTCTATGAAGGTAGCTGATTTCTTACTCTTTTCTTCACATAGTGAAAGTTCAGCGTCATCCTTTGAAACCCCGTAAAAAGTGATCATGTCATCATTAAGTGGTTTCTTGTTTTTTCGAAAGCCTCAAACTAAAAGAAATAAGACCCTCGTAAAAGCAATCAGGCGTGATGCAACAATGGGGAAACGATGCGACTGCTGTTTTCATACAAATTGATCTACAACTTATTATTAAACGCTTTTATAAAGTTCAATGGGAACTTATATTGATTAAACTCAAAAAGAGAAAACAAACACCAATTCCAGTAAACAAATAATCAAAAAAATCACAAGCTCACCAACTGCTTTATGCAGAAATCCACGTTCCAATGATGATCACGATTCAATAACACATTGAGTCAATCCGAGCGAAGCCCATCAAAATTGTTGTGAGTTACATGAAATAAAGAATGTGTCGTTGGACCAAAAATGGGAAACTTCGAGTGTTTAGATTCTAGCCTAGTGAACTAAACTTGGTAATATAACGGAGATCGTATGACCAATAAAATAAGGGCCAATTTACCAATGAAATCAAATTCAAACAGTGTTCGGAAGCCGTTGGTGTCAGATTTTCGTATCAATGATGAGAATATGATATCGTCTTAGTATAGGTGCCTTCCTAATACGTAAATACGCGATCGTCACTTTAATATGTATGGGAAAACCGGAAGGCACTCCTCTGTCGCACGACGTCGCGTTCAGGTTCGTTAGGTATACAAATAAAAACAACGGCATGATTAATTTGTTTTAGGACGATGCGACATCTAAAAGATCTTGGCTTATATTTACTGATCGCGTGTAGTTGCATTGGTTATATTGGTCCTTAGATCAGCATAAATCTCATGGTCTGTAATCGTAGGGCAGTGAGAGAATAAAGAGAGATTAATACTCATTACTTCTTTGTATGAGAATATGAAGCCAATTATAATTAAGGCCTCAAACAAAGGGATGACCCGCCGTGGTGGCGACGACGGTGAGCGTACAAAAGTGTTCAATGAATATCAGTTTGACTCGACTTTTTGCGTCGAATTGATGCCAATTTCATCATTCGAGAGCAGTTACTCGATGTAGATCTCTAGTAGGTACCTATGTCAATGAAGCCTGCTGGGTTTCATCCAAGTAGACCGACATAATGTTCTTCTAATATAATAAACCATGCCCGAGCGTCACAAGGGTGCAAATTATATAAAATATTATGTCACCGAAAAATATCAAACTTCGTAAGATTATAAAATATCTCGAGAATAATATCTCGATTCAGTTGACATTTTTTTTTTTTTTTTTTATAATCAAACTTATTTTACAATTTTCCGGTGCCATACCTACACAAACCTTCCTCATTTATTGATCTTTGTATTAATGTAGACAGCTTTAAAATCCGTTGCGTAGTTTAGCAGAAGAAACGGAGAAACAGACACAGGTTAGTCTGTAGGTTTGGTATCTATCACGACTTATCGGCTAAACTGATTTGGATGAAACTTGACGCACGAGTTGACCACTTTTTATCCGGCTAGTAGGTTGTCTTGGTAGTTATATTATCCGTGGTGGTTATGGAAAATTAAAATGGCATACTATCTCCTGTATATTATCATAAGTGAATGAGTGGTTGATTTGTTTTTTATAATTTGTTCCTAGCTATCGATTGTCGAAAATTTAAACAATGTTTAAGGCTCTCGGTTCTGAACCCTTAGCTTAATTCTTTGTTATTTTGAGAAAAAAATAAACATAATTGTATATAATAATGTTGTGTTGTTTCTTTACCCTTAAAAATGTTGCAGCAATAATATAGGTACCTACCTACCTACTTACTTCTTCATGAAAAAAGTTCTAGGTAAAATCCAAAAAGTAGCATAGACGAAAGCAAATAACGTGTTGTTGTTGTATAACAATGTAACTAAGATTCATACTAAGATCGAACACCAAAAATAAATTGTACAATAGGGATTTAGAAACTATAGGTGGCAGCACAGTTGCGTCAATGTCAAGTATATTTTACTTATAAGTTTCAAATCTGCTACGCTAGATGGCGCAGTCTACTTTGTGCACATTACCCTAAACGGTAGCGGGTGCAGGAAAAATAGGTGGCAGCACAGGTCAAAATTAAATAATTACAACGTAAAAGTTTCAGATTTGCAATACTAGATGGCATAATCTACGCCGTGTACGTTCTCTATAATGATCTTTTATTTTTTTATTCTGTTTAAGTGCTATCTAGTGACTTAATAAGGCTGTCATCCAGTTTCAATTAAAGCGCCATCTATCAGTTCAGCCCAGTACTACTTGCACTTTCAATGAAACCGTCTCATAAACTTTGTAACAGCGACATCTATGCTTATTTTTTAGAATCATTACAGATACTCAGAGACGAATTGTAGTTTGCATTTTGAAAACAGATGGCACTGCTTAACGGATAATAAAATTAAAACTGTAATTTAGAACAGTGAATAAAATTGGGCAAGATACAAGACGTTTTAAGCTTTAGTAAAGTTAATCTTCATATTTGTTCTTCTTAGCAGTTTTGCATTCACTTCTTACTGGGTTGTGGAGAGCGGTTACAGTATTAGTAGTCACTCCATGTAAAATATTGGTATTCCGCTGCATCCGATTTGATTGGAAGCCGAGTCCAACGTGGTTAAGAAAACGTCAGGGAGATTGTTAGCAGGCACAGTCTATAATTATTGAGAAGTGATGACCCAGTGCCCAGTGGGTACAGCTGCTACTTGCATGTTGTAAAGTCATGTGAGTCATAGCCAGGCACAACCTGATGAAGTCATGAGTCAGCAAGGCTACAAAGGCACAGGCAAGCAATGAACCCTTTTTTTTTCTGAATGGGTAATCATCAAATGACTTCTCTCGCTCTGGGCAGAGCGGAAGGGAGTGTCAGACTCTTACTGACTAAAACCCACCCGTGATCCTTCTAGTGCCCGCAGCGTTCCAGGGCCGCGGTGACTCTTTCGAACACATTCCGCAACGAATTCGACCCCCTCTCGCCCACATCTAGGTCTTTGGGCCAGGCTCCCAGCAGTGGGAACATTATAGACATTACTTCCTTACTTTGAAGCACTTTGTTAAGCGAATGGTCAGGTAAGAAACTAATCTATTGCCTTATCGTTCTCTGCACAACCTATCTTAAACACTTACCCATTCCATGTTTTGTTTTTATTCTTGTTGTGTGTTACAAATATAAGTTATAGTTCCCGTTCCCGTGGGAATATGGGGATAAAATATAGCCTATGTTCACCGGAGATAGTATAGCTTCCCAACAGTGAAATAATTTTCCAAATCGGCCAAGTAGTTTCGGAGCCTATTCAATGCAAACAAATATCAATGAAATCTTTCCTCTTTATAATATTAGTGTAGATAAGGTACCTACATTTACTAAAGTATATTGTTGTTCATTGGAAAAAAAAAAATATGTCAAGACCATGCACGTCCTTGCTACCATCACATCGTTTAATGATTTATAACTAGCAAAAAAGTTTTTATATTATTTTATGCGTGGCTCTCGCAGTTCTACCTAGGAGATTGATGACTGCTTAACCGGACTTGTCTGTGGCGGTCTCAATATAGACGTATTAAAGCCTCCAGCCAGGTTAACGCACAAAGTCACCTCGTTCCTTCTTTCATATCCGGTTTCTGAGATACTTTATCGGTCGTTTATCTGTCCATTAACGCTATTTGTAATAACACTATTGTTTGCTGGTGGTTAAGGAACAGATAAACGATCGACAAGGTAGGTACTTACTCCGGAAACCAGTACTTTTTTGTGGATTAGAAATCATCTAATGACTTCTCCCGCTCTGGGCGGAGCGGGAGGGAGTGTCAGACTCTTACTGACTAAAATCCACCTGATCCTTCTTGTGCCCTTTACGTTCTAGGGCCGCGGTGACTCTTTCGAACAAATTCCACAACCCTAGCAGGCACTGACCCTATGGGGCCCCGTCCAAATTATTTAGTAATCTGTGCCCCGTCTTCTTTGCTGACGGCTCTTTGAGGCGCGCGTGGAACACGACGCGCCGTCGACCCGGGCCTGGTTGCTATCGGACAGCGAGGCACTCATAGCTCGCTATCCGCAGGCCCTAGAAACCAGCCCTCATTTAATACGCTACGCGTAAGGACTTAGTATGTACCATATTATTGTTAAATTATTAGTATGTAGATAGGTCTAATGCAAAAACTACTGCTAGTATAAGGAATGCATCCTGCAAGAAAGTACTAGTTACTAGTTAAGTTATAAAACAGTAAATAAATTATCTTTAGTTTCCGACAAGAAAATTGGCCAAAGATTAAAGTTTGGTTAGCAGACAGACAGGCTACTAGGTCCAAATAGATTCTTTGATGCCCAATTTTTTTTTTGTATGAATATGAATCTTGTCATCAACTTCGCTGAATGAAAGCGATGGATTTAATCAAAGAAAACCGTGGATAGCTCATGAGGAATACAAATGTTTTATACCTTTTTGTAAACGCGATGCTATTTGAACAATAATTTTGTCGTCGCTTTGTGCATAGGGGAAAAGTTCCATCGGTAAAGCACCCAAATCCGAACAGTTGTGTTGGCGAACAATAGTATCCCTAAATACACACAAAATTAAATGAGCTATGGTACCTACTTAAAAAACGAATTACAAATGGACTATATATATTGAACTACATACTTCGCAATCTAGATAAATTATAATGGCCAGTCTTACCAAAGATATTACTGAAAATAAATGTTATTTCAGGCATTAGCACCCACATATAAAGTTGAAATTGAAACTTATACTAAAACAAGACTTAAACTACATACATAAACAAATAGTAAAATTCAAACAATAAAAATAAAATAATAATATATGAATGAGATCATTCATACCATCATATCATTTCTAGATCCTGCTATAACTACTTAAACAGTATGTCTAGTCTACAAATACATAATACTCTTTGCCAGTCGGAACCGGTAGGAAAAGAACGCGTTGTGGGCGCATATTAATGTTCTGTTTTGATGCCCCAATGCACTTAGGATGATATATCGATCGTTCATATCGATCGATACAGAAGGGGTTAATAGCATCGAATGGAATAAATTATTGGAATAATATTCTTATAGACGGGGCCGCGACAGACCACGAAGGCGATGATGGGACACTTGGATATCTTCCTTGGGAATTGGCAGGATGTGGCTCAGGATCGGAAAATGTCCCCACCGAATGTGTCTCCACGTTGTCGTCGTGGTGGGGCTTGAGCGTCTCAATGATCTTGCGAGCTTTCCCGGTAGAGCCACTCATGCCGGAAGGTCGCAAGTGAGGGATCAGACCAAGAGAGACACACGCTTGCTCGCTGCTCTCTGGTACGCGTCTGATCATCAGACGTGACTGTGAGAGCAGCGAGCAGGTGGAGAGGTGAGGTTGGGAGAGAGGGCCCTGAGACGGGGCGGAGCGAAAAGGGACCACACCCTTAAAAGGAACAAAAATGAAAAAAGACGCTTGCAAAATGAGTCCCCAGGTGGGTCCCGACTGCTCAGCGGTCGGGGAATCCCACCCCGCTTCGGCGGGCTGCCCTCCGTACTCTGGGGTGGGCACCAAACGTCTTCCGCTTGCCAGTGGCAACAAGAGCCGAGGAGGCTCCAATTCGTCGTCGTCATCCGGATCCGCCTCCTTTAAGGAGGTGATGGCGCACGAATTTGCGGAGGGTTCGCCTGAGCGCCGGGGTGGCGTGGAGTTGGATTCCGGCTCCGCGCTAGACCTAGTAACGGTCAGCAGGGGGCTGCTGCGGAGAACGTAAAGTTCTTCCGCAAGCGGCCCAGACGGGAGGATGACAGCGGGTCGTCCTCCGAGGGCGAATTTGCCTCCGCCCGCAAAATCCCCACCGCTAGGCGGGGCAGGGGCTGTGAGGCAGGGAGGGGGCTGGCACCCTCTACCCGGGAGGTGGAGCGTCGGGCCGAGAGGTTGGTGGAGGAGGGGCGTCGCCCTGGAGGGAGCGGTCGCAGGGCTCCCTCTACTCGTCCGCCTCCTCTCGACTCTGACGACTTGGAGTCCCCGGGAGTGGTACCTCCCGCTGTTGAGGACCAGAGGGCCCAGTTTGCGGAGGTCGTGGAGGCCGCGATCAACGCTGTGGCCTTCAAGAGGAAGCAGTCCTCGAAGCGGGAGGCCATCAGTGCGGCCAAAGCCTCCATACTGGCGGCAGCGGCGGCCAACGCTGGCGGGACTGCCTCAGACGAGGCGTCGGAGTTGCGGGCGGAGGTCGCCCGCCTCGCGGTTCTTACGGAGCGACTCGTTCAGGAGAATGAGTCGCTCCGGAGGGACCTGGCGGGGATGGCCAGAGCGGCCTCCGTGGAGCCGCGAGGGGGACTGAGTCCGGCAGCGCCGGAGGGGGGCCAGGTGCTGAGCCAGGTGCGGGACCTGGTACGGCAGGAGCTGGCTCCCTTCCGGAGGCAGTTCTCCATGCTGGAGGACATGGTCCGGCGTCCCCCAACAGCGGCAACAGCGGCGACTCAGAGGGCCCCGGGCCAGCAGCAGAAGGCGGCTTCGTACGCGGCCGCCGCGGCTGCCAGCCCGGGAACGTCCGGCAAGGCGAAGGCAAAGGCCAAGGGCGGAGCAGTGCCAGCGCCTGTGGCGCCGGCGGCTGCGACGCCGGCGACGACCAAGTCGGCCCCGGCGAAAAGGGGTGGGAGGAAGGCTCGGGGAGGAGCGGCTAAGGCTGCGGCGCCAGTGGTGCCACAGCCGCCCCCACCCCCACCCTCGGACCCTCCTGCGGCCGGGGCCGAGTGGCAGGTTGCTGGCCAGAAGCGGAGGGCCAAAGAGGCGGCCAGGAGGAAGGCGAGGAAGCAGCGGCGTAAGGCCAACGCTATTGCGGCGAGGCTTCGCGCCCCGAAATCCGCGGCTGTAGTGCTCACACTGCAGCTGGAAGCGGAACAGAGGGGCGTGACGTATCTCGCCGTACTGAAGCGGGCGAAGGAGGCGGTGAGCCTCCAAGAGCTGGGCATCAGCGGGGGCATCGGGGTCAGGAGGACCCTAACCGGTGCCCGCAAGCTCGAGCTCGCCGGAGCGGAGAGTGGCCCGTTCGCGGACGCCTTGGCCGAAAAGCTGAGGGCGGTCTTACCCGCGGACGAGGTCCGGGTGTCCAGGCCGACTAAGCGCATCGACATGCGCATAGTGGGCCTGGATGACTCCGTTACGGAGGAGGAAGTTGTGGCCGCCGTCGCCAGGACTGGGGGGTGCTCTGCCGAGCTCGTCAAGGCGGGCACCCTCCGGCCTGACAACACAGGCATGCAAACCCTTGTGGTGAGCTGCCCCGTGGCGGCGGCCAGAACTGTGTCGGAGGGCCGAAGGCTCTTGGTGGGATGGGTGTCTGCGCGGGTAAAACTGCTGGAACCCAGGCCTCTGAGGTGCTACCGCTGCCATGTGGGCAACCACAAGGGAGCTATGTGCCCCTCGGAGGTGGACCGCAGCGGTCTTTGTTTCCGCTGTGGTCAGCCCGGTCATCGGGCTGGCTCATGTGAGGCCACGCCGCACTGCAGTGCATGTGCGGCTGCTGGCAAGCCGGCCAAGCACTGGGCTGGGGGAAGGGCCTGCGCGCCACCCGCCCCGACCAAGGGCAAGAGGTCCGCCGCCGCCGCCGCCTCTGCCGCCGCCGCGGCTTCCGTCGCCGCTTCTGCCGCTACTGCTGTGGGTGCTGCGACTCCCAACGCTCGGGAGGGTGCTGAGATGGAGTGCCAGTAATGGTCCCATTTCGGCCTCCTCCAGAGACAAGTCGGCCGCTGTGCTATTGCGCAATGGCTGATGCCTGCGGACGGTGAGCGTGGGTGGCTCGCCGTCCGACAACCAGGTTGAGTCGACGACGCGTTGTGTTCCACGCGCGCCGAAGGAGCCGTCAGCACCAAGGACGGGACCCCATAGGGTCGGTGCCTGCTAGGGTTGCGGAATTTGTTCGAAAGAGTTACCGCGGCCCTGGAACGCATAGGGCACAAGAAGGATCACGGGTGGGTTTTAGTCAGTAAAAGTCTGACACTCCCTACCGCCCCACCCAGGGCGGGAGGGGTCATTTGATGATTTCCCATCCAGAAAAAAAAAAAAAAAAAAAAAAGGATCGGAAAATGTGGAAGGAGTGGAGGCCTTTGCCCAGCAGTGGGAAATTTCAGGCTAGCTATAATAATAACATTCTTGTTAGTTAGCTACAATAGAATATTCTTCTCTAGCTAAATAACAAACGGCACGCCAAAATCATTTTCATTACAAAACTGTTCCAGTGATAATAATTGTCACTGACAATTAATTGACTATCATTTTCCCAACTTTTTTGAGGTCGGTTTTCAGTATAATATCATCATCATTTGAGTGTTAGTATTTTTTTGATAATATCAGACCTGACCTCCATAACCCAGTAACTGAGTAATACGGTACCCCTTATCAGGACTGGTATCAGACTTTCTGACTTCTGAATACTCGTAACGATGGTCGAAGATCTGACGACACGGTTGACGCAGTGGTTGAGCTCTCCGCAGCTGCGCTGCGTGCCGCGGGTTCGATTCCCGCACGGAACAAATGTTTGTATGGCCTACAGATAATTGTTCCGGGTCTGGGTGTCTTGTGTATGTGAGTTTTCATGTTTGTGAACGCACCCACGATACAGGAGTAAATTTGAGTATGGGGCGACGTTGAAAAAAAAAAGATCAACAAATGACAGCCGGACCAACGGTTAAATGTGCTCCCCAAGGCACGGAGGGGTATCGATATGTTGAGGTGGTCACCCATCCACAGACCGACCTTGCCAAGCGTTGTTTAACCTTGAAGATCCTCTTGGAGTTATTATTTGGCTACGAGCTCCTCTGCAACATGAAATCTACTATTATAATTACTTAAACACATCACAATTTGTGTAATACGGTAGTAGACGTGATCAAACCACCGTTTCTTAACTAAACCAGCTTCTAAAATAAAGCATTTTGTAATGGGGCCCGCAATTTTCAAAAGTAGTTTTTAACTATATCTTTAATAGTAACAGTTATCTTTGTTTTGAGTTTTGTCTGTTTGTAGAACTAGAGTTTTACATCTTATAGACAATGTATAATTTAAATATAGGATTTAAACTTAATAGTGAACTTCGATAGCTGATGTGATCAGTAAACTATAGCTGACTGTAAGGCCATTGATATTGCAGATACTTTTTTTTTTTAATTTTTAATAACGGCCAAGGAAAAAGGAAACCAATCAATTTATTTTATAGTTCGCTTTGTGCTAGAATTCAACAGATAAAGCCTTCCAGAATTCCCAAAATTTTAATCAAGGGTTTCAATATTTCAGTATTCTTGGCAGTAGAGAATTATCATTAATATGGACGAGTTAATTGTTTTTCTGAAGAGAGAATTCAATTCTACAGGATTTGTGTAATGAGAACTAATACCAAAAATCCAGCAAACTACAATAATTTCAACAATACAAGACCGTTTACAAACTAGTAATCAACCACGGTAAAACCTACTCTTGAATCATTAAAAGGATATGAAAACCCCAAGTAAACCCAAGTCGAAAGCCAGTACATACTGCAACGTTAACAGTAAACACGCACACATGCACGTGCCCATAGTTTTCACGACACGTGTGTACATACACACACATGTGCAGAGTAATTGTGGAGAGAATATAAAAAAATTGCGTTAAGTGTGCCTTACTTGCGCGCGGCGAGGCGGGTACACCTGTAAGCGGGTGTGGATTCAGAGGTGTGGATTATTCTTCCTGAATTTTTTTTTGCTATGACAGTCTTAACAAGATCTCTCTCAGATCTCCATCATCTGGTTGGCCTTTTCCCAACTATACTGGAGTAGGTTTCCAGTGAAACCAGATCCAGCGGCCCAGTATTTACGTGGAGACTTGCACAACAACTGGGTAACACGGTACTTCTTAGCAAGACTAGAGTCAGAATTTTTGGCTTCTGACAATAGAATAGAATAGTAGTAGTCTTTATTATGTATACTATATAAGTTGCAGAAAATATAGATTAGGAAAACATTACATAGGGTGACACAATGGGCGGCCAATCCGTAATATATAATTCGTATAAATTCCTGTCGTCATACAAATCCTTCATCGCGCTATCTAGTCTTCAGGGTGTTTAATTTATTTAACAATTTATGTACACACAGTAAATACAAAGATAAGAAGAAGGAAGCACAAAATAAGGTACAAAGGTGATGCTTATTTCTATAGAAATCTCTTCCAGCATACCTGCGAAAGGAGAGTCAAGTAAAAAGAGGTGTAGACATCGCGTGTAAAAGTAATAAGCAGGTAAAATTAAAACGTTACATTTTAAAAATAGTATACAATGCATAAACAAAACAAACAACACACAAATAATACAACAACAACAACATAACATACATTAACACACAAACATACAACACAACACATCACAAAACATACAATGCATAAGATAAATAATAATACATAATGTCGACTTAGCACACGAGGTTGTCAACATGTGGAATATGGACTCGGCTGTCATTGTGCAGATTGTCGCTATGGCGAAGCCTGCTGGCCAAAAGCTTCGACGTGTCGATGCTAGCGTTACGCAGTCCGGTAAAGGACCTGATACAGAAGGAAGTACCCATTGATACGGCTCGTATTTCGAGGAGGTTCCTTTCTCTGGAGTCCTAACCACCAGTAGCTTGGACCCTGCTCCTGATACCGGAAAACTAATAGTTTTTACATTTATTTATTGTGTTTTTTTTTAAAGAAATATTTAAAAAATTAAATTAGTATGTACATAAGTATAACTGAATAAAGAGAATAATACATACTTATGATCATCATAAGTACATATGTATTATTATGATCATAAGTATGTATGTATAGTATATATCATCATCGTGCAGTTGCCACCAAATATAAGGCCATCTGGTTGCAGAGAATAATTCCGTTTCAATTGAGGTTTCAGGACTTATGTAATTAAGAGATACTAATTTAACATTAAGTTAAATACACATTTAATACTAGCACAGCCCCATACACCACGCTGTTCCTCATACTGCACGCCAGTTTAACGTTGAGGTGTACATAGCGGGCGGCCGTTCCGTCTGGCCACAGTTGGCCGGCAGAGCGAGAAGTTCAAATCTCCCGCTCGTAATTGATAAATAAACGCGGCACGTGCGGGTCAACACACCTGATGACGAGTCATGAGCCTGCTCTTATGTGCCCTGGATCTTATTAGATGAATCTTAGGAAAATACTAGGTAACTAGACAAAGAAGCAGCCGTAGTGAAATTTCAAGTTCGCTCGCTCCAGCCGCCGCAACAGAAGACGTCCCGGGTGTCGGCAAACGTAGGGCGATTCCCGGCCACCGTAGGCGCGGGCCTGCGGATGGCGAGCTATGGGTGGCTCGCCGTCTGATCGCAACCAGGCCCGGGTCGACGGCGTGTCACAAAGACCTATCATTAAAGAAGACAGGGATTAGGGTCAGTGCCCGCTAGGGTTACGGAATTTGTTCGAAAGAGTAACCGCGGCCCTGGAACGCAAAGGGCGCAAGAAGGATCATGGGTGGATTTTAGTCAGTAAGAGTCTGACACTCTCTAAAGGAACAGTTTTATAATACATACATACCAATAATTATTCTATGTTTATTGATTGACTAGTGATGGTTACATCAAGATTTGATGTTGTTACTAGATAATGCTTCTAAATGTATCTAAAGAGGCTTGTGTTTTCACCTTTCAGCCCTAAATGAGCTTTCTAATTGATCCACGGTGATAATCCCACATCAAACTGACATGGTTAAACTTAAGTTCCTAGGAATTATGAAAGCCAGGACCGCAAAGCTACGCTCACACAAAGTCAAATTTCGTTACCTAGTGCTCGATGTGTGTTGCAACCAACGTTCTCCAAACAATCATTTCTTATGGATTAGTTTACGTAGATATCAAGTTGGGTAAGACATTTTCATTACTAAGTTGCCTTATGAAGACACGATCTTTATAACTTCATATAAACATAATTGCGTGGTTTCTATCTTTTACAAATGCTTACAGGAAAAGATTCTATACTACAGCCGCAAAATAGACTTGAAACGACCATAAAATTGCAACACTGAAATCTAATACTGGTTGTTTTGGATTCGATGGATAGCTTTATACAAAAAAAAAAATATATATACAGTATTTTAAATAATAGAGGGCGTTCCCTCAAACTCGTTAATCTATATCATTAATAGATTAAAATAAAAATATCAGCATAAAAAAAATCCGAATTCAAAAAAATAATTAATTGACAATAAATTCGAAACATTCTGTTTTAAAATCAAAATAGTAGCGCGGAATAGTACTCATAGTAGCAATGCCCAATTATCACACAGATTTTAGTAGATCTGTCTACACAGTGCAAGCATTGATCAGTTATCGTGTAGCTCAAACTTAGAACTTTAAGGAGCTCAACGATTTGACGAACAATGCCAAAGTAAGGACATTTGGGTAGGCCGCATAAAGAACTCAAACCGCCGGACTAACATGAAATAAACCCCTAATATAGCGATCTACATGGTTCTCACATTCACAATACGTTATATGAGGACAAAACGAACTTTGAGGATGAATTGTTCAACAAACGGATTCGTTTGTTGAACAATTCATCCTCAATTTAGGAAACACTATTTAAAATATCTTGGACATTAATAGTCCATTATAGCTATCACGAACATCTATCCAATATGTGACAGGTTGCGACCGTCTTGAACCCTTTGAAACCTGTCACCCCCAAGTAACCCCTTGGTAACACGCATAATTATGACCACCTGACTTCACTCGTCTGAGGAAAAAAAGGTAATGAGAAAATAACGTACGTTTCCTTAGTTTACGTGTATATTAACGTAACGTATTACGTAACGTTTTTTTTTTTAATCTTACTAATACTATTTTATACATGGTTACTTAAGAGACAGAACGCTAATTTTACGTTTATCACTGTACCGTGGGTTACATTATTGTCATTTATATTTTACGGTGGTGGGTAGATTCTAAAGTTATTAAATAAATCAGTGTGTCGCTAACTCCCGCCTTTCATTGACGCTGCATTGGCGACGAGGATTGGATAGTCATACTTTTTCGGTGTCTTAATTACGCGTGCAGTATTATTGTTATAAAAATGCCGATCGGCAAGTTAGAACCGTACAATATAAGCTCAAAACAATGGCCTGCATATATACGCCGGGTTAACCAATACATTTTACTAAATGACGTGAAGGACGATCTAAAAGTGCCGATGTTGATTACTATCGTGGGTGAAGCAACATATTCCTTGATGTGTGATCTGTGTTCGCCTGACTTTCCCGAGAACAAAACCTACGAGACTTTGGTACAACTAGTTGCCGATCACGTAGAACCGCAACGATCTGAGATTGCCGAGCGCCATGTGTTTCGGCTGCGGCGACAACGGGCTGGTGAACCTTTAATGGAATATCTACAGGCTCTCAAACACCTGGCAACTACCTGTAATTTTGGCAAATGTAAAAAGTGTTCCACTCTCGAGGAAAACTTAAGAGATCAGTTTGTATCGGGTTTGACAAACGACGCAATGCGTTCAAGAATATTTGCAGAAAGAAAAATAGAATACAAAGAGGCAGTGGAGTTGGCGCTTGCTCTCGAGGCTGCAGAGAAGCACGCGGAGGTGAGCGGCAGTATGGTGCCGACTACGACCTCAGGAGCTGGCGGCGAAGCAGGTGAAGACCTGCACTACACACGCGGAAGGCAAGGACGCTCCCGCGGGTCACGCACGGTGGATGGCGCGGGCGCAAGCAGGGTGGCTGGCCCAGCTGGCGCGGAGCGTGCGGCACGTGCGGAGCGCGCGGCGGACACATCGCGCGGCGCGACCGCGCAATCATGCTGGCGGTGCGGTAAGGCACATGGCGCGAGGTGCCGTTATGTGAATTACAATTGTGATGAGTGTAAGCAAAAAGGTCATTTAAGAGTGATGTGCAAATTAGTGAATCAGTCGGACAGTCGGCATAATTATATCAGTGGAGAGGACGATTCGGACGATATGTTTCAGATTATTGAGGGTAAGGATAATAAACCGTACTTTATAAAAATTATAATAGATAACTTAGAAACCAAGTGTGAAATCGATACCGGTAGTCGTATTTCGGCTATTAATGAAGACTTGTATAAACACAAATTTTCCCATAAAATCATTAAAACTGATAATTTGATGTTACGTAGTTACGCCGGTTCACGCATCGAATCGCTTGGTTATATAGAAGTCCAAGTTAGATTTCAAAATGTAGAAGTAAGATCTTTGCCGCTTTATGTAATTAAAAATGGAGCGTGCCCCTTATTAGGAAGGGACTGGCTACGCGCCCTTAAAATAAATCAAATAAATTTGCACAAGATGACCGACGATGGATTCGTGAACCGCCTATGTGCTGAATTCCCAGAGGTATTCACGGATAAGCTAGGGACTTGTAAGCGAGCTATTCGTCTACAGCTAACAGACAATGAACCTGTGTACGTTCGCGCGAGACCAGTACCGCTGGCGCTGCGCGCGCGCGTTGAGCGTGAGCTAGCGCGACTGGAGTCCGACGGCTCCATATACCGGGTGGACTATTCCGACTACGGAACGCCCATTGTGCCGGTTGTTAAAAAAAACGGAGATATACGCATATGTGGGGATTATAAAATAACTATCAACCCAAAACTCAAGCGTGATTATTATCCGTTGCCCCGTATTGATGAGTTATTTGCAAACTTAAGCGGAGGAGACAAATTTACTAAAATTGATCTCACTCATGCTTACGAGCAGTGTTTCTTAACGGAAGAATCACAACCCTATACAGCCATAACAACTCACCTCGGAACTTATGCCTACCGTCGTACGCCATACGGTCTAGCTTGCATACCCGAAAAATTCCAAAAAATAATGGAAGAAACTTTACGGGGCATACCGGGTTGTGTTGTTTTTCTGGATGATATTTGTACAACAGGTGCTAACGATAAAGAACATATTAGTAATTTACGAGCTGTGCTCGAAAGATTGCGCGCGGCGGGTTTAACGGTTAAATTAAGCAAGTGTAGTTTCTTACAAGACAGTGTTAACTATTTAGGTTACATAATAGATAAAGAAGGTTTACGGCCAGACAATGCTAAAGTGAATGCTATTTCCAGCGCGCCTAGACCAGAGAATATAACACAATTGAAAAGTTTTCTGGGGATGCTAAATTATTACGGTAAATTTATTAGTAATATGAGCACATTATTGTATCCATTACACAATTTATTAAAAAAAGACGTGCACTGGAAATGGGATGCGAAATGTGAACAGGCGTTTAAAGAAGCTAAGCGAGTTCTCTTGGGCGAGCGAGTGTTAGCGCATTACGAGGAGGGGCGGCCGCTCGTACTCGCGGTCGACAGTAGTGCGTATGGGCTGGGGGCAGTGCTGGCTCACCGCTACTCCGATGGCAGCGAGCGCCCGGTCAGCTGTGTGTCTCGTACGCTCAACGTGGCCGAGCGGAATTACAGCCAACTTGATAAGGAGGCACTTGCTATTTTATTTGGTATTACGAAACACCATCAGTATTTATTTGGTAGAAAATTTATATTACGCACAGACCATCAGCCTTTGACGCACATATTTGGTGCTAAGGGTGGCATCCCACAAACCGCGGCTAGCCGACTGCAGCGGTGGGCGGCGCGCCTGGCCGCGTACGATTTCACTGTGGAATTCGTGCGTTCTGCTGACAATGGACCGGCAGATGCTTTATCGAGGCTACCGCTACCTCAAGAGGGTCGCTTAGTAGATGCAGTCACCTACATCAACTTAATAGAGGAATCCTTCCCTGTTAGTTTTAAGGATATTGCTAAGGAGACTGAAAAAGACAAATTGTTATGCAAGGTGAAGGGTTATGTAACTTTTGGTTGGCCGTTGACAGTGGGTGATGATGAAAAGCCGTATTTCGCAAGGAAACAGGAGTTAGGCATAGAATTAGGTTGCCTAATTTATAAATATAGGGTCATTATACCAAATGCATTGCAAAAACAGGTTTTAGATGAAATTCATGAAGGGCATTTAGGAATTAATAAAATGAAGAATTTGTCAAGAAATTATGTGTACTGGCCCGGTCTCGATAAGGATATAGAGGATGTATGCCGCGCTTGCACGGCGTGCCGCGCAGTCCGCGATGCGCCGCCGCATGCGCCGCTGCACCCGTGGGAGTTCCCGCTGCATCCGTGGCAGCGAGTACATGCTGACTTCGCGGATTGCGGGGGAAAACGGTATTTAATCATGGTAGACGCAAATACGAAGTGGATAGAAGCAATTTCTATGAGCAGAACGGATGCGCAGGCAACTATCGCGACAATGAGAACAATTTTTGCTCGGTTCGGTTTGCCATCATTACTAGTCACTGACAACGGTCCGCCATTTTTCTCTCATGAATTTAAAATATTTTGTAATAAAAATTGTATTAAACACGTCACCTCAACTCCCTACAGACCGCAGGCAAATGGAGCTGCAGAAAATGCGGTAAAAACCATTAAGAAAGCGATTAAACGTGCTTCACACGAGGGCGAGGACGTTGCCACGGCCCTTAGTAAATTTCTGTTTCAATATCGAAACTGCCAACATGCAACTACTGGCGTGTCTCCAGCGGTAGCATTGCAAGGGCGCAGGTTGCGCGGGCGTTTAGATGCACTGCGACCCGACGTATCGACTGTAGTGCGCGCCGCACAGGACCGGCAAGTGGCCGCTGCAGGCGGTACACCGCGCACGCTAGCGCCGGGCGACGCGGTGCTAGCCCGCGACTATACGGCCAGGGGGGACAAGTGGTCGTCAGGTACAATAGTCGAGCAGACGGGACCTGTCTCGTACAAGGTAGATGTTGGACGTGGAACTGGTTGGCGTAGACATGTCGATCAAATTATACCTGTTCATAACAAGAATCGCTATTCGTTATCTCGTGCTAGCATAGTTTCCGAGAATAAAGATAGAACCCCAGAGCTAGAGGTCCCTTCGGTCCGTGAGGGAGCTGAGGATACTTTTGAGGACGCGTCTGACGGCATTGGTGAGAAGTCGCAGATGACTGGGTCTGAGACGGCATCAAGGCCTGAGACACCACCACCTCCGTCAGGGGCATCTGCTCGCGCTCTGCGAGCCTATAATCGGGCTCGACTAGGAGCTACTAAATAAAATGCGTTGTTACTTGTTTCTTATTAAATGAAGGATTCTGTAAGTAGCTTAAGGGGGAGAAATGTACCGTGGGTTACATTATTGTCATTTATATTTTACGGTGGTGGGTAGATTCTAAAGTTATTAAATAAATCAGTGTGTCGCTAACTCCCGCCTTTCATTGACGCTGCAATCACGATCATTGACATATATACGACACATTTTTTTAAAATTACTTTTACCATGTTACCTACAAAAAAAAAAAACAAAAGTTAAGTATGAAAATGAAAACAATATATCTAGTTTTAATTTCCGCGAATATTAGTGGGTTGCAGGTATGCACCTCCCTCCCGCCCGCTATATTATGCACATGCAAGATTACTGGGCAAATGCAAGGATTTTAAGCACATGCAGGAAGGCAATGCAAAACCCAACACCATTACCGACACGTGTTTCGCCTCTCCACGAGGCATCCTCAGGGGACGTGTTGACTCGCTGACCGTTGAGTTGCGACTGAGCATTTAGTTTTTATTTTTTTGGAATGGACCACTCGCAGTTCAGCACACTAAGGCTGGTTACTGCTCAACCGGACAATACTGAGCATTTAGTACAAGGCACCCCCCTTTTATACACTGCCACCGTTGGTTATTTGTGTACAACTACCCACAAACATTCGCAGTAAAGGGGAAGAAACCAAATTCGTCTGGTCATTCAACAGTGCAAAATTATTATTATTACTATGTTTAAAAAAATCTCTAATTGTTCTAAAACACACAGCCGGAAACCCTTATCACAAATATGTAGTATATTAACAATTAATTATTATTATTATGTAGTATATTAGCTCTGACCAGGTAAAGATTACTCTTTTCAAAGCCTATTGTCAGAGTTTTTACACGGGAAACCTATGGGTCAAATATACTAAAAGGTCGCTGGATGTCCTACGTATTCAGTATAACAATGTTTTCAGGATGTTGTTGCGACTGCCCCGTTTCTGTAGCGCCTCGGAAATGTTTGCAGAGTCCTACACAGACGGCTTTCAAGCCATAATTCGTAAGAAGACGGCTTCGCTGCTATGCAGAGTGCGGAGTAGTCGCAACTACATCCTGAGAGCGGTGGCGGAGAGCTATACGCCAAATATGAGCTGTTTTGTGCGGAGGGTGATCGGGTAGGAAACAATTTCCTGCCTGGTCATCCTTTGTTTTTAATAATAAGAACACATATTATAAGTCGATTACTAACAATAGGATATAAGTTATTTGTAGTACTAACAAAATATGGATCATTGTTGTCCGAATTAAATGAATTTTAATTTAATTTAATTTAATTAAAACTATTGTTGTCGCGCAAAGAATGGCCGGTATCAATTAGATGTTTCGCGAAATTCGATTTGTCCGAATGGCCATTTCTATACGCGGCAACATGTTCCCCATACCTTATGTCAAAGTTTCGGCCCGTCTGACCCACATACACCCCGTTGCATTCATCACAGACCAGCCTATACACCCCAGACTTTTTACTATTTTCTAAAATATCTTTTCCGTTACAAATACGGCGTATATTCTGGTCCGTTCTGAACGCTACATAAACGTTGTTTTTTCTAAGTAAATTACTAATTCTATCTGAAATGGGGCCCATATAGGTCAGACTGGCCACATATCTATTAATATTAGTACGCGGACATGCATATAATAGTGAACGAACCCTTTCTTTCTGCTTTTTACTAATTAAACTGTCTACCATTGACTTTGAGTAACCGTTAGAAATTGCGATCTGGTAAATAATATTAAGTTCTTTTACATAATTTTCTGCTGAAAGGGGGAGGGCAAATAATCTATGAATATAGCTGCGGAAGGCAACATCTAATTGATACCGGCCATTCTTTGCGCGACAACAATAGTTTTAATATACTACATATTTGTGATAAGGGTTTCCAGCTGTGTGTTTTAGAACAATTAGAGATTTTTAAACATAGTAATAATAATAATTTTGCACTGTTGAATGACCAGACGAATTTGGTTTCTTCCCCTTTACTGCGAATGTTTGTGGGTAGTTGTACACAAATAACCAACGGTGGCAGTGTATAAAAGGGGGGTGCCTTGTACTAAATGCTCAGTCGCAACTCAACGGTCAGCGAGTCAACACGTCCCCTGAGGATGCCTCGTGGAGAGGCGAAACACGTGTCGGTAATGGTGTTGGGTTTTGCATTGCCTTCCTGCATGTGCTTAAAATCCTTGCATTTGCCCAGTAATCTTGCATGTGCATAATATAGCGGGCGGGAGGGAGGTGCATACCTGCAACCCACTAATATTCGCGGAAATTAAAACTAGATATATTGTTTTCATTTTCAAATTTAAAATGGATTTCCGCAAAGTAACGCCTGACTCAATCAATTTTAAAAGTTAAGTATTCATAGTCACCCTTTTTAATACTTAACAACGCGATAAGTGATACCAATTCTTTCTAAATTAAAAGAAAAAGGACCGTTTGTGCACAGAGCTTTTTCAAAGAAATTTTGAAACGGCTGATAGACACTTCCCGTGACCCAAGAGCTGACTATTACTTTGACCAGAGGCTAAGCATTGCCATTCAACGTGGCAATGCCGCCAGTCTCTTGGGCAGACGAATTTTTTGATGCTGTATCATAGTTTGTTGTTGGTTTGGTTTATTAAAATATATTGAATTAGATGTTCTAAAAAAATGTATACTAATATGTTTAAAAACTGAAGAGTTTGTTTGTTTTTTTGTTTGCTTGAACGCGCTAATCTCAGAAACAACTGGTACGATTTGAAAAATTATTTCAGTGTTAGATAGCCCATTTATAAAATATCGCCAAGACCAATACGAGCCGAGCATCAATGAAGAATGTTTCAAAATCGGGGGGTTAGTAACTATTCCACGTGGAGTGAGTCGCGGCAGAAGCTAGTGCGTACTGATAAGTTCTATTTAAGATTTTATCGATTGCATGGAAGAAAAATGTACAGTTCTGCGGTGGACTCTTGCGAACAAATTCCTTAATCCTAGAAGTATTTTGTACTGAACAAGCTCATTTGCTAGGAGCTCTATTATTAAGTTCTGCTAATGGCCTCACCGTATCCATTGTAGGATACTGTTCCTATTCCGGGACAAGATCTGCTACCCTTGAGCTAATTTTCATCATAATCCGCCTTTGTCGTTCAGTTACGGCTCGGATAGGTATTAGTGGGACTCAAAACAGATGATTAAGTAATTTGTTCCACGGGTGGGATGACCCTAAGTAATATGAAAGCAATGAGGATTCGCTTTCTACATGATGGCAAGTTCTAGCTAGACCAGTTTGCCAATCTATGAAGTCAATAAAGGTGAGGACAAAAAACGCATGCGCAACCGCATTATTTATACGTAGCACCAATTAAATACATTTAACTCTGTCAAAACCTGTCCAATTATAAACTTACAAAACCTCTTTACCGCACCGACAAAATCCTAATAATTTTTCATATCAACTTTAACATCATAGGGTAATTGATGCCGCTTCTATCAAGTAATTTAGAGATTAAGATCCTACTTCGTATTGTCAAAGTGTACATATATCAGAAACACTAGAAGTTTCCGTTAGCACATATGCGCACGCGCACACACACACACACTCACACATGAACGCTGACGCGCATGTGTGAGTGTGTGAGCTTGTGTGAGTGAAATAAAAAGTCGGCGCGTGCTCACACTTACGACAGAAAACAGATGATTGTTGTCGTCTCTTTCCACCTTATATCTTTTTTATTGCTGTCTCATTCCCCCATGAAGTATGTAATTATAGTTGGTACATTACTGGCTGGTTCCGTTCGGTATACCTATAGTGATTGTATCGCATTTATATGTATGTTTGTTAGTCGTTCTAATCTCGGGAAATTATTGCTTTTTATTGCTCAGATTCTGTTCAGTGTTTTAAAATATAATGAGGTATTTTTATAGAGCTAGCGTTTTAATTTGTTTTTAGGTTAATGAAAATTATAAGTAGCAATGTTTTTAGTTATTTTCTTTTGTTGCTGTTGTTATTTTAGTTACTTACGTAGATCATTCATTAAAATGCATTTTAGACGGTTTTTGAAAATCCACCAGAGAAGCAGCCAAGGGAAAATGGGTCTGCAATGCTATTCTGTAAGAACTCACTCCAGTGGTCACTTCTGATTCTGCGGTGAAAACTGTATGTGGTATTCTGTAATTTGATGAAAACTACGCTAGCGCCACTAAGTGAGAACATAGGTGAAGCAAACTAATTTAAAGTGAAAAGTTATTTAACTTGACAGTCAGAATACCAAATACTTTTCACTTCAGGTGAGTTACGAAGTGTAATCAAAAATGAGATATGAATCGTATTCGCACGTGAGTTCTTACAGCTGCTGCTGCTGGGCCGGACACGTCCACAGTACGTTGAAAGGCTCCCAGCAAATGTTTGGGGATATTGTGGTAGACCCAGAAAAGTTTATTGATAGGATTTGACCACAATCGTCCAAAACCTTAAAACATAATAGGGTAAAACCAGGATAGACGCCCCACTTTTTGAAAAAGCTTCCTAATTTTATAAATATTTATTTTATATGATTAATGTTTATACATTTAGCTAGCTTAATCATTCGTGTTGAATTCTTAGCGAGTAAAATAGGTTATATTTTATCTCCGTATTCCCACGGGAACGGGAACTAAGCGAGTGAAACCACGGGGCGCTACTATATTTATATATTTTACCTACTGACTACCTGCAATACTGTCTTTCATTTTCTCTTTAAAATCCATCCAAATCCTAATCAGCGATTAGGCCACCCATAGTGTCAGCAGTGTGTAATATTTTTTTTTTATCTATCTTTTCTGTATAGAAAGAAAGAAAATAAATGTATTTGGCACATACAGATACACATAATGTAGATACAAATAAAAGGAAACTTAAATTTAAAACAATAACATTGTGTGACCCGCGGTTGTGCCAAATAGGTGCAGTTCAGCAAAATGCCAGACAACTAGGAGCTGCCTGACGCTGGTTTTCAACTGAACCTAACGATGAAATGTACGGATGTAAATCAGTTTGTAAGGTTTAAATATACAGGTAAACAGATACATACGTATGTAAATGTGTAGTGAGCGATAAATAATAATGTGACTATAGATTTTTATTTCTAAACTAGCTTCTGCCAGCGACTTCGTCCGCGTGGAATAGTTACTTTACCCCCAATTTTGAAACTCTCAGCCCGATCGGTTTAAAATTGACAAAAGATAGACATGCTGTTTCGGGATATTTTTTAGATAATTTTATGTAGAACATTTCCGTAATACATGATTTCTATGTAACTTTAACCATTAAGGCTACACACGCGACGGAAGCTTAAAAAATGGAGTAACTTCTTCCGTTTTCCCAACATTTTCCTTCACTGCTCTGCTCCTATTGATTGTAGCGTGATGAAAAGTATACTATAACCTGCCCAGGAGTATGAAGAATAATTGTAAGTAAGTTATATACCTTTCGATGTTAATCTCCCTGTATCTGAAACATATTTATGTATGTATAAAAATTTATACTTTAGAACACTCTGGTACATAAACTCACAAATTTTCCACACCAGCACTGTTTTCCCGCCACTTTGCTAAAAATTTACTTCAATATTGTTTATTTCAACTAATTATATATAAAAGTTTAAACAAAGATCAAAGAACAAGCACATCATTAACTTAAAATATAAAAAAAGCAAAATTCAAAACAATACTGTTTGCATATTTAATAGTTTCAATGATGTCATTTATATAAATAAAAATATAATTTTTATGTTAATAAATATAATTTATATGGTTCTAACGTTTTTTGTGTATCCATGTATATTTGAAAGATAATCATAATTTACTTTTTATAATAAAATATTATTTTTAATAACAGAGCTTCAGATCCGATTTTTAAACATATTAGGGTTCCGTGCTCAAAAAGTAAAAATATCACTAAGACACCACTGTTCGTCTGTCTGTCTGTCTGTCACCAGCTGTATCTCATGAACCGTGATAGTTAGACACTTGAAATTTTCACAGATAATGTATTTCTGTTACCGCTATAACAACAAATACTAAAAAATAGAATAAAATTAATATTTAAGTGGGGCTCCAATACAACAAACTTGATTTTTTAGCCGTTTTTATAGATAATGGTATGGAACCCTTCATGCACGAGTCCGACTGGCACTTGGTCGGTTTTTTTTATTTATAGATAGTGAGCCTGTTTGTGTGAGTAGTGGTGGCCAAGTGGTAACGGCCCGGACTTACGAATTGTAGGTCATGGGTTCAAACCCAGCCAGGCGCATTACTTTGTGTAATTAATTTAATCACCACTGCTCTCAAAACGGTGAGGGAAAACATCGTGAGGAAACCGGCATGTCCTAGAACCAAAAATTCGAAGACATGTGACATTCAACAACCCGCACTGGGCCCGCGTGGTGGATTACGGCCCATTCCCTCTCCTAGAGAAGAGGCCTGTGTCTGTGTCCCAGCAGTGGGAACGTTAAAAGGCTGGTTATGCTATGCTTATGCTTATGCAGTTCTAACATTAGATAGTAGCCAACCATTATTTCTTTCCCACTTCACTTCTCGTCCCAACCCAATAAGGGCACCAACATAAGTCCGTTTGTTAGTGTAAGCCGTTACGAGCCACGACGGTTATACTTTCTTCGTCTCGCTTCAGCGCAGGCGCGGGGTTGGACTAGTGATGTACCACTATCGATACGATACATTGCATCATTCGCCCACGTAATTGTTATGTAAAAAGATTTGAGTGGCTTGTAATTTTTGTTGATGGTTTTGATTAAGTTTTAACTATGTTATGTGATTAAAAAGTTATGATGTTGTGCAAAATCTTTTAGTGTGTTTTCCTGCTTTGTAAGAGGTATTAAAAGTTATTATTGGTAGTTGAAAGGAACTAGCGGGTGAGATTCTGATACGCGGTGGACCAGCATGAGAATATCTGTATGTGCCAAATAAATGTATTTTCTTTCTTTTCTTTCTTTCTAAATATATCAGAGGAAAAACTACCCGAACCGCCCACCCAGAACATATTATCCTGGTGCCAAATTATAAGGTGAGCTGACTTCAAATAGAGTGGAAAAAGGCGAGAAAAAAGAAGAAGCCAAAATTGTTGATGTTTAAGTATTATATTAGCCATTAAGTAGACAATTTGCTTTAAAGGACAGGGTAGAAAAATACTCAGTAGGAAATCTATTTCATAAGATGACGTGGGTCATTTGTCTACAGCTTGCTTTTTGACATGTGTCTTTGTTTTTAGATTTTAACTTACCAGAAAATTTACAATAACTCAGGATGCTTTGTTCGTTACATGTAGATGCTCTGTCATAACCTACATATATATGTCTACAAATAAGCAGGTAAGGAGTAATGATAAATATGTAAGTAAACTGTAGATGCATTCACATCGGAACAAATATTTGTGTGGCCTACTACTAATATTTGTTCCGGGTCTGGCTGTTTGTGTATGAGAGATTGTATGTTTGTAAACACACCCCCGGCACAGGAGTAATTCCAAGTGCGGGGCAGGTTTTTTTTTTTTAAATTATTGGTGGCATCTTGCTTTCGATTAGTTCCGAATGTGTTTGCGCCATTTTCCAGAGCCATGATGTTGGCACATGATGCGTCTTTAACATACAATACGTCATTGGTAAATAGTACAATAATAATATCTAAGTTATGACCAAAATCTAAGATTAATAATTAGATAATTAAAAATTGTGTTAATAAAGTCTTTATGGTTAACCTTCGTTTTTTTGCCAATCTTTGTATAAAGCAGTTAATAAATTGTGTTCATCAACAATTCATAAGGTACGAGAAGTTTTTAATTGTTTTTAATGCTAATTCTCAATTTAGTTATGCATATTAGGTTTTTATGTGTTAAATTTGTTTCGCTTTCAATTGATTTAAGGAATACTTATATTTTATTATATTTTGTGACGTCCTACTTAATAATAAAAAAGAGATATTTTTCATGAATTGAAAATAAGATGACCCGAAAAAAAAACGCTATATGAAATCTTATGTCATAGTAAAACTGTCGAGTAAAGGCTTCTTTTCTTGATTTTATTTTATTGAGGCATTGTTCTTATTATACAATTGTCTAATAAGTATGCCTATCCATCCATACCTACAGTTATTACATAAAACGAAATCAATAACAGACACAAAATAAAATTAACTACCTGCCTTTTGTTAATATAGAATTCCGAAAAAAAAAAGTTTAAAAAAAATCAGATAAATGAGAATCATCGTACAAAATTTCATCAAAATTGTTTTAAGGATTTAAACGTAACAGACAAGCAATCTCAATCTGACATTAATAATATTGAGGTAGGAAACTATCGATATCGACACTCATGCTCCTCGTGTCCCATCCCTACGCTCCTGGAGCGGAAGTAGTATAATTGAGGCGCGTCTTCCCCTCACTAGCCAGTCCCGGACGAAAAACTTCACTTAATCGACTTGTTTCTTACTTTTTTATATTATTACTTTATGTGTGGCTTTCATTCTCAACTCACTAATAAGTTAGTTGACAACAGAACGATAGAACTTTATCTTGTCTTGTTAACGAAAGGTTTTTGATTGGTTTTTGTATGGAGGATTAATTTCGTAGCTAGTACTAATTTTGCCATTTTTGTGGAAAAAATATTAAGTCGTTGATGCATTTTATAATGTTTTTGGGCTTCATCATAATCTATCAAAATATAATCTAAATATATATAACTCAAAAGGGACTGACTGACTGACATAGTGATCTATCAACGCACAGCCAAAACTACTGAACGGTTCGGGCTGAAAGACATGCAGGTAGATATTATGACGTAGGCATACGCTAAGAAAGGATTTTTGAAAATTCGTCCCCTAAGGGGGTGAAAAAGGGGTTAACATTTTGTATGGAACTCCACGCGAACGAAGTCGCGGGCATAAGCTAGTGTTATTATAAAGAGGTAAAGTTTGTGGGTTTGTGTGGTTGAAAGGGGTAATCTCTGGATCTACTGAACCGATTTTAAAAATTCTTTTGCCAATAGAAAGCCACATTTTTTGTTGAGACATACGCTATATTCTATCCTGGTATTCCCACGGGAAAAAGCATGGTGGCAGTTTGGTATCGACTATAAACCTTCTGCTTATAGTTATTAAACCTAAATGGAAAATCAGGTAATAGTTATGAAAACAAAGTAATCGTCATCGGAACTGAACCAACATGAATTATTCTGTTCTAATTCGCTTTGGAAGATTCGTCCTAAACAAATAGTTCAAGGAGGAGAAGGAAAACATCGTGAGGAAACCGGCATGTCCTAGAACCAAAAATTCGAAGACATGTGACATTCACCAACCCGCACTGGGCCCGCGTGCTGGATTACGGCACATTCCCTCTCCTAGAGAGGAGGCTTGTGTCCCAGCAGTGGGAACATTTACATCAAGATTCTCCCTCCAGTCATAAATCGCAGTGCTTAGTTCTACCAACTTTTGTTTGCCTCTCTAAAATGAAGCCATCATCATGGCCCAATTCCCTTTAACTTTTTACTCCATTATTGATAGAATTTTAAACAAAAACGACTTTACCCATGAGTAAAAAGTTTGCTTCCCAAGTACTAGAAACTGAAAAATAATGAAGTTCCGTTGCATGTACATTATTATGTTGTTTCGGAGAATTTCTGGTAAAAACTGGTGTTCCACTTAATGTTCAAGAGTTAGTAAAACTCCGCGCGTGCGCCCGCGCAGCTCTTTGTTAGAGGAGAGCGGTGCTCAAAGTGTTTTGTTGTTAGTGTTTTTTTTTTGAGCAAAATTGTTTAGTACTATTGATACTTTTTATGGTCCCGTACTCAAAAATAACTCTATTACTAAGCCACCACTGTCTGTCCGTCTGTCTGTCTATCAGCGGGCTGTATCTGAACCGTAATAGTTAGACAATTGAAACTTTCACAGAGTGTGTATTTGTAGTGTAGCTATAACTACAAAAAATAAAATTCTAAAAACTGAAGGCGGCTGGAAATCCTTCGTGTGAGAGCAGCCTTTCACTTTTTTTCTAAATGAGTATAAAACTTACCCTAACAATAAAACCTTTCAGTTTATGTGTTTTGGGCAGTATTAGGGATTACTTCTGAATCATACCGACTAAAAAGCATTAGTCAGTAAGCGATCTGGCCGCCATCATCACATAAAGATTATTTACAATGTTTTTTGTTGTGTATGTTTAATTATGTTTTTTCCTACCAATGGGTTTTATGAATTCCGCTGAATATGTCTTTATTTTGTTAAAAAATACGAAATCAATTACATACAATTTTTCTCCTAAACTTTGACACACATAGCTAAACAAAAGTCAGTTACGACAATCGTCCGTTACAGTTTGTCCATCAACTCAGTCTTCCGGTGAAAGAGATAGCTATATAGGAAATGTAACAAGTGAGAGGGAGATAACAACAATTCCACCTGTCTAAGTCACTTTTTGTTCTACAAAAGTTTTTAGGTTACAAATGATGGTGAAATGGTGCAATATCGGTGTTGTGGTTACATGGCTTGGGTTATTTGGATATACTATTTTGAATTCATGTAATATTACGCAGTGAATATAGTACAACGGGTCTTTCGATAAATTTGTGCTGGTTTAAATAGTGGTATTAGATCTAATTCGATTTTTTATGTTGTTCTTATCTATACTAATATTAATAAAGAGGTAACGTTTGTGAGGTTGTGAGTTTGTGTTGTTGTAAGGGGTAATCTCTGGATCTACTGATCCGATTTTAAAAATTATTTCACCAATAGAAAGCTACGTTATTGTTAAGTGTCATAGGCTATATTTTATACCCATATTGCCACGGGAACAGTGGCCGTACTACGAAGTGCCAATGCTATCATGATTCGTGTGAGGGAAAGGGATAGTGCTATTCATCTTGTGTAACTCCGTCTCTGTCTGACACAGAAACCATGATGGATTTAAGACGTCAAAATAGGGCTGCAGGACCAACGCAGAAACCGCTGGGCAGTGCTAGTAAAGTATAAAATAACTTTTACTCGGTTATTTAAAGTTATTTTATACTTTTTGTTTTGTCGTCGGTTGTATTTTTGTAAGTAAAAAGTTTTTTATTTTTCACTTTTAGTGGTTCACCATCGATGTATGCGGTAATCTGGTAAAATGTTGACAGTCCATTTGATCAGCGACCTACCATTAGAACGTCATTGTGCAGTCATTTCTTTTAATAGCTCGGTTATCAACAAATATTACGAGACCATTGACCGACCAATGATCGACCATTATGAATTTAGCAGATTAAGATCTTTTAGCAAAATGACAATGGGATCGTGTTAGAATGACATACATATTTATAAAAATGACAGACTTGGGGCCCTGAGCCAGTAGATGTTTATAGTATACTATACTACTACTATAGTATTAGGTGGTGGTGGTTTAGGTGTACAATAAAGTATATAATAGTATTATATATATACTAGCTTATGGCCAACCTGACCTGTTCCACCCCGGTCCCGTAGGAATTTCGGGAAATCCTCTTAGTGCTCCCTACACTCTTCAAGGAACCTACATGCCAAATTTCAGCTTTCCACGACCAGTTGTTTCTGCTGTGCGTTTTCTGTTAGTTACTCAGTAATTGAAGAGTTTTATATATTTTCACTTTGTATAATTAATTGACGAGTATGATTATGTAGTTCGAAAATTAGTACCAACTTTTGAAAAGACTAAAAATAGAACGTTTTATCACCATCAGAAACTATTCAAGGGATTTAGTATGAAATGTACGACTTAACAAAAAAAAAATCTGACGTATATTTATTTTTAACCCGGAACAAAGGAAAATTAACTGAAAAGCAGTTTTTTTAAGTTGATTATTCATAGAATCCTTTAAAAACGGAGTTGAAAAAGACACCATATATAAAAACTAAGAAATCATTTTATTTTACAAAAGCAACACATCTTCGTCTACGATTGTTGATCGCCTACGACTACATCAGCTGTTAATCCCCACCACCCCTTACCCCTGTGAGTTCACCAGTAACTGGGGGTTGTAGAGGGATGCCCAAACACCTGTCTCTAATTATATACGATACTTATCTATGAAACCTGTGGCACGTGGGTACTAGCTTCATAGTTTGATAGAACAGGTTTAAATTATTGGAAGTCAATTTGTTGTGTGTCTAAAACCCGGGCAAGTGCGAGTCGGACTAGTGAACGAAGGGTTCCGTGCCGGTTTCTATAAAAACGGCAAAAAATCACGTTTGTTTTATGGGAGCCCCCCTATTTTATGTTTTTTTTTTTAAGTATTTGTTGTTATAGCAGCAATAGAAATACATCATCTGTGAAAATTTCAACTGTTTAACTATCACGTTTCATGAGATACTGCTTGGTACAGACAGACATGTCCTCTTTCTGTCCGACAACGTAGGACTTAGTAATAGGGTCCCGTTTCACTAACTCCGAATAGACTAACTGTACATTTTCGAAAATTACTTTATTGTATTTTATTTTGCTAAACTTTGTTTTTTTTTTCACAATACTTAATAAATAGTCACATACCTAATAAAGGTAATTTATCTCTAATTATAATTTATCCGACATTGCAGTAGCTTTAATGAATTATCTAATTAGAAAGAATTCTCCACATAAAACGGTAGACCAAAGTGTATTAAAATTTATAAAATAACACTACATTCTACTTACATTAGTTGAATAAAACATTGAATTTTTTTTGGTGTTTACTAAAAAGCTTTTCAATATTACAAATAAAATAAAATCGCTAAAATTTACCCTAATGACTAGTAATACATTATATTGAAAGCCGCATTTAAAAAATAAATGAATAAAATAACGTAACTATTAAAATTTATTTCGTTTGGAGAAATCATTGTTTAACTTCAAACTTTCTTCGAGAAAACGTTGTGTGCGTTGATGTCTTTGCAGTAAGAAACTTTTACTGCCATACTTTGCCATTCATAATTTGAATTTTATCGGTCATTTTTGGTCCTATATCGGTTCATTTAATGAGTATTGGTACTTTTTCAATAAATTTTATAGTATTCCTTTTATTTCTAGAGACCTGAAATAAATATTTTTACAAAAAAAAAACAAAAAAACATTTTTTCTACAAAAATATTAAAATTATTTGAAAAGTATTCATACATTACAAATGACGCGTTGCTCATTTTTTTTTGCGTTGTTCAATGCTTGTCCAATATTGTGAAATAACTAAAATGTCTAATTTTTGTATGAAATTTCGTCAGCACAAAACAAATGAGGAAACGAATGATAAAACCTCACGGTTTAAAAAAAACATTAATCAGGTTTTTTTTACACCATGAAAAAAAACCAAACATTTGAACCTCGTATCCTGAAACAACCAGAACATTATGGAAAATAGTAAGATAAATAATTAATTATTTTTTATGCCGTAACTTAGGTAATTATAACATAAGATAATTATAATGAACACCGGAAGGCTAATGGCACGCTTGAAGTAACTTGAAACGGCGTTTTTTTGAGATTTTCGCTATAAACTTAACTGAGACTTGGTTGTGGTAATTTTAAGATCATAAACCACATGATTAAGTATACTTACCTAAGTGTAAACATAACTTTGTTAAGTTATTTATACTTCATATTATAAAGTTGAAGAGTTTGTTTGCTTGAACGCGCTAATCTCAGGAACTACTGGTTCGAATTGAAAAAATATTATAGTGTTGGATAGCGCATTTATCGAGGGAGGCTAAATGCTATTTATCATCATGCTACGACCAACAGAAGCGGAGCATCAATTTTTTTTTTTTTGCAAAAACAGGGTTATTTTTTATTACTTATATGTCGCAGACGAAGTTGCGCGGGTCAGCTAGTTTTCCTATAAATAAATAAAGTTGGTATGGCGTTCTCATCATGAAACAGAGAAGTTTGGAAGCAGAAAAAGGGAGTTTATTCGTTTGTGGCCAACTGCCACAAACAGACTAGACAGCAAAATGAACAATACTAAAATGTCTCAAATTTCGGTCGGGCCTCCTCTAATAATTTCCACTGTCGTCTGTCGCAGTGTTCTCTCCTCAGTTTCAACGTGATGTCTGATTTATGTTTTACTCTTTAAATCCACATAAAATACAAACCGTTTTGAGAGCAGTTTTGCTCTCATAACGGCCAAGGAAAACATCGTGAGGAAACCGGCATGTCCTAGAACCAAAAGTTCGAAGACATGTGACATTCACCAATACGCACTGGGCCTGCGTGGTGGATTACGGCACATTCCCTCTCCTGGAGAGGAGGCCTGTGTCCCAGCAGTGGGAACGTTAAAAGACTGATTATATAAAATACAAACATACACATCATCTGCCTAGCCTTTCCCCAACTATATTAGGATCGGCTTCCAGTCATACCGGATTCAGCTGACTAGTATTTAACGTAGAGCGGCCGCCTACCAGATCTCCACAACCCATAAACTGGGTAACACGTTACTTCTTGGCAAGATTGGAGTCAGATTTACGGGCTTCTGATATTCCGTAACGACTGTAAAAATCTGAAAATACAAACATACACATACTTAATAAAAAATAGACAGGCCCGAAGACCTAGATTTTTTTTTAACACGAAAGCTTTTACTTGTTACTAACAAAAATCTAGACCATAAAAAACACTTAATGGCAAGTTTCAGACGCAACACGTCATTAATAACCAAATTATTACTTTGTCACCGTAGTTATTTGGCAAACATTAATTATTTGAACAGACACAGAAAAAAATAAAAAATTTGATGCTTGAAGAATTGAACATAATTATGTTAATTGAGTAATGAACACCAGTTTATTTATATATTTTTGAGCAATTTAACTAAAAATATAGTTCTATCGTGCGATAGTATTATATACATATAATAGGACTTTTTAGATATTGTCATTTTTAGACATAATATCAAACAATAAGTTTTTAGGATATCATATTTTCGAACTTATATACATATATAAGTTCAAAAGTCTTATATTATAGGAGCTTTCATGAATCTTTTGTTTTTCTGTTCTCAATTTATTCAACTTTGTTATATTATTTCTTTTATATTGTAATTAATATATAAAAACTATAGTTACGAGTAAATAGCTTTTTATTAAGTATTACGTTTATCTGTGCGTTCTGACAGCGTTGTGGGCTACAATATTGTGATATGTCTTCTATAGCATTGTTTTCTATGTTATATATTGTAGCTGTTTGTTATAACTTTTCAATAAATAAATGATGATATAATCATGAAATGCGAGGGACAGCCAGGAATAAATCAAAATAAAAGTAAGAAAATTAAATGTATGATAAAAATACAATTCAGAGAGTGATCTATGGATGTCTGCTTGGCATCCAAGTAGAAAAGAATCTGTAGGTAGTTTTTCAAATAAGAATAAAGTTAATTCGTTATTTGTTACAAAAATGACTTTACAACTAAAACATAGTTATATTATTATCTGTAACTATTTCATATTGTTGTGGACGTTGGGCATCAAACGAGCTAGAACCTGTAATAAATGATTTACATTTTTTCTTGTCTATGCAAAAAGACCGTAAACTACTCTCGTGTCGATATAATTATGTCCCTATTATAATCACAATTATAATTATAATGAATGTTTGATGAGCAGAAAACTGAAGACATAAAGAATATGTCCCATGACCTGCCTCAACTATAGCCAATTACCAATATACCTCAATCAAGTACACAATGAAAGCCTATAATTGTGAATAAATCTTTATGTACAGGAAAACCTCACGAGGATAACCATACACACAACATCCTTAAAACAAAACCTATTATAACTATAATAGCCGATGACAGAGCCACGAAAATTCACAGTAATAACAGTTTTCCGTCCTCCAAATAATATACCAGCGTTTTACATAAGGACGGCTTACATAAGGCAGTGTTTAACATATGTGTGCGTGCGCAGCCAAGTCGCGACTCGCTGCGCGGGAGTCACTTATGTTCCACTCAATCGCATTTGAGTCGTGGCCATCGGCGCGAACGGACGCGCGGTCGCTCGAGACGAAACAATAAGAACCAGTGCTTGTGAGTGCCTGTGGAACACAAGTGTTAGAAAGTTCAGTTTAAAACCAAGTTTTTACACGCAAATAAATTTTTAATTTACCTTTTTTTTTCAACGATCTGGAAAAAGCTAGTTACGTGAATCTGGTTCGCCCGTTTTTCCGGTGCAGGTAAGTTTTTTGTTGTAACTGAATTCCGCTTAGTTTTTTTACTTGTTATGAAAGGTTGTTTTTTAGCGTTTCAGATTGTTATATGTCAATATTATCTAGTTATGAGTGTGTTTTACCTAAAGTTGTCAGCTTTTAAAATTTATTGTAGCGTGGATATTTGCTGAAATGTTTGTTGAAACTTTGTGCGCGATATGAAAGATCTTTCTGAAATCATTTGTTGCTAGGTTGCTAGAAAATGTTCAAGATTACACTATTTTAATCATAAAGGTTGCATTGATTACTTAAAAAACATACTATATAAACCTAAACTTACTGAAATCTTACTAAGAGATTCAACATCATTATTTTTTATAACTATCAATGTTAGTAACAAGATTCTTATAATTTGTTGGGATATGTCTGATTCATCGACGAAACCCAAGGCTTTTGATCTTGAAAGTCATTGTAATCAAACTTCTTGCCTCAAAGGGGTAAGCAGACGTCCTGGTAAAATTATAAATAATTACAAAATTATAACAAAAGCTTGATGATTACAGCTTTTTATAAGATCCACCTACTGTTTAATTAAGCAAGTGCCGAGAAAAGCTAATTAAAAGATAAGCTTAATTTAGGAAAGAAAATTATATTTCCTATAGGATGGGAAATGTGAGTACGGTGGTGGAATTGAGAAATACATTACGAAATAAATGTGTGAGTCGCATTATACTAAAAAGCCGCCATGTGCGAGTCCCTATCGCGTTCAAACGGTTCCGTACCATTGTTTATAAAAACGGCAAAAAAGAAAACGTTTTTTGTATGGGATCCCCTTTAAATATATGTTTTATTTTAATTTAATTACTTATTTTTAAATTGAAAATATAACTAAATATTTTGTGAATATATCAAGCGTCTGCTTATTGCCGTTTTCAATATCGTGAAAAAACGAACAAAAAATCACGTTTGTTGTATGTGAGCCCCCTTGAATATTTATTTAATTCTGTTTTTAGTATCTGTTGTTATAGCGGCAACTGAAATACATCATTTGTTAAAATTTAAACTGTCTAACTATGACGGTTCCTGAGATAAAGCCTCATGACAGACGGATAGACAGATAAACGCACGGACAGCGGAAGCTTAGTAGGGATCCGTTGATGATTGAAATGATCAAAAATAGTTCCATATTAAATGATGGCAACTTTTGATGGAATGTTTTAGCTATGCTGCATTAATTATCAACAAAATTCATAGAATTCAAACATCATTGAACATAAAGAAACCTTTTGGATTTAACATGCAACAGAATAGGCTTAATGGAGAATAGAATTTGAAGATATTTCATTTTTACTCTAAACAAGAATACTAAGACCAGAAGATTACCAGAAAAAAAGGAGTACTCTAGATACAGAAGAAAATGCTTTTTGACTGTATATCAAAAGAAACTGCAGTTTGATACGAATTTTATATTAAAACCAACTTCGTTTGTACCCTAAGAAGAATAACTAATTTCGAATTGGATTCCAATTTCTAAATAACTCGGTGGAAAGTAATAATTTAAATTATTTCGTTCATCAATCACTAAAATTTATTTCAAACGCTTAGGTAACGAGTACCAGCGGTTGACGTAAACTAATAATACTTTTTTTTCCGACGGGAAACGTTTTCTTGCACAAAATGTTTGGTAGTTGGTAGTTACTCGATTGTGGAATGTTCGGGAAAATTGTATACTTTTTCTTTGTTTTTTGGACCACTAATTATTCTGCTTTAACCGACTTAAAAAAGGAGGAGGTAATCGATTCAGATGTTTATATTTTTTATGTATGTTTTGGTGTAACTCCTTCATAAATATTTAAACGGATTTGCAAAAGTCATTCCGAAATGGAATCCGAAATTCCTTTTAAAATTTGTAAAAATCTTATAAAAGGACTTTTGAGATAGCTTTAGGGATATGGACGGGTTGGATTTTTTATGGAAATCCGAATGGAAACCTCTACAAAGTACATAATAACTTTGATTTTGGAAGTCAGTTGGTTTTTTTTTTTAATAAAAAGGTTTTATTTTAAAACCCTGTCAGAATATTTTCTGAGAGAGACAATAACAAGCTTTAAAGAAAAATAATTACCAAAATTGATCCAGCGCAAGGGAGATACGGATTTTTTTTTTAATCAAAATCCTGCCCAATACTCACTGGCCATCAAGAATTTAGTAATCTTACATAAGGCAAGCGAGTGAAAACATTTTTATCTAATGTTTCAAGTGTGGGACCCATTGTCGCAGGTTCTAGGTTAAGAGTCTTTGTCTTAAGTTACGTGTGGTTCCCATAGCTTATTGGTGTGCTGGTTACTCATAATTGTTTTATTAAAAGCAAAAACATTTGTTGAATTTACGGTTTTTTTTTTTATTTATTCGACGTGTTGGGTTTTTATTGTGAGGTTTAGGTGGATCTTGGGTTCTTAGTTTATAATTTAGTATGCGTTTCTTCTGTGTTTCCACTCGCATGCAAGTTTAAATACATTGCCGGGGGCTATCGAGTGTTTTTCACATTTTACATCTGTAGACGGCAATGTAATGCAGCTTGCATGCGAGCTGATTTCTTATTTGAGCTTTTGTTAGATCTATTTGTTGAGGAGCTCGTGGCTAAATTACAACAGCCGCACGGGTCAATCTTCTAGGTTAAGCAACGCTTGCCGAGGTTGGTCTGTGGATGGGTGACCATCTTAACATAACGAGACTTCTCCGTGCCTCGGAGAGCACGTTAAGCCGTTGGTCCCGGCTGTCATTTGGAGATCTTTGGCAGTCGTTACGGATTGTCAGAAGCCAGAAAATCTGACACCAGTCTTGCCAAGAAGTACCGTGTTCCCCAGTTAATGGGTTGTGGAGGTCTGGTAGGCAGCCGCTTCACGTAAAATACTGGTATTCAGCTGAATCCGGCTTGACTGGGAGCCGACCCCAATGTAGTTGGGAAAAGGCTAGGCAGATGATGTTAGATCTATTTGTTAACTGGGAATATATAAACACTCAAAAGACTGTTTTTTTTCTTCTATTAGCCTGTACTGTCCCACTGCTGGGCAAAAGCCTCCTCCAAGTCCTTCTAAGAATTCTTATCCCGCGTCACCTCGTACCAGCCCTCACAGTACGCGTTCAGGGGCCGTATTATGACATCTTAAAACCATCATGTTTTCTGTGTGAGAAAAGGATAGTGCTATTCGTCCTGTATAGCTCCGTCTCTTTTTCACACCGAAAACATGATGGTTTTAAGAGGTCATAATACGGCCCCAGGTCTTCTCGCCACCTCTTTCTTCGGGTACCTATTGTGTGGATCTCGACACTTTTGCCCAACGGTCACCGTGTATATGGCTAAAAGACTGTTATGCAATGCAAAAAAAATACACGCAGTTTTAACCGTTTTTTCCAAAAGCTGTGGAAAAATATTTCAGCTTGCCTTTTCCTAACTTATGTTGCTATTTAAATTGTAGTCGGTCGTTCAGTGATCATTTGAACATAGATTGAAACTACCGTTTAATTTAATAGTCAATACTGCAATTCAAAGTTGAGAATAATCCGGAAAAAGTCTTTCACAAAATCTCCATTTCTAAATAACCTTTGACTCCACAGAAATGAAACTTTTCCTCAGTCTTTTAGATCACGTAATATTTTTTAAGAGACTATTAAGGAAGATTTTAGTATGCCTATTTTTATATACAAGTTTTGTGTGTCAGTTTTTAGTAGAGTTGCTGGCTATTGTCAGTTATTTTTTTGGTAAAAATGTCTTCGTTGTGAGTCAATCAATCCAGTTTTATCCGGATTCTTACAGCTAATCAGTGTTATAAAAAAGGCCCGTCCAAAATCAGTGTCTTTGATTATTTTAGTTTGAAATTTCTTTTTTGTTTGAGCTTCTATGTTTACAGTTAACGCAATATCTCGTCTTTTCGATATATTCCACAAATTCTTCCCTATATTTTTTCGAGTGCTGTCAAAATATATCAGCAACGTCTTATCTACTTGTATAAAAATTGAAATTGTTCACACTTTTTGAGTTTTGTGCAGCGCCATAGATTTTACTAGTGGCTACGTCATTTTTGGTTTGTGTTGTTTAAAGCACTGTCAAAATACGTTAACTATCATATTTTAGAAAAAATAATGGTTTTTCTGTTTGAATATATTTATTAAAATTTCCATCAATGGTACGTTATGTATTTATCCATGTTTAAACCAACATCCTCCTTTTTTTTTTTTTTTTTTTTTTTTTTTTTTTTTTTTTTTTTTTTTTTTTTTTTTTTGGATGGGAAATCATCAAATGACTTCTCCCGCTCTGGGCGGAGCGGAAGGGAGTGTCAGACTCTTAGGGCCGCGGTGACTCTTTCGAACAAATTCCGCAACCCTAGCAGGCACTGACCCTATGGGGCCCCGTCTAATTTGCTGACGGCTCTTTGAGGCGCGCGTGGAACACGACGCGCCGTCGACTCGGGCCTGGTTGCTATCGGACGGCGAGCCACCCATAGCTCGCCATCCGCAGGCCCGCGCCTACGGTGGCCGGGAATCGCCCTGCGTTTCCCGACGCCCGGGGCGTCTTCTTCTGTTGCGGCGGCTGGAGCGAGGGGCATCCCTCTCTCGCACGCGCTCCGCCTCCTCCTTCGCTAGCATTACTGCTTCGCAGAAGGAGGCGACCGCTTCCCATGCCTCCTCGCTCCGGACCATGGCCCGAACCAGGGCCGGACGCGAGAGGTCGCCGCCGCCGATCGCCTCGACGAGGACACGGCGGTGCTCCGCCCAAGCAGGGCAGACCTCCACCGTATGCTCCACCGTGTCCTCCGGGAAACCAACATCCTCCTAACCCACAACAAATCAATACTCCAAAAAATTAATCGAACATTTCTTCAATTGCTTGTCCATCGACAGTGGCACCTTTCGTCAAGACTTTTTTCTTTGTGAAAGATAGAAAAAAAATGACAGCAAAAAGTACAATGGACGGTAGCACTTTCTAAAATGATCGGCGACCGGCGCGCGCGCCGACGGTCACTAGCGAATATTGAACATGAACAGCGGGTTTTAGATCTGTTGTCATCGGTTGGGACTGGTTTAGATCATGTAGGTGTTTTGGAAATTTATATAATTATTAAAATAATATTTTTTTAATTCAGACATAGTCCATATATTAAATAAATAAAAAATACATTATAAATAGTCAACATTAAATTAAATTAGACATACACATTTCAATTCAATATTCAGCAATAAATTAAATTACAGATATGGGTTATTGTTCTTTTTTTAATTATCATTTTGTGGATCTTGATAATCCTTGAAAAGGTCTTTTAAATATCTACTTTCATTTAGTCCATTCAAACTTTGTCTGGAAGAGATTTCCCTGTGCGAAAACGCCCTTTATACATTTGTTATTAGAAATGTTTGCTCTATCCTTATATGTAGTAAGGTGCTTTATTTATAAGACATAAGTGTGTGTGTATGTATCATGTGGGTTGGTTAGTGTAATAAAGTATACTCATCTATGATAAGTAAATTATCATCAGCTTAGCTTTATCAAACTATATTTGGAACGTCAAACCAAGATTCAGCTTAATACCCTTATTTAACGTGGAGACGCTGCCTACCAGACCTCCACAGCCCATTAACTGGGCATCACGGTACTTCTTGGTAAGACTGGTGTCAGGTTTTCTGGCTTCTGACAATCTGTAACGACTGCTAAAGATCTACAAATGACGGCCGGGACCAACGGATTAACATGCTTTCCGAGGAATCTCGGTATGTTAAGATGGTCACCCATCCACAAACCGACCTCGGCAAGCGTTGCTTAACCTTGAAGATCGACTTGTGAATGTTATATTTTAGCCATGAGCTCCTTTATTTCTCAATATAGCTTTCTAAGCTTAAAGAAAGTTTCTAAAAACTTTTGAGTGTTTTGTTTTATTTACCTAAATAAGGTTATTTTAACTAAAGAAACGTTATCAGATTTTGTTTTTAGTTTAAACTCAATTCGTATTGAGATAACTTTCTGATTGTTTTCTATATTCCAAAGGTCGATTGCCTCTAGAAGATTTCTGTTAACGCTAGTTACGGGCTTGTTACCGATTGAATTGAATGTTACCAACTTACCATTAAATAAATACTTTTGAAAACAGTTATATTTGGTGAGAAAAATAGATTTTTTTACTGTTTTAAATAAGGTTGGTTTTGTGCATTTGTGACGCATGTTTTTTCCAACTTATCCCAATTTTTATATGGTATGCTACACTTTTCTTTCTTTCTTTTTATTCAACTAGATTTTTGTGTTCAATTGAATTATCATCATCAACAGCCTGTTGCAGTCCACTGCTGGACATAGGCCTCTCCAATTGCACGCCACTTAGATCTATTTTCGGCTTCTCGCATCCAGTTTTTAAATTTTTCAATTTCAAGTTCTATTGAAAGGAGTACATTTATTTATTTTTTAATTAATTAAAAAAACTCTACTACTCTAAATTTTCTTTCCTTGTTAATGTCAGCATTACTTTTAAAGATAAGAAAAATGTGACTTGGATCTGTAAAAGAAGCTAAAATCTTGCTATCATTTATTTTTGCTACATCATGAAACTAAATTGAATTTATGAATCAGCTTTTGACTAAAACTCTTTTATGTACTTAATTATGGCAATTAAACTTGGTACTCGCATTATAATTAATTAATTACTAGACTGACTTATGGAAGGTACCCTTTTTTACCGATTTTTATAGAATATTTATGACTTCACAATTAATAGGGCTAGGGTAAGCAATATGATCAAATTACAATTAATGAAGGAACGGAGAAAACGATTTCTCGGTTAAGTGAAAATTTAGAAAAATGATTTAAATTTGAAAGAATTGAAGTAGATTTGCATTAGCTTTAAAATATTTCGGTTGCAAAATATAATTAAAAACTATCTGATCACCGAGTTTTTCTATAAACGATTGGCTACATCTTCGATATTACCGTATACACTTTAAACTAGCCTTGTACAATATTTCCAACCTAAGCTCCAAAAAAAAAAAACCTAATTCCACTCAAAAACGCAGCAACTCCACAACAACCTCTAGGAAAAACGTCACAACCGCCATTATTACAGTCCACACAAAAATAACACTAGACCGAAATATCTGTCTAACAAGCATAAAACAAATTTCTCATAACCAACAAAAAATACAAACTTCCAATGATACAGTGATCACCAGACCACTGAACATGCCAATAATCTACGTCACCGACACACCAAACTGTTCAGCACCGCCACCCATGCGTTACCAGCTGAACTTGACTTACAACCAGCTGCTCATCCTGTACGAAATAACTGTAATAGCAGAGGAAATAGAACAGAAGTAGGAAATGGAAATATCTAAAGAATAGTAGGGTAGAGATGGACGCAAGAATGAAAGTAGAAAAAGCAGGATGAACAAACAAACATGATTTGAACAAAACAGCAATAGACTCAGAAGTAATGAAACATATAGACGATGTTGACGAAGAAGATAACAATATTAGAAATACTTAGATATATTTTACCCGATTGCGTTAGAAGGAGGATTAGGTTTTAGTCCATATGGTAACTATACTCCTTAGTTCGAGTATAATTCTTATACATAACACCTTGCAACAAATGTTGAGATTCAAAATTATTTGTCACAGCAGCAAATAATAGCAAAAAAACTGACTAGGTACTACTTAAAGAAATTCAAGGTAGGTACACATGCTTGTTCTTTCATTGATAATAAGAACTGTGGATCATAACAAACAATTTTGTTCCAACACCGATGAAAGCGACACATTCCAGCGTTGACCGGCGATCCGGCGCGTGAGCACCCCGCTTCGCGAATCGTTGCACCGGGATCATTACGTCATAAACGCATGCCAATATATTTTTTTATGAATGAAATTAATAAAGTATTATTTCACTAAAAGTAATAGTAAATAAAGAAGCAAATAATATTGGATTTCTGCAAAAAAAAAAACCGTCCCATATGAACTCATTCAAGCACCGATACTGATGACATCATCATTGATGATGACGCGGGTCTCGTTGACTGCACATCAGTGATCCTGACGCGGTATGCAGAGGGTGACGCTCCGATGATACTCAGTCAAATGTATCGCGTTTTTACCGATCGGTCTGAGCAGATTGTTGACTCTGTCGTGTGGAAGGTGATAATTGTTTAGTAAGTTGTGAATTTTGAGTGCGTTAGTGATGATAAAAGATATATAGATTATGATGGCGAAGCTATGGTTAATGCAGTTGAACGCACACATGATTTCATGGATTACAGTAGAATTAATCAAGACGTGGAAGATATTAGATGAATCAGAGATAGATAACTCATAAAGCACTCGCTGGTATTTTTACCACCACAGCCAAGATTCTTGCTTTCCAAATAACAAACAATACTTCAGTCTGAAAACTATTTTTATGAGCTAGGTCTTCCTCTGGCTTGGTATAATAGTCTATATAACGTTTTATTATAATCCTAATTATCATGCCCTTTCTGTATGTCTATTTGTCATAGTTCCACGCTAGTACTTCTTTGGTTATAACAACGCCAAAATCAAGCCTTCTAAAGAACTGACCCAAGAACTAACTCAGAAGGTACAAAACATTACCCAATTCTCGACAAAGAGCCGTCCATTGACTTTTACTACCGTTTCCATCGACCACAGCACACCGCTACCCGTAAGACCCTGACGCAGTCATCGAGCGAAACACAACAGTCCTGTGTGCTTCAGTGGAGCATGATCCACGTGGAACCACTGGAGCAAATATCTTCTCCTCTTCATGAACAACATTTTCAAACAAACCAGAAACTTGTCTAAATAGACTGCAATCTTTGATAAAAGTTATTTCAGTACAAGCTTCATTTAGCATGTCTCCAGTTGTTTCCTTTGATTTAAGATTGTGAGGGGTTTTTACCAATATTTTGTTCATTGACTTGAGCTTGACTGGCAGTCATCGAGCGAAACACAATACAGTCTGGTGCTTCTCTTGCTTCACTGGAGCATGGCCGACGTGGGGTTGAACAAATATGGCCATTGAGGAGTTTCTGCATCATGAGACAACTGTCCTGTCAGACAAATTATGCAGATCCTATGTACTAAGAGACATCTCTCATCTCTTTGTATAGTCATCAGTGTTCTTCTAGTGAACTAGATTTTTAATTTTTGTATTTGGCAACATTGTAAATGATCGTGTTAAACAAGAACAAAATAATTGTGAACATTTGTCCAATCTTGCTTAGCTGAGTAGGTGAGTATGGTTCGTTCTCTTTATCATTGTAGTTTCCAATTTCTATGTGTTTTGCTACATTCATGAAATCAAGTCTAAGTGAAACGTCTTCCTTAAGCCCACATTGCAGTTCTATAATAACAGCAATTATATCACAAAAACAGTTTTACCAGCCACAGAAGACACACAAAACAGTATGAGCAGTCATTGTGCGAATCAAACAAGCGTCCTGCATGTATGCTTCAGTGGAGCATGGCCCACGTGGGGCCACTCGACCAAAGATGGCCGCCAAGCCGGGACGTGGTCATTTCATGCTTCAAGTTTGGCACCCTTCAATGATTTTTGTGTGATGTTTGAGAATCAGCTGTTGTGAGTTCATTCGCTTCTTCAATCTCTTTTTTACAATGTTAGTGGAGCTATGGCACTGTAATAATAATAATAATAATAATAATTTATTTTCTTTTTTTTCTTTTTTTTGTGTATCAATGTTACGGTTTATCACCGAAATATTTGATTGTATTTGTGTGTTACAGCAAGACAGATTGTTCCTCCCATTTCTTCTGCAACACCTAAAATGTCTTGCACTAACAAATGAGTACTGTCCTCTCGACCAAACATAGTCACGCTGGAACAGGGTCATTTCCTTCAGTGATTCTTGTGCGATATTTGAGAATCAGCTGTTGTTGAGTTCCTTTGCCCCATACCAGTTTTTACAATCATATAATGGGTGATGTTTTGGTTCTTCGCTGAAACAGGCTTTGGGTTCTGGAGCAAAGCCGTAGGTTGTTCTATCTCCTTTTCTCACAATACTCTGACGTTTTGCATTGCGAATAAGTTTTTATTGACCGACTGCTCTTAATAATGTAGGAAGCCTGTGTCTATGGCTTATGTATTCAGTAGTTCAGATGATGTGTTGGTCTGTTATTCAGCCAGTCAATCACAGTTATATCATGGGCTAGTTGGAAATGAAAATGGCTTTAGGAAGTGGTTCATTGCTGTTATTATTTCAGTTGACAGATGACTGGTGTGTGTATGTATATCATTATTTTCAGCGGCACAGACATATTAAATTGTTTTGTTGGACTTTTATTTATATGAACAGTCATCCAATCATCCAACAGTAGCACATTCAGTAAGACTTGTAAATCCGTTCAAATAGTATGAGCAGTCATTGAGCGAAACACAACAAGCATCCTGTATGCTCCACTGAAGCATCCACCACGTGTGTTTACTTGACCACGGATCGGTGAAGACAAGTTACCTGAACTTGAATTAATAGCAGATGAGATCTGTTACAGCCCAAGAGTCCTTTTGATAAAATTGTTCATCTACTTTGGATCTTCTAAGCTGACGCTCCAGAGGTAGCATGTAATTGCTACGCAAGTTGGCAGTACAGGCACGCATTGGTAAACAATATTATGGTCTATCTATTTATCTATTTGGGTTTGGTTTCTGCACTTAGTCCTAGTATTGGACCATGAGACATTTCGGCCGTCACTCCAACCAGCCAACCTCCCTCGCAGAAGTAGATCAGTCCCTTCAGTGCGTTCAGGATTTCTGAAGGTGAATTCGGTGTACCTATTGTTTGCCTCTGTATTTGGACTACACCTGTGCACTCAAGGATATTATGGTACAACTAGCTTCTGCCCGCGACTTCGTCCGCTTGGAATAGTTACTTTACCCCGGATTTTGAAACTCTCAGCCCGATCGGTTTAAAATTGACAAAGTTTCATACAAACTTTCATCCCCTATTTTATCCCCTTGGGGGTAGAATTAATCAAAATCCTTTCTTAGCCTACGTCAAAACATATACCTGCATGCCAAATTTCAGCCCGATCCGTTAAGTGGTTTGGGCTGTGCGTTGATAGATCACTATGTCAGTCAGTCAGTCATTTTTGAGTTATATATATTTAGAGATAGATATTTTGGTATTTTAGTCTTCTTATTGATGGCGAGATTTTCAAAATTTTGTTGGCCCAGAACACGCCACATCCACGATACCGTGACAGGCCAAGTAGTATGAATTTGAATTTGGGAGAGACAGAGGGCTCATTTTAGTCACATTTTTGATGGTTAAAGTCACTTGTTGTTTTTTTCAAGAAATAGTATCTTGTATTGTATGAGCAGTCACTGAGCGAATCAAACAGTCCTGTATGCTCCACTGAAGCATCCACCACGTGGGGCCACTCAACCACGGATCGCTGAAGATAGGTTTGCTGGCCTTGAATGAAATCTTGCACGTCATACATGCCCAAGATTTCTGTTTTTGGTCATAGGCGACTTTCAAATAGTTCTACCGGTGTCCACCGCCTGCAGAGGCACCTTACACTGATAGCCACAAGGAGCTTTGGACACAAAACTTCACATGGACTAAAAACTTCTTTGTAATTCGGTAGCTTTGACTCATAATAAGAGTCTGGCGAGATAATGTCTTACTTTGAGTACTTTTTTATTTAGCTTGTGTTGTTGCACAGCTCGGCAAAGCATAATCTATACGAGTATATGTCTTTCCTTGCTCTATCGTCTGCTTTCTCCGGCCTCCAATACGCCAAGATTAAATCGTCACGCCAGCGGTTTTCAGGACTGCTTCAATTTTTACGATGATCCTGGCCAATCAAAGATCTCAGGCACATTTCTTTTTTATTATATTTGAAGCTAGGTTACCATTCGTATGCCACTAAGCTGAGAGCAGCCATTGTGCGAATCAAACACGTCCACCACGCGTATGCTTCACTGAAGCATCCACCACGCGGGAGCACTCGACCACGGATCGTTGAAGACGTGGTCTTCAATGGACATTGACGTGTCGTGGTGTAATAGTCAGTGTGTCAGAAGACTCTTCTTTTTTTTTGAATAAATGGTCATGGAAACAGAAACAAAAAATAATAAAACCAAAATTTGAGTTTAGCTAATAGACTGGCTTCAGGAGAGAGAATTGAAATAAAGCAAAAAATACAAAGCGAAACACAAAAAGGTTCCTTGTTTACTCAATAAAAAAGCTTCAGTTTAGTTTTTAGAGACTATTTTTCTGTATATTTAACACTTTACAAAACTGATTTACATCCGTACACTTCAACGTTAGGTTCAGTTGAAAACCAGCGTCAGGCAGCTCCTAGTTGTCTGGCATTTTGCTGAACTGAACACAGCTGCGGGTCACACAATGTTATTGTTTTAAAATTAAATTTCCTTTTACATTTATTTACATTGTGTGAGTCAAATAAACTTGTTTTTTTTTCTAGTTTTCTTATTCATTCTTCGAACATTTATGCAGTTTATAAGTTAACAAATTGTCATCATAATGATTTACAGTCAAAACTAAAAAGTCTCTATGATGGACACTATCGTAAAATGAAAATCCACCACAACAAATCATTCACAAAAAAGCCTAAAAATATAAATAATGATTTATATTTTTAGGCTTTTTTGTGAATGACTTGATCATAATGACACAATATTAAACTAGGCTAAGCCCAGACCAATCAAGTCATGGCCATACCCTACTCTAAATCTAAAGATAATTTAGTGACCCTAATAATACCTATCGATAAAAAATATGACCATCGCAGAACATCCCTGGCTTATCGACAAAAACTTCGGAGGTCGGTTGACTAACGATTTTTTGTCGATATCGACAAGGTTACAACCTTATTGTTTACGCAAGTACGCCCTGAAATTGTTTGTAGTGCAAACGAATTGTATCTCGATTTGTAGTGTTGTAAATCCATGGTTATGGAAGCGTTAGGCAAGAGTGTTTACAAAAAGTTAGCAGGCTATGTTACGGGGCAGTGGCAAAGTGGATTTTTACTTGAAAATATTATTATTTACTAGCTTCTGCCAGCGACTTCGTCCGCGTGGAATAGTTACTTTACCCCCGATTTTGAAACTCTCAGCCCGATCGGTTTAAAATTTACAAAAGATAGACATGCTGTTTCGGGATATTTTTTAGATAATTTTATGTAGAACATTTCCGTAATACATGATTTCTATGTAACTTTAACCATTAAGGCTACACACGCGACGGAAGCTTAAAAAATGGAGTAACTTCTTCCGTTTTCCCAACATTTTCCTTGATTGCTCTGCTCCTATTGATTGTAGCGTGATGAAAAGTATACTATAACCTGCCCAGGAGTATGAAGAATAATTGCACCAAGTTTCGTTAAAATCGGTCGAGTAGTTTTTGTTTCTATAAAGAACATACAGACAGACAGACAGACAGAAAGACAGACAGACAGACAAAAATTTTACTGATTGCATTTTTGGCACCAGTATCACTAATCACCCCCTGATAGTTATTTTGAAAATATATTCCTTGTACAGAATTGACCTCTCTACAGATTTATTATAAGTATAGATTAATTTATCAGACTACAGGATAGGTACACAGTATGAGTAACAATTTAACTTAGTCTATTTTAGTACTTAACTAGCAGCGCCCGCGGATTCACCCGCGTAGTTCCCGTTCCCGTGGGAATATGGGGATAAAATATAGCTTATGTTACTCAAGGTGAATGTAGCTTTCTAGTGGAGAAAGAATTTTTGAAATTGGTCCAGTAGTTTTTGAGTTAATTCGTTACATACAAAAATACAAATCATTAATTATATGAATTACAAGAAACAAAATGGCTGATTATATTATTTATGCTGAATAAATGCACAAAGGTGTTAAGTAAGAAATGAAATAAACGTACGAATTTGTTTACATAAGAATATATTCTTTAACTAGCAGCGCCCCGTGGTTTCACCCGTGTATTTCCCGTTCCCGTGGGAATACAGAGATAAAATATAACCTATGTTAATTACTGGTAATGTAGCTTTCCATTGGTAAAAACATGGGTAAAATCGGTTTAATAGTTTCGGAGCTTATGTGGTACAAACAAATAGAAAAATCTTTCCTTTTTATAATCTTATAAGTACCTATAGATATCAAGTTTAAATTACATTATCTGACAACCAAATATAATTACAAAATCTACACCAGCCACTCTATTATCATCCTTACTGCCTTTAAAATAGCAGAGATAACTGGTCAAATTCGTCTGATCCACCATAAAATTATTAGCTCACTGTGATCACGATTATTAATGTAATAGCAATGTGACAATCAGTTACTTAATTTCTATGATCAATTGTCTGAAATGTCATTGGACGAACATTCGTGTGATATTCTAGTATCCAATCTATAGTATTTATTTCAGTTTTAAGTTCGGGCTGAGAGTTTCAAAATCGGGGGTAATGTAACTATTCCACGCAGACGAAGTCGTGGGCAGAAGCTAGTGACAAAATAACAAGATCTTTGATTAAATTAATAATAATTAATTAACAATCTTCTCGTATTTTTCCGTCACTCAATTCTTTAATTATCCACCTTTAATCAGTGGCTAGTCACAGCTCATCAGTTACCTGCAACCATTTTAATTTGGTTGGTGTGACCTTAGTACCGAGGTGAGGTCAAGTTTAGTTCAACGTGAGAAGGCCGCGATTTGAAACGGTTTACTGAAGTTTTTACTATTTAGAGTAGATTTTGTTACATCATAATTTTTATGTATAAGTACATAGATAAAAATAATGATGTAACAAAATCTATCGAGGATTGTGGTCTCTATTATAACTAAATTTGTTAAAATAGAGATTAAATTATCCGAAGAACTCTTTCTTCTAAAAATGGTCTATTAAGTTTCATTTCAGACGACGGTTGCCATGTTTGGAAATATCCTTAAAATTAACAGTTTTGGTACCCAGAAATCGGCATGTGGGTCGAAAAATAACTTGATCGTGCTTCGCCCGCGTGAATGTCGGAAATTATCCCAAGGGAACATAATCTCGGGATAAAAACTATTTTATGTGTTATTCAAGACTATGATCTATAGCTGTGCCAAATTTCATCAAGATCCATTCAGCAGTTTTTGCGTGAAAGAGTAACAAACATCCATACTTACAAACTTTCGCGTTTGTAATATTAGTAAGACGAGCAACGCCCCTCAGTTTCACCCGCGTAGTTCCCGTTCCCGTGGGAATACGGAGATAAAATATAGCCTATGTTAGTCGCTGATAATGTAGCTTTTCATTGGTGGAAGAATTTATATAATCGGTTTTGGTGGTTCAGGCTTGAAAGCGTAACAAACAAACATACATTGGTATTTATAATATTTGTATGGATTATCCTAGAGGTCTAACCAACGTTTGGGTCAATGTCCTTTAAAATAGTCTATTATAATGATTTACTGAATGATTCCCATTGTTAGTATCAATGTCGATTATTTGGTTTGATTAGAAAGTTTACATTTCAAATATTGCGATACATCAGCGCACTACTTTTTTATAACAGTAAAGCAAAGTGGAAACGAATTGTTTAGTATACTAACAATAGGAAAGTAGCGACTGTTCAAACTTCATCCTGTACGCACAAAACTTTCTGGCGATAATTTAATTGTGCGTACAGCTAAGAAGGCAAATTCTTTACCGAAGTCTGTGTTTCCTAATAGCTACAACCTGAGGCTTATAAGTAAAGATTTTATTTATCATTTTGTCCAAAAAGATTTTTCAGAGGAAATATGTAGAATCGGTAATAATTTATTTAACCCACAGATAAACTTCCAAGTTATGCAAGGAAAATGGCAGAGAGCATTGTGATCCTAAATGATTTAATTTGGCTGAACTAAGACTCAAAGACGGAAATCAATTAATTCCAACAAAAACACCAGCACTAACTTAACACAAAAACTTTAACAAAACCAACACTTTGATTCTGAAATAATTTCCTACGGGAAGCTAAATTTTACATGCCCCCATTTCCCATGGAGTCCACAATAGCCAGAGAGGCGCAGACGCTGGCGGCAACATGGCGGCGGTGACGTCACGCCGGAAACGGCTCCGTTTTGAATTTGGAACGGTCGAGCGAGCAATGGCGGAACATCCGGCGAGCGAAGACGTTACAATGAGTGCGCGTGCGATGTGACGTTAAAAATGTTGTAAATCTATTGATCATTGATCTTTATAGTTCTTGATCTTTACTGTTTTATTTGTTTTAAAGGTTGGTTGTATTTACCTTCGATACTTATTTTAAATACTAGTGAAAC